>JAEOAD010000005.1:3000000-3442500 GCA_036365145.1 Orientallactaga sibirica
GATGGACGGTGGTTTGCATGGGAGAGGAGACTTGATTCACTACCAGGAGTTGGCATGGGATGAAAGTTTTCCTGGACTCTGCCCAGCTGGAGGGGTGAAAGACCTTGATTCTGGTTATATTGAACTGAACTGCAGAAGGATGACTCTGAGTTGATTCTAGGAGACCAGTTAAAAATGCAACTTGTTTGATTTTTACTATCTTAAGAGATCTGTTGTTGATCCTTTTGACTGGAGAAGTTATATTCACTACATTTTCAAGATCTATGTTGATTTTGGACCCAGGAGACCTTGATTGGCATGGGAGATCTGTCTGTTGCTCCTGGACCTGTTAGACCTTGATTCACCACATAGGAATCTGTTGTTGATCCTGGACCTGACCCAGGAAGATATGAAATTCACTACATGGAGATCTGTTGTTGAGCCTGGACCTGAGATGCAGACACTTGATTGCAGGAGAGGCCGCTGAGATTGATGAGGCTGTTGACCCAGAGACCTCGATTCACTACCAGGAGATCTGTTGTTGAACCTGGACCTGACCCATGTTGAAGATGGACGGTGGTTTTGATTCACCATAGGAGATGTGTTGTTGATCCTGGACCTGACCCAGGAGAAAGTTTTTCACTACATGTGCCTGGAGATCTGTTGTTGATCCTGGACCTGACCCAGAAGTGGATGGATTGAAAACCTGGGATCTGTTGTGGTCTGCCCAGTGCAGATAGTATTGAACTTCGAGGCTTGGAAGCAGAGGACTTTGTTGAATGGGCACTGGCATGATTGTTGTTGATCCTGGGCCCAGAGAGTGGTTTGATCAAACTTAAATTTGTAATGGACTGATGTGCTTGGCTAAAGATATTGGACTGAGATTTTAAGATTTTAAGTTGGAAAACTCAAGCAAGTTTATAGATGCACTGAGACTGGTTTCAGATTACTGACTGCTATTGTCAACCACATTAGCAATCTTGACTTGATTTACATTAAAACAATGATGCCTGAGGAAAGACTGTTAAAAAGATCTTTGGTTGAGTTGACTGGAGAAGGAACCTGCTTTTCAAGGCTGTGGTTTATTTTGTGGATTTAGAATATGGCTGTGTTACATCTGGTATTAGTTTTGGAAATATGAAAAATGCATTGATCATGAGTTACACCAGGTTCCAGGAGCCGCTGCTGAGATGCAGCATGAGGCAGGCATGAAGACCCTCAGGAATAGGCTGGAGAGCCTTTTGGAAGATGGACGGTGGTTTGCATGGAGACCTGAAGATGTTTTGGATATACCAGGACTGTGCAAAAGGGCTACCATGGAGTGCAGTGTTGGCACAGTTTTCCCTGACTCTGCCCAGCTAGAGGGGTGGAATTGAAAACCTGGAGACTGTTAGTCTCTGGTTATATTGAACTTGAACTGCAGAAGTTTGATGACTGTTGATGGTGGTTGAGTTTGCATTGTTTTGATGCCTTTACCAGTTTTAAAAATGTTTTACTTTGTGCCTTTACATGTTGAAAGTATTTAACTTGTTTGATTTTACAGGACTCACTATCTTAAGTTGATCAAGACTGTGAGAACCTTTGAAATTGGACTGAGTACAATTTACAATGTGTGATAGTTATAAATCTATTGGGGCCAGGAGCTGGGGCCAGGGGCGGAATGTGGTAGTTTGAATATATGTCCCCAATATATTCAGTGTTTTATTGTTTTATAGTTTGCATCTGCAATCACCTTGCTAGAGGCAAGGTCACTGGGGGCTGGTCTTAAGGTGTGGTGATGGTTTGAGAGTCCATTGTAAAGATATGCAAATGTGCCTAGCAGGAGTTCCTGAAGTGTGCTGTGTGACCTTTTGGCTGTAGTTTTGCTCTGTGTGCTGTGGTGGCTGGTTGGCTTCTCTCTCTCTGCTTGGCCTTGTGGAGAGCAGGCCAGCTTCTCCTGCCATTATGGAACTTCCCCTGGATCTGTGAGCTTCAATAAATAATATTCCTTCCTCCATAACTGTGCCTGGTCTGGAAGTTCATCTCAGCGAACCCGAAGCTGTCTGCAACAACTACATAGGAGATCTGTTGTTGATCCTGGACCTGACCCAGGAGACGTTTGATTCACTACATAGGAGATCTGTTGTTGATCCTGGACCTGACCCAGGAGACCTTGATTCACTACATAGGAGATCTGTTGTTGATTCTGGACCTGACCCAGGAGACCTTGATTCACTACATAGGAGATCTGTTGTTGATTCTGGACCTGACCCAGGAGACCTTGATTCACTACATAGGAGATCTGTTGTTGATTCCGGACCTGACCCAGCAGACCTTGATTCACTACATAGGAGATCTGTTGTTGATTCCGGACCTGACCCAGGAGACCTTGATTCACTACATAGGAGATCTGTTGTTGATTCTGGACCTGACCCAGCAGACCTTGATTCACTACATAGGAGATCTGTTGTTGATCCTGGACCTGACCCAGCAGACCTTGATTCACTACATAGGAGTTCTGTTGTTGATCCTGGACCTGACCCAGCAGACCTTGATTCACTACATAGGAGATCTGTTGTTGATCCTGGACCTGACCCAGCAGACCTTGATTCACTACATAGGAGATCTCTGTTGATTCTGTTGACCCTGAGACCTTGATTCCTACATATGAGATCTGTTGTTGATCCTGACCTGACCCAGGAGACCTTGATTCACTACATAGGAGATCTGTTGTTGATTCTGGACCTGACCCAGGAGACGCCGACCTGACCCAGCAGACCTTGATTCACTACATAGGAGATCTGTTGTTGATCCTGGACCTGACCCAGGAGACCTTGATTCACTACATAGGAGATCTGTTGTTGATTCTGGACCTGACCCAGGAGACGCTTGATTCACTACATAGGAGATCTGTTGTTGATCCTGGACCTGACCCAGCAGACCTTGATTCACTACATAGGAGATCTGTTGTTGATCCTGGACCTGACCCAGGAGACCTTGATTCACTACATAGGAGATCTGTTGTTGATTCTGGACCTGACCCAGGAGACTTGATTCACTTGATTCACCTGACCCAGGAGACTTGATTCAGGAGATCTGTTGTTGATCCTGGACCTGACCCTGGAGATGCTTGATTCACTACATAGGAGATCTGTTGTTGATTCTGCACCTGACCCAGGAGACCTTGATTCACTACATAGGAGATCTGTTGTTGATTCTGGACCTGACCCAGGAGACGCTTGATTCACTACATAGGAGATCTGTTGTTGATCCTGGACCTGACCCTGGAGATGCTTGATTCACTACATAGGAGATCTGTTGTTGATTCTGCACCTGACCCAGGAGACCTTGATTCACTACATAGGAGATCTGTTGTTGATTCTGCACCTGACCCAGCAGACCTTGATTCACTACATAGGAGATCTGTTGTTGATTCTGGACCTGACCTAGCAGACCTCGATTCACTACATAGGAGATCTGTTGTTGATCCTGGACCTGACCCAGCAGACCTTGATTCACTACATAGGAGATCTGTTGTTGATCCTGGACCTGACCCAGCAGACCTTGATTCACTACATAGGAGATCTGTTGTTGATTCTGGACCTGACCCAGCAGACCTCGATTCACTACATAGGAGATCTGTTGTTGATCCTGGACCTGACCCAGAAGACCTCGATTCACTACATAGGAGATCTGTTGCTGATCCTGGACCTGACCCAGGAGACGCTTGATTCACTACATAGGAGATCTGTTGTTGATCCTGGACCTGACCCAGGAGACCTTGATTCACTACATAGGAGATCTGTTGTTGATCCTGGACCTGACCCTGGAGACCTTGATTCACTACATAGGAGATCTGTTGTTGATTCTGCACCTGACCCAGGAGACCTTGATTCACTACATAAGAGATCTATTGTTGATTCTGGACCTGACCCAGCAGACCTTGATTCACTACATAGGAGATCTGTTGTTGATTCTGGACCTGACCCAGCAGACCTCAATTCACTACATAGGAGATCTGTTGTTGATCCTGGACCTGACCCTGGAGACCTTGATTCACTACATAGGAGATCTGTTGTTGATCCTGGACCTGACCCAGCAGACCTCGATTCACTACATAGGAGATCTGTTGTTGATTCTGGACCTGACCCTGGAGATGCTTGATTCACTACATAGGAGATCTGTTGTTGAAACTGGACCTGACCCAGAAGACCTCGATTCACTACATAGGAGATCTGTTGCTGATCCTGGACCTGACCCAGGAGACGCTTGATTCACTACATAGGAGATCTGTTGTTGATCCTGGACCTGACCCAGGAGACCTTGATTCACTACATAGGAGATCTGTTGTTGATCCTGGACCTGACCCTGGAGATGCTTGATTCACTACATAGGAGATCTGTTGTTGATTCTGGACCTGACCCAGGAGCCTTGATTCACTACATAGGAGATCTGTTGTTGATCCTGGACCTGACCCAGCAGACCTTGATTCACTACATAGGAGATCTGTTGTTGATTCTGGACCTGACCCAGCAGACCTTGATTCACTACATAGGAGATCTGTTGTTGATTCTGGACCTGACCCAGCAGACCTTGATTCACTACATAGGATATCTATTGTTGATCCTGGACCTGACCCAGGAGACGCTCGATTCACTACATAGGAGATCTGTTGTTGATCCTGGACCTGACCCAGGAGACCTTGATTCACTACACAGGAGATCTGTTGTTGATTCTGGATCTGACCCAGCAGACCTCGATTCACTACATAGGAGATCTGTTGTTGATTCTGGACCTGACCCAGCAGACCTCTATTCACTACATAGGAGATCTGTTGTTGATTCTGGACCTGACCCTGGAGATGCTTGATTCACTACATAGGAGATCTGTTGTTGATCCTGGACCTGATCCAGCAGACCTCGATTCACTACATAGGAGATCTGTTGTTGATCCTGGACCTGACCCAGGAGACGCTTGATTCACTACATAGGAGATCTGTTGTTGATCCTGGACCTGACCCAGGAGACCTTGATTCACTACATAGGAGATCTGTTGTTGATTCTGGACCTCACCCAGCAGACCTCGATTCACTACATAGGAGATCTGTTGTTGATCCTGGACCTGACCCAGGAGACGCTTGATTCACTACATAGGAGATCTGTTGTTGATCCTGGACCTGACCCAGGAGACCTTGATTCACTACATAGGAGATCTGTTGTTGATCCTGGGACTTAGCATATAATCCATAGAATGGGGAAGATAATGCCTAGTTTAAAGTCATGTTTTGGCAGGCATGGTGGCACATGCCTTTAATCCCAATACTCGGGAGGCAGAGGTAGGAGGATCGCTGTAAATTTCAAGGCCACCCTGAGACTACAAAGTGAATTCCAGGTCAGCCAGAACTAGAATGAGGCCCTACCTCAAAAATCCATATATATATATATATATATATATATATATATATCCCAAACTTGAGGACTTTAAAATTTCCCCAATTGAAAATGACTTAGAAGACAGTGACTAAAGTAAAGAAAATTGTTCTTTGATGGGGAAGTCAAATCAAGAATCTGGAGTGGGCTGAAAGAGAAAGGAATCCAAGGTATCAAGCTGCTGGAAAAGGGATTTTAAAACCATGTAGCAATTGACAAATATCTGAGCAGCAACACATCAAATGTACAACTAAAATGTGCAAGAGAAAAATACAAGCAAAAAAAAAATCTGTTGGACAAAGTTACAAACAAGAAAGGAAGGTATATTTATAGAAAGTTACACGGTCCTTGTGGATGTGAAAGTGAACGCCTCCCTTAGGCGCCCGTGTGCTATAATTCCAGGCCGCACTTCATTCTTACAGAAACACAGAGATATAACGTGGTCACTGCAGCCCACAGAGCTCCCCAGCCTAGTCCCCTCACTGAGGCCAGCACAGGCTGGGCTCCAAGAATCTGTACGCTCATAAGTCCCCCTTTTCCAAAACAGAAAGAATCATGGCTTATAATTACAGAACACTGCTATGAGATTTATATAAAGCAAATAACTGCATAAAAATATGTCTCAACAATTTAGCTTAAAACTTTGTTGAAAAAGAAAATTAAAATTTAGTTAGCAAAATGCAAGGATTTTGAGCATGGTTTGATAGCTTCATTATGTTAATTATTTTAATACATCAGACATAGATGACATGAAACAGATGTCTTGAAAAGGTATATAGTATGAATTAAAGTACAGTTTCCTTAAACATACAATTACTCTAAAAATAATCAAAGATTTGAAAATGAATTTCATTCTACTGATGGCCAGTTCAGATAAAAATTGTACTGTTTTAAAGTAAACTTTAAAGAAATGAAACAATAGAAAATGTTTTCATTGCTATATTTTTGAAGATACACACCATTCTGCATGTGCATTTCAAAATGACCGCACCGTGAACACTTCATTTACCTCCTCCTCTGGAGCTGAACTTCTTAGTAGTCATGTGAATCTGTGGATCGCTCATTTCCTGCTCATGACTTTGGATAAGTAATTAAAATCAGAGGCAGCACAAAAGGATGGCATTTAGGGAAGGAGAGAATGCTTAGCAGTTAAGGCACACGCCTGCGAAGCCTAAGGACCTGAGTTCAATTCTCCAGGTCCCACGTAAGCCAGATGCACAAGGGGGCACACGCATCTGGAGTTCATTTGCAGTGGCTGGAGGCCCTGGAGTGCCCATTCTCACTCTCCCTCTCTCTCTTTCCCTCTCTCTGTCTCTAAAAAATAAATAAATAAGTAAATAAATGAAAAAAAAATTAAAACAGGATGGCATTTAAACACACAGTGCTATAAAGCGAATGCTTCTGGACAAGGGCTATTTGGTCCAAAGGTGCCCGTGAGGGAAAGACGGGTCAGGAGGGAAGACACTTCCTGAGTGGGATTCGCCTCCCTCATGAGAAGTCTGGTGGAGGTAATCCCCTACCACGCAGAGAAGGTGCCATCTAGGACTAGCCTGTGAGCCCCCACAGACACCGAGTCCGGCAGACACTTTATCATGATGGAACATTCCAGTTGCCAGACTGTGATTCAAGAACACTGAGCCAACCACACTGTAACTGACACTGATCTGCCACACTTACCATGTAAAGCACATCACAGGGTTTGGGTTGTTGTCCTTACAAAGACTGGTAGCATATTAACCCTACAACTTTACAACTTCACGTGAGGGTCTTTTTTAAAAAATGTTTTATTTACTTATTTATTTGAGAGAGACAAAGAGGCAGAGAGAGAGGGAAAGAATGGATGCACCAGGGCCTCCAGCCACTGCAAACTAACTACAGATGCATGCACCCCCTTGTGCATCTGGCTTATGTGGGTCCTGGACAGTTGAACCAGGATTCTTTGGCTTTGCAGGCAAACACCGTAACCACTAAGCCATCTCTCCAGCCCGAGGATCATTTTTAACAATATAAATTATCCCCCCCGGGGCTGAAGAGATGACTTACTAGTTAAGACACTTGCCTGCTGTAGCAGACAGCTTCGGGTTCGCTGAGATGAACTTCCAGACCAGGCACAGTTATGGAGGAAGGGATATTATTTATTGAAACTTACAGATCCAGGGGAAGTTCCATAAAGGCAGGAAAAGCAGCCTGCTCTTCACAGGGCCAAACAGAGAGAGAAAGCCAACCAGCCACCACAGCACACAGAGCAAAACTACAGCCAAAAGGTCACACAGCACACTTCAAGAACTCCTGCTAGGCACATTTGCATACCATTAACACCTTAAGACCAGCCCCCAGTGACATTGCCTCTAGCAAGGTGATTGCAGATGCAAACTATAACTAGTAAAACACTGAATATATTGGGGGACATATATTCAAACTACCATACCTGCCAAGCCAAAGGACCCAGGTTCGATTCCCTAGGACCCACATAAGCCAGATACACAAAGTGGCACATACATCTAGAGTTCATTTATAGTGGCTAGGGGCCCTGAAGCACCCATTCTCTCTGTCTCTCCCTCTTTATCTCGCTCTCTAAACAAACAAAAAACAAACTAATAAATAAATATCCCCCAAAGAACAGTTTTCTTTTACAAAAAAGTGTAGCACTTCCTAGACAATGAACAGGACATTTGTCTACAGCATAGAGATGGAAATGAACACAGACCCTCACTGGTCTGGGCTTCAGTGGCCGTGCACATGTCTATATGCATGCTGGATTTCAAGAGCACCTTGACTGGTAACTGTACAGTTACATGTGCAAGCAGGTAGACTTAAACTGTGAAGTCTCGGGCCAGGGAGATGGCTCAGTGGGTTAAAGTGTATGCTGTGTAAAGATGACAACCTGAGTGCACACCCCAGAGTCCTCAGAAAGCCAGCCACAGCGGGGAGCGTCTGTAACCCCAGCCTTCCTTCCACAAGATGGGAGGTGGGGACAAAATAACCCTAGAATCTTGCCAGCCAGCAATCTTTGTGTCACAGTCACTAACAGAGAGAGAGAGAGATTCTGTCTCAAATAAGATGGAAAATGAAAATCAACATTTCAGGTGACCCCTCTGACCTTCAACCATGCCTGTGTTATGCATATGCCTGCAATACCACACATACACGCACACACACATACACATCATACACTCTATATGCCTGCAATACTACACATATACACATACACAAACACATATACACATCATGCACACATATACACACACATATACACATCATACACACACACATACACATCATGCACACATATACACACACATATACACATCATACACACACATATACACATCATACACACATACACACACACACATATACACATTATACACTCTAAAAACAAATGTGGAGTCACAAGCAATGAGCTTGAGTGAATAGAAAGTAGATTAAAAAATACGACCTTCAGTTAAGACCTGGGGCAAGCTGAGCAGTAGTTCTTTGCTCATTAATGGTTAACTACAGTTTCATTTATGAATAGCAAAACGTTGTCAGAAAACGTTAAATAACTCAAGAAATATTCATAATTTTTAAATTGCCCATTTGAGTAGTATGATAAAATCTCATGCCTTCCTATTCCATCCTACCCAAAACATGGACGTCCATGGTTCCAACCATTCACACTACATGTGTTACCACTTATAAGTCACATCAACTTTTCCATTAACAGACTGCTACCACATCACTGAGGATCTGTGTTCAAACAACCCTGTCTTATTGGTTCATGACCCCCAGCACAAGAGGAGGGATGCAAAGATGGCACCCAGAGAGAAAAACAGAACATTAATTTTAACACTACGTGACAACACTGCAGGCTATGGACAGGAAATCACAAGATATAATGCTGGGCATTATTTGGGGAGGTAAGCATCCACTGAGATGTCTTAAAATGTACCTGAATACATAGGAAGAATATTATAATCACAAAAAGGTCATATAAGGGGTTGAGGTGCTGGCTAAGCAGGTAAAGTGCTTGCCACTTAATGCTGACATTAAGACCTGAGCTTAGGGGCTGGAGAGATGGTTTAGTGGTTATGGCATTTGCCTGCGAAGCCAAAGGATCCCGGTTCTATTTTCCAAGACCCACATAAGCCAGATGCACAAGGGGCGCATGCATCTGGAGTTTGTTTGCAATGGCTACAGGCCCTGGCATGCCTGTTCTCTCTCTGTCTGCCTCTCTTCTATCTCTCTCTCTGCTTGCAAATAAATAAATAAAATAAAAAAAAAAAGAGCTGGGCTTAGATCCTCAGTCCCCATGTACAATACTAGCGTGGTATGTGCCTGGAATAGACAGAGACTGGGAACCCCTCCAGCTAGCTGACTAGCTAAACTAGCCAACTTGTGAGTATAGCAAGAGACCTTGTGTCCATGAATAAGGTGGAGAATGACTAAGGAATAACTCTAATATTGACCACTGGCCTCCACCCACATGTGCACACACATGAGCATGAACCCACGTTCAAAGCCCCACACACATGCGTGCATGTGCGTGCGCCCACACAGGTCAGGTGAGAAAGAGGTACTGTCAAAGAGTAGAAATCACACAAAGGAAAACTGGTTTCTACAGACTGTTATTAAAACTGCCAATTCCATCATAGTCCTTATTGTTCAAGACAAGAATCTAGCAACTGGTTTTAGAGGAAATTAACACCTCATAACAATCATCTCACCTGTTGTTTAGTGAAAAGCAATGAGGAGAAACGTTTGTCTGGACAGCTCTGTGGCCCACGTGCTGCTTGATTCCTTCTCCTTGCACCCAACCTCAAGGACTGAATTACTCTCTGCAGAATCACTAACAACTGGGACCAGAACATCCAGCTAGCCTTGCTGAGAAAGACTGGAGAACTAGACTATTTGAAGGAACATTTCCTGCCTGTGAATTATAACAATGCTTTTGTTTTTAATCTTGAGAACAAATGGATTATTTTCATTCCACAAAATGACATACTTTACCTCATAAATGAAGACTAGGCAAGCTCTTTTTTATACAGCTTTAGTTTGGGTTTGATTTTTATTATTTTAGATAGATGCAGACATATTTATAAGTGTAGGCATTGACTAATACCACTGTTATCCACAGTCTTAATCTGCTCCATTATTCCTGGCTATAAGCAAAGGTAATATTACATAAGCATGTATTAAATATTAAAATTGTGATTATATTCTATGCTGAGCCTTTCTGTAGTCATCTCCACATCGCTGGGATGACCATCCAAACTAGACACAGTTTAGGGAAGGATTTATTTCAGGCTTTCAGATCTGGAGGGAAGTTCTCTGGGTGGCAGAAGAAGCCGCTTCCATACATGCAAGCAGAGAAACAACCAGCAAACACCAGAAGCAATAAGCAGAAGACCTGGAGCAAGCAGCAGAGACCCAGAGCTCAGAGCTCTCTGTGATCTTTGGGCTGAAAATCAGATCCGACCCCCAAGCACACCTTAGGGCTGCATTCCAGGATCCACCCACAGTAACACCTCCTCTAGCCAGGCAGCTAGAGATCCAAATCACACACTTAATAAAACACCCGAGTGTGTGGAGGACAGACATTCAAACTACCACAGTCTTGCTGGGCTTTTAATCATTTATGACATAATAAACATTGTCCAATGACATTGAAACTCCTTATAAAGTGTGCACTTTTTTTTTTTTTTTTTTTTTTTGAGGCAGGGTCTCGCTCTAACTCAGGCTGGCCTGGAATTCACTATGTAGTCTCAGCATGGCCTCAAACAGTGATCCTCCTACCTCTGCCCCCCAAGTGCTGGGATTAAAGGTGTGCACCACCACACCTGGTTTAAAGTGTGCACTTTGATGTAGTGGATGAAGTATCTTAACATTTGCCACATCTATTACAAATATTTTTATATCTTTTATGAAGATATGTATATGTATATACATACACATATGCATAAACACTTTAAATATTTAACACTAATAATGTGATATTGCCTTATCTGCTAGTTCAGTCAGGAAGCAGAAAAGTCAATATTTTATTATATGTGGTGGGTACTTGTGCATCGAGATCTTTGACAAGTGTTCAACACTGCCCTATGGGCATCAAGGACGTGATACCCAGGCATGAATGAACATGCTGTATTTCAGAAATATTTTACTTTGAATGTGATATAATTTGCTCATTCCATAGAATATCACTTTCCTTTTGAATCTCTAGAAAGAAAACAGAAAAACAGTCAGCAGAATTAATTTAGTCTTCAATAAAGTCTGCAGATCCCTAGTTTAAGCAACGTGCAGATCCAGCCAGTGTGCCCTCCGGTGCACCTCCTGCTCTCTCAGAGATCAGAAGCCTCTTCCTCCGCAGAGGAACTGTCATAGGTGAGCCAGCCATCCTCAGTTCTCATCATGGTGGATAGTTTTAATTGTCTGCAATAGAATGAGTTCTCCTGGATCAAATTAGTGTCTTTTTGTTAGTAGAACTGATGGTGTAGGATAACTAATGCTATAGGGAAAATAAGCCACTGTTCTCATTAGCGGTAGGGTGTGCTCTCAACCCTTCCATGGACCTAAAACATAGAGCAGAGGCCGATCCCGAGGGAAGACAGAGACACTTTGGAACCCAGTTAGTGATCATACAGATCAGCAGCATGAGAGCAAGAATTTAACAGCCGACAGGCCTATGCCTGCACAGGAAAGCTGAGGATCAGCCCTGCATAAAAGGGCTTTGTGTGATCCCGCCGGGCATTTTTGAGAGGATAAACCTGCCATACACATGTCTGCAGGTGTGGGTGTGTGACTGAGAAGTGCTTCCCCCTCCCCACTGTATAGAAGACAAACAGTACACCAGCCTCCTCCGATTCTAACCAGTATCACCGGCCATCCTGTGGCCTAGAAAAGTAACGCTATGCTTCAGCTACATGGTTTAAATGAACTTGCAAGGGCTCAATCTCAGATTTCATTTCTTCAATAATATATGTGCAGAAGGTCTCTCATGTGTCAAGCACAGCTGCAGGACCGTGCTACAGGAAGAGGGGCCATCCCCTAACTGGCATTGTTAGTTCCAGAAAGAAAGTAAGAAGAAAAAAATTTAATACGTATGGGACTTGGAGAGATTGCTTCGTAGTTAAAAGCACTAGCTTGCCACATATGATGATCCAGTACCCATGTGTCAATACAAATACACAAAGTGGCACATGCAATTGGAATCTGTGTGTTATTGCAGGAGGCCCTAGTGTGCCAATTCTCTCTCTCTTTCTTCCAAGGAAGGAAGGAAGGAAGGAAGGAAGGAAGGGAGGGAGGGAGGGAGGGAGGAAGGGAGGGAGGGAGGGAGGAAAAGGGAGGGCTGGGGAGGTGGGTTAGCAGTTAAGGTGCATGCCTGTGAAGCCTAAGGACCCAGGTTCAATTCTCTACGTCACATGTAAGCCAGATGCACATGGTGGTGCATGCATCTAGAGTTCGTTTGCAGTGGCTGGAGGCCCATTCTCTCTGTGTGTCTGTCTTTGTCTATCTCTCCCATCTCTTTGTCTCTAATAAATAAATTTAAAAGAACATCTTTTTAGAAAGAAAAAGAAAGAAAAGTATATGATACATTGTTTTATGGGGTTTTTTGTTGTTGTTGTTTTTTGTTTTTTCAAGGTAGGGTCTCACTCTAGTTCAGGCTGACCTGGTGTTCACTCTGTATTCTCAGGGTGGCCTCTGAGGACGATCCTCCTACCTTTGCCTCCCGAGTGCTGGAATTAAAGGTGTGCACCACCACACCTGGCTATGTTTTATGTTTCAAAAGACTGAATCAACCACAGTTTCCTTGTAATAAAGGGATCAAGAAGTCTCCATATCATTCAACCTCAAAGAGGTTCTGGATTCTTAAACAAAACTGTGTTCTTTATCTTAGCACTTCAAGGTTTGCTGGGAAACTTTGGAGGGGGATCACTGAGAGACAAGGCAAGGTCTTTCTTAGCAGGCATGATTTACACTAAAGCCTGGAGCTGAGGACAGCTCTGTGTGGATCACTTGCCTAGTGAACCCCATGTCTGATTACCAGCCCTGCATACCAAGGGCGAGGCACTGTCAGAAGGCAGACACAGAGGATCAGAAGTTCAAGATCTACATCATGTAAGCATGAGCGAGTGGGCAGAGGCTATGTTAAGCAGCAGAATTCCAGGGCTGGTGAGATGATTTGATCAAGCGCTTGCTGCGCAAGCATGAGGCACTGAGTTCAGATAGCCAGCACCTGATAAATGCTGGGCAGTGTGGCTGGTCAAACTCCTATTTAAATCCTGGGCAGGTGTGGCTGGTCAAACTCCTATTTAAATCCTGGGCAGGTGAGGCTGGTCAATCACTTACTTAAATCCCAGGCAGTGTGGCTGGTCAAGCACCAGTTTAAATCCCAGGCAGGTGTGGCTGGTCAAACACCTATTTAAATCCTGGGCAGGTGAGGCTGGTCAAACACCTATTTAAATCCTGGGCTGGTGAGCTGGTCAAACACTTACTTAAATCCTGGGCAGGTGTGACTGGTCAAACATTTATTTAAATCCCAGGCAGGTGTGGCTGGTCAAACATTTATTTAAATCCCAGGCAGGTGTGGCTGGTCAAACATTTATTTAAATCCTGGGCAGGTGAGGCTGGTCAAACACCTATTTAAATCCTGGGCAGGTGTGGCTAGTCAAGCACCTATTTAAATCCTGGGCAGGTGTGGCTAGTCAAGCACCTGGTTAAGTGCTGGGCAGGCGAGGCTGGTCAAGCACTTGCTTAAATCCTGGGCAGGTGAGGCTGGTCAAGCACCTGGTTAAGTGCTGGGCAGGTGTGGCAGCTTGTCTGAAATCCCAGTGCTCATGGGGCAGAGACGGGGGCCCTCAGGGCTGATCTGGCCAGACCAGCAGAAGTAGTGTGAGCTCTAGGTTTACCAAGAGAACCTGTCTCCATAAATAAGGTGTAAAGTGTTGAGGAACACACCGGAAGTCAACCTCCAACACCCACATGTTCACACACATGAGCATTCATTCCTGCAAACACCAAAAACACAGAAATTTGAAATGGAGTTTGTCTACTCTCTACGCCTGGAAGGACATTTTGTTGCTCCTAAACCACAAAGGATGCTGACCTGCCTAACACATGGGAAGCCTTTAGTCAGGAGCATGGATTTTATTCCCAAACAATGGGATGCCACTTAGGCACTTAGAGTTTAAAGGAAGAGAGCTGAACTGGGTGTGCTGGTATTTAATCCTAGCACTTGAGAGATACAGGTAGAAGGATCATGAATGTAGAATTAACTTGGGCTACATAGTACATTCTAACCCAGGCTAGGATCCATAGCGAGTGAAACCCTGTGTGGGAAACCAACAACAAAAAGTAAACAAACATAGGAGAGTTCTGCCTGAGAGATTTTTAAGTGGCTCTCTACTGTCAGGTTTGGAGATCATTCCTTCTTCATCAGCAGCTCTGCAAACCCAGCAACTGAAATGGCACGACTCTGATTACTGAGCAGAAAAATGGGATCTGAGTCCTACCTCTGGGCCTGGGTAGACACATGACAGTCTGAAAAGACCCAAAGGTCATTAACAGATAAACATGTGAACTGTTTACGATTATCTTCTAGCAGGTGGCTTTTGGGTAATGAACAAAGACATACCACTGCCCCGTCCCTTTAGGGTCAATCCGGTGGGCCTGTCAATCACCAGGTCGGGAACACAACTTTCAAGGGAAGAGTGTACAGTCTAGCTGGCATGTCAACCAGCACGGTGATCTCTCTGAGCACTGTCCGTTCTCTCGGTGAGGGTGTCCTCTGCAATGGGCACTCGGGCCATCATCTGCCCTCACCATCTAGGAGTACAGTGCTCCATAAGGGGATCACTGTCCACTGGTTACTTTGGGTATCAATTTACTAATTTACAACAGTGATCTTGGCACAAGCTAAGCCTGAGGACACGGTCCTCTGTGCACCTGGGGTGGAGTTTCTTGAAGGCAGGAGCTCTCGGCTTCTCCGAAGATTCCGATGGAATGATCATGAACCAAACAACTCGTAAATGTGATCTGAACTGATATGCACGAAGCAAGCAATGCGTGGTCTCTGAGGACATACACGGGTCAATCAACTCGTGATCTGTCACATGTCGGTAATTACATTCTCTCAATTCAGCTATTGCTCCTCATAGTTTTCTATAGATTAATCTTAAATAAAAGCTGTGAATACAGTAAGTATGGGGTTCTCTCTCGAAGGAACCCCCTGACCCTCCTTTAAATCACATTTTGCATATTCTGTGTTCATTTCACATTCATCCAAACTTCGCTGGACAGTGTACCAGGGTTACTCTTACCCTGTGGAAATGTTCTGCTCTGTAATGGTCTCGTCATCACTGGCCACTCTCGCCCGTGAGAGTGTCCACTTTACTCTGGAATGAAGTCAACTTGACTTCTAAGCTAAACTTGGTGTGTCTCTTCTGAATTCTCCCGACAGAGACCAAGGAGCTAAGGGGCCCTCAGAGTGGGAGCCCATTGACAATTTCGCTTTAAAAATCCATTTAGATGCTGTACAGATTGGATGATAAGTACTGGGAAACAAGAGGGAGGGGATGAAAGGCCAGGGATAATTTTGACTTACATGTGAGTCAATTCTGTGGAGAAAAGAAAGAAACTCAGCACCCACTTAAGAAATGGTTCAGAAGCTCCCAAGCATTTCCTCACACAGCCCTTCAGTGCACTTGCTATTGAGGATGAAGAGAGCTATGGCTCTGACCATCGCAGTGTGCTCCTCTAAGGTAAACCACTCACTCCCTGCTTCTCCGGGGCTTATACCTTTTCCTCAAGGAGTCTTGGCAATTATTAAGGGACCTAATTTTAATAAGGAGAATATTTTTCTCATCAAACTGGCATACATAGAATTTCAATTAAAATACTACTAAAGTAATGGTGCAAGCATCACCATAAATTTTAAAGAAGTATAAAATAATCAGCTATTGTTAAGATTATTTATTTTTTGAAAAACTATAAAGCTTTAGGGTATTTATAAACATATTTGATCATTTATTCTAAAATTCTATATTATATAATTAATCTCATTAGTTAATACCAATAGACTCATTGCTTATATTTTACCTTTTGTTACATTATTCTGAGCTTTCAGTAAAAGATACTCTAACTCCTTTTATCTAGTAATGTGTTCACAAACATACAAGCCAACATACATTAATTATGTCTATATCTGTTTATACCTTTAGAAAGAGTAGATGGTGACAAATTATGCCAATTCTATCAACTCAGTAGCTATAGTTTTGTCACATTCATAACATCAAGCCTTGGGAAAACAGGCTCAGATTAATATTCTGGAACTGTTGCTAGGTGATTAAAGTCAGAGTAGAGACCAAGAGTTCTCTGGAAGAGCAAACAGACAGTGATGCATGGCAGGAGCAGGGATGCGGTGGTGGCGCACAGACAGGCTAGGCTCGAGGAAGAACGTAGGCTCGACAACAGCTTAGCTGTGGTCGGGGAGGAAGAGGAGCAGCCCAGCTCACACATTTCTCTTACAACCTGGAGGCTGACGGCGTCACCTTCAGGTTCACAGTCTCGGTGGCCAGAGGAGGAGAAAATCGGAAAGGAGAGTAGCCCTGCGCATGTAGAGCTCAATGTGTCCATGAGCACTTGAGAGCAATGAGCCTAGATTACTGAAGAAAGCGCTGGGTCATGTTTTGTGAATGTTCAGCATTTACGTGCAGTGAGAGATGGAGAACAATCCAGGCTGGGCGAATGGCTAGAGGGAGAAGGAGGGAGGGATGAAGGGAATATTTAAGGGCTGAAGAAGAAAGGAGCCTCCAGTTGCTGAGCCTCACCTTCACTCCATCCTGCTGCTGCCCTCGGTTTCCAGCCTTCCACAGGGACATGAGGGAGCCCGTGAGTGTCTTCCTCAAAATGGACCTCTGTGCTTAAGCATTCTAACTTGTACCTACAGAAGAATTTTAATTAGTTCTTCATGAAGTTGGAAATTACAAAGGTGAGCATGAAATGAGTACAATACTCCAGAGTGTGAATTTAATCAATCCCCGCAGGCATTTTCTCTCTTTGGTTCAGTTCCACTTTTTTTTTTTTGAATAGTAGAAGTTGGGTGCTTTGATGAAATCCAGTTGACTGGTCTTGGAGGCTGATCACGTACATTTTTAAGTGTGTGCGTGTGCATGTGCACATGTGCATGTGTGAACGTCCTTCTAACAAAATCCTCTAAATGGCAATTTTTGAGGCAAAGACTTAATTATTGAAGGGGACCAGCCTTATCTTAGTGGTTCCAATTTATTGTAGAATCAACTGCTTAAAGCATCAAACTACTATTCAGCTTTCTGAAGCGTGTTTGGAAAGTAACCTAGGGTAAAGGCACTCCACTAGAGAGCTTGTCCAATCTGCACTGCGCAGGTGACTGTGCCACCTTTTCAGCTAGCATCTTCCTTTCTGTTTCCTGTTTACATATTAACGCCAACAATCAATAGAGACATCAGTTGAATATAGATTATTCTAGAAAGAATACTTTTAGGGCTTGAGAAATTTCTTAAAGAGTCAACAAAAGGAAGCTTTAAAAAAAAGAGATGAGTTCTGAAAATGAGACTCTTATTGAACAGCTGAGCTAAAAGAGGAGAAAGGCCTATTTGAAAGAAAGTGATCTACTTGAAATTTGAGGGTATAGGCTACAACATGTGGCTCTCAGGCTGAGAGAATTCGTGAGAAGTTGGTGAAGACAGTACAGTATTTGTGCTATCTCAAGGTTACCCTAAAGATTACCTCTGTCACGGCTATTATCACACATATGCAACAGAAAGTTACTTTATTAAAAAGAAAAAGAGATTCATTTTGGTTAAATAGTTTGTGATTGCCTGAGATCCAATCTGTACTGAATAAATTTTTTTATTTTTTTTTATTTGAGAGTGACAGAGAGAGAAAGAGGCAGACAGACAGGAAAGAATGAGCATGCCAGGGCCTCCAGCCACTGCAAATGAACTCCAGATGCATCCAGGTGCCACCTTGCACATCTGGCTCATGTGGGTCCTGGGGAATTGAGCCTCGAACCAGCATCCTTAGGCTTCACAGGCAAGCACTTAACCCCTAAGCCATCTCTCCAGGCTCTGTACTGAATAATTTTTATGGTGTCTTATGAATTGCCAAAATTCTGAAAAAGGGGCATTTGAGGTAACCATGGTTCACAAATAGAGATTTCTCCTCTTCACTTGAAGATTCAACAGGCTTCGTGAGTATCCATTTCTGAATTAATAACACTTAAGACCCCTTTATCAATCCTCCTAAGAGGACCCCTAGTAATACTTCAACAGCTAGGAGCCCTCCATACAGACACTTCCTTTATCATTGTCAGAAACAATGCTTGCATTTCAACCAGGCTGCTGGAGCTCAGGATAAATGTTCTTAAATTCTGTCAGTACAAATTGAACAGCATGTACATTCTACCAGTAATGCCAAATACACAACGTGTAAGGTGACTTTAAACCTCACAAAATATGCGTTCAATATTTACATTCTCCGTGAACCTGAATTAACAGAATTATAAAATAGAAAACTATTATCAGTGATATTTATGTGAGATTTCATGTGTTGAAAAAGTTTAATAATGAACTTTTCATCTTCATATTCTAATGGTGTATAACTACAATCACAGCACAGGATGCAGAAGCAGGAGGATTTCCAATGAGTTTAAGGTAAGTTGGTATGAGGTGGGAGCAGGTGATTAAGTTGCAAGCCATCTAAGGTTACATCATGAGACCTTGAATCAAAAAGCCACTGAACAGGGGCTGGAGAGATGGCTTAGCAGTTAAGGTGCTTGTCTGTAAAGCCTAAGGACCCAGGTCTGATTCCCCAGGACCCATGTAAGCCAGATACACAAGGTGGTACATGCATGTGGAATTTGTTTGTAGTGGCTGGAGGCCCTGGCACACCTATTATCTCTCTCTCCCCCTACTCCCTTCTCCATCTCTCAAATAAATAAATAAATAAATAAATAAATAAATAAATAAATAAACATTTTTAAAAGGCACAAATCAAAAACACCCCCAAATAAAACTTTAAATGAAGATATACCTGAATATAACTATATAAATAAGATTGAGCATATAAAAGTATACAAAGTGTTATTCAATGCTCCTTTATAAAAGCCTCTACAGTATATTCTTTTATAATCTTACAAAACATATAAGACATATTTGTCACTTATACAATCTCTGTATCAGCTGTGACATAGAAATAATGCAGAAAAATATTTAAGTATCCCTACCAGTTAAGGTTGGCTGAATTCTGCTGCATCAGTAACACCCAAGATCTCAAGGGCTTCCTTCAAGAGTTTAATGAGAATTATCTCCTCAGCATCCTCTCCCACTGTCTCGGAGCTCAGCCAGGATGGGAAATGAGATGCAAGTGAAGGCTTGATTGGCATATGCCATGTGGATGTCCTCCCTCTCATGCCTCCATCATTGCTTTGAGAATATGCACAGACTGACTTCCTGCAAATGAAATCTGTCAGAACAGCCTGGTGTCGGGCTGCACAAGCTGAACTCCTTACCAGCCTCTCCCTGTAGCAAAATTCAGCAGAACGGAACTGCCCACCAAAATCCTATGAATCGTTTTTGCACAACTAAAGCACTGTCAGAGTTTGAGGCACAGTATATGTTTTAGTATGCTTTTGTTGCAATAACAGAACATCGGAGACTGGGTTATGTACAAAGGAGAGGGTTCATTTCAGCCCATGGTTATGAATCTTTAAGTATGAAGCGCTGGCATCTGTTCAGCATCTGCTGAGCGTCTTGTGGAAGAAGCTGTAATGCAAATGGACATGTGCAAAAGAGAGGGAGTCATGCCAGGTTAAGTCATCACAACAAACCTCGCAATGACCAACGTGATTCTGAGACAAGTAGAACCCAACACCTGTAAGAAAGCACTCATTCCTCCAGGTGAACTGACTCACCTGTCCACACCCTGACGCCGGGGACTGAGGCGACATGAGTGGTAGAGGAGAGAAATCGCATTGGAGCAAGGCAGCTCTTCTCTTAGTACAGTTCATGCTCTGGGGCCCAAGAGCATTGCTGGTGTCCACAGGACGTTGATGACAAGAAAAAGTCACCACCTCCAAGCCTCTGGAGGTCAAAGTTTGCAAAACTACATCCTACTTATTTTCGAAGACAAGCTGATTATGAGCGAATGTCCACTTCAGTAACTGACCTCCCAGTGTTCAGAACCCAAGGTGCTCTCTGCGAAGGCTAACCCTACATGACATTGGCAAGTAACACCTGAGTGCCGTGGAGTGTCTGAGGCTGGAGCTGACTACAGTCCACATGTTCTACCCAAAGGAAGGTAACAGCCTGAAGAGATGGCTTAGCAGTTAAAACGCTTGCCTGCAAAGACTAAGGACCCAGGTTCAACTCCCCAGGATCCATGTAAGCCGGATGCACAAGGTGGTGCACGCATCTGGAGTTCATTTGCAGTGGCTGTAGGCCCTGGCGTGCCCATTTTATCTGCCCCCTCTCTATCAAATAAATAAAATAAATTTAGGAAAAAAAGGGGGAAAAGGAAGACTACTCAGCTCCAGCCAATTCTTGGCAAGGCAAATTATTTTTATCTTAAAACATTTTTTGTACTTGTTAATTTATTTCTTTAAGCCAGGTTCTCTTGTAGCCTAAGCTGGCCTACAATTCCAAGTGGTCTTGAACTGGCGATTCACTTGCCTCCACCTCTGAAGTGCTGGTGTTACTGGTATTACTGGTGTGTGACACCATCCAGCTCTGATCTTCCACACGCTCAAAAGCACCAAAGCCATGTAACTGAAAATTAATTTTAAAAACATTAATATGATCAAAATAAAACATTTTTGGATAGAAGTTTCACATATACACTATAAAGCATTGATCCCCTCAGAGGTTCCGGCAGCAAAGTGGCACTTTTCCTGTCAGGGCTTCTGTGTGGTACCTCAGTCCCAGTAGTCATCGACCCCAAGATCCTTTCAGCTAGTCTTTAACTACGCACTGAGTCAACACGTGCAAGAGCAGAGCCAGAAAGGCAAAGCTGCACTCCAGTGTGCATCTCCTTCCAACACCACGTTTTACAGAAACAAGTTCTTTCCTCTTTCTCTAGTGTTTGCTCAGCACACGCCACACTTGAGAGGAAGCTTCTGGAATCACAGGGTCCAAGAGTGCAAACAGGCATGTCATTGCCCCTGAGTACAGGCAGATCATATGTAGTAAATAAATGAACAACAACTTACTTTGGTATTTGGGGTTTGAAAAAGCTTATTTTTAAAATATTGTATTTGTTTATTATTTATTTGGGAGAGAGAGGAAAAATGGGTGCATCAGAGCCTCTAGCCACTACAAACAAACTTCAGACAGACATTAGTAGTGGGGAATTGAACCTGGGTCCTTAGGCTTCATAGGCAAGTGCCTTAACCACTAAGGTATCTCTTCAGCCCTCTAAAAGCTAATTAAAGGCACTAGATTAGCATGAGTTCTCTGACGTTCTAGCTAACGTGCCAACAAAATAAAATTTTGAATAAAGATACAAAATATAATTTGACCAGAACTTGGTGCCTTCGAAAGAATCAATCAGTAACTGAAAAAATTAAGAAGGGGCAAAGGGATCTTATCCAGGAGGAGAAAATTAGCATAATCATTTCTTGTCTAAAAGATTCTTGTGGAATCCTTAAAGGCTGGTTGTGGTGTCTTAATAACCTATGCAGTAGATTACTCATTTCTCGTAAAATCTATAGGAAAGAAGAAAGAAAAGGATTTCTGATCAAAACTTTGCACATGCTATTTAACAGCCATGGCGGGAAGACAAGATGTGTCACACTCCTTTGAGATCCATCGTCTGAGGAGCGTCGCTGTGCCCATACCATCAGTCCTGTCGGAGCCTGACCTCAACGGACCACCTGCAAGGGGGTGAAGACAGCTCCCGCTTCAGAACACAGTCAATGCATGGCCCTGCCTGATGTTCACTCTATGAAGATTAATTAAGGAGGCTTCTAACTATACAGTAGCCTACCTAACGAGAATCAGAGAGACAGGTCCCATTTTTCATGTGGGTCAAGACACAACAGCAAAGCAGCAGATGGTTCACATGAGTCTGATGAGAATAAGCGAGCATCATTTAGTTCCCACCTAGTAGCATGCTGAAGGCACCACAGCTACTCAGAGGGATGCTGGAGCCAAGCCCCGGTGTCAGAGGAGGGGTTCAAGTGCCAACTGCCAGATGAGAACATCATGGGTGGAGGTCAGTGGGGTGTGGGACTGAATGTGTTGGTTATAGAGATGTTCATTCATTTTGGTCTTAATTAATTTAACCCATTATTTGATGATAAGTGCACTTCAGCTCACATCAAAGTATTACAGTGATATACATTAAACTTGTTTTCTTTCTGTCTTTGCTTTTTGGAGGCGCTATACCAGCCCAGCTAAAACACAGGGGTCTCATTTGGTTGTGGCTTAGAGGTCGGAAGAGGAGGAAAGATGCCCACATAAAGTAAACTACCCTTGCTTCACCGCCTTCCCTGAACCCCACTGGAATGGAGGACAAAACCAATCACACACACACACACACACACACACACACATTATACACACACACTCACATATAAAAACATCAGAAATGGCTACAAGGTGAGCGCACATCCTCTGAAACTGAACCAAGGAGACAATGCGTTTCTCTCGAGAGGATGAAAAGAAGGCGGGTCTTGCTAGACATAAGTAAGAAAATCTGACGCGTCTCAACCAGTGAGCTCACAGACAGACATTTTTCTGGGAACTAAACTAGAAAAACTATCTGTTAAGAAAGTCAGAGAATAAAGGAAGAGAAAATGGCCACAAGCTTATGAAGAACCGACGTTTGTCAGAGGGGTAGGGGTAAGCCACCTCTTAAATGGCCAAATGCCTGTGTAAAGACTGTGTTGCGTCCCCATCAGGAGACTGGTTCTTGGGTGCACAGACTCTCCTCTGAACAGATCACACCTCCGACTGTGCGTGAAAAAGCAGCACATCCCCGCATCTCAGTAGCACAGCGCCTAGAACACCTCCCCCATCTAATGCTGCGCTTGAGCAAGCTGAGGATCAGCCAAACCACTCTTCAAAGGGGAACAGCAACATCAGACTCCTTTTCTATCACATATACGGATATGTAGGCATGTAAACATAATTAGATCATGGAATTCACATATACAATCCAGAAGTATTTATATGTGTAGTGAGTGCAAGGAGAGGAGGGAGTTTTAGATTTCGTTTTATTCTCACAGCTGCATATTTATTCTCCTGATAAAGAACTCTAAATAAAAATCCAAGTTGATCTAACCCTCTGAAAGTGTGGGTGTCCTCCAGAGAAGCACCACAGTATTGTCTTCAACTTGAAGTCTCTCCTGCTTCTGGCCCAGGCCCCTCCTATCTGCTCCGTTCCCCAAATATTCTCACCATACCTTTCACTGCTTAATCAGCAGAATCTCCGAAATTCCCCCTTCGAGTGTGGTGCACAAACTGCATGGTGTATCCCATGATGTGTGCACACATTTTATATGGTCTGTGCCCACCTTGAGTATAGCTAAAACTTGCTACCCACCTTTTAGCAACAGACACATAGAGTGACGGGACATTATGCCTGTAACCAAACTTTTTCATATATGGTGCAAACAGGACACTATCTCACCAAGAGACTGGCCCAAGAGACCCTCCTGGCCAGCCTGGTGAGGCGAGCAGTCTTGACACGAATATCTGCAGGCCAGAAGCAGTGAGAAATCTTCACGAACAAGAGGCAGCCTCTAGGGCTGGCACAAAGAGTCCTGTCTTATAACAACCAGTCTCCAGGGCACTCCGCAGACTGGTCGAAAAGAATCTTGCCAACGACCTAGTGAACCTGGAAGCAGCTCATTCTCCACCTGACCCTCCATGGAAGCCAGCCCCGGTGACACCCTGAGGACATCTGTGGGCACCTGGGCAGACGAGCCAGCTCAGCTGCACCTGCACGCCCAACACACACCGGAAATGACACATGTGTATAGTTTTAGGCCAAATTCCCAAACCAAACCAAAGCCTGATATAATTTCCACTGGTGTGATCTCTGAATCATGATGGTGAAATGTGGGCAGGGCAGGGATTGGACACGTGGAAGAATTCCCAAAATAACTCTCTAGGGAGCCAGGAGTAATTAACCTGTGTCAAGACCTGCTTCTTTTGTCTGCACTTCCTAAATTGAATAAAAGTTTAAGGAGTCATCTGTGATGTCACAAAACGCCCTAGTAGGATCATTTTGTCCCATAAATCTTTATCTCTTCGCACCTAAGCTTTCCTGTGCTCACCCCTGCAGTGATGACAGCCAAAACAAAAGGCAGCAGACCTCCAGGGCAGCATTTTCAATAGGCAGGAGAAGTTTTGCCTAATTATTTGCCTAATTATTCATGTGAACTCTGTCCTGAAAAATGAAACATCCTACAATCTGACTGTACTCCTGCTAGAATAAACAAATGAAATAAAATAGGTTTTGATCAGCTGTCATTCCCAATATTTACGCAGATATTCTTCCAGAAATGTGTTCCTTGTTGACTTTGCTCTCAGGGGAATCAGTGAGATTCACACTCTTCCCACCAGTGACAAGTTGATGACATGAAGCTTGAATGTAACTGGCACAGTTCTAATCTTCTTATCTAAGACAGTGCTACCACACGGCATTTTCACAGGGAAGTATGCATCTATTTTAATTGGTTTAATATTAAGGTATAGTAGGTAAATGTCTGCTTTTGATTACCTTTTATACAAAAAAAGAAGCAGGTAACATAACAGAAGATAATAATACCAACTATTGCTTTTTATTTTTTTTTAATTTTTAATTTTTTAAAAAATTTATTTCCAAGGAGAGAGAGAGAAAATATGAATGGGTGTACCATGGCCTCAAGCCACTACAAACAAGCTCCAGATGCATGCATCACAAGGTGCATCTGTCTTTACATGGGGACTGGGGAATTGATCCCAGATTGTTAGGCATTGCAGGCAAGTGCATTAATGGCTGACCCGTCTCTCCTGCCCTGTTTTGTTTTGTTTTTTTGTTTTGTTTTGTTTTGTTTTGTTTTGTTTTGTTTTGTTTTAATTCAAGGAAAACATTGTCTTGACCTCCTACTTCACAATCAGCCCTGAAATTTCAGGTTATCTGCACTCATGTGAAAACACACAGAAAAAGAAGTTTCCATTCCTTTCTTATAGCAAAGTATAGATCATTTTGGAAATAAATTCAGAGCATTTGTTGAAGACCAGCTTCTCCGAAGTTTTACATAATATGCTTTATATTTATGAATGATGCTCAGTAAATTTAGTATTCCCGCTAATTCACATAACAGAATCACAATATTGAAATATTTTTAGTGTCTTTTTCTTCTCTTAATTCACCAAAGGATACAGATAAAGATTAAAAGTAATTTTATAAGGATAATTTAAATAAAAACATAGCACTTAAAGTGTCAAGGTTTAATTTGCTATGAACTACAATTTTATGTAAAACTAATTTCAATGATGCTGAATAAATGACGATAACATAATATGTTATTGAACTGGGGGGTGTGAAGAGTACTTTCTTTCGCCTATGATCAATAACTGAAGAGTCATTCACTGCAGAAGTTAGAAGTCAGTAACGTCACTGTTACTTGATGACTGAAAATGGACTTCAAATGAGTACTCTACTTTGAGCAGATATCGCTACAGGGTTGATTTTTCTGATCAAGTATACGTCACAGTAAAGATGAGGAATGGACTGAATAGCAAGCTTTGAAAATGTATGGCTAATTCTTGGTATCTAGCTCTTTTGTATTAGCCTGGAAGACATGCTCAAATTGAAACACACACACATTCCAGTCTCTCTCTCTCTCTCTCTCTCTCTCTCTGTGTGTGTGTGTGTGTGTGTGTGTGTGTGTATGAGGTATGTACATAGTGTGGCAAGTTGAGAAGAAAAAAACATGAGAACTTAAGATCTTGTAAGGAAAAATAATATTTGCTAGAGAGGAAGAGAAATACTGTAAATACAGGTAAATGTTTATTTATTTTTTTATTTTAGGGTAAAAAAAAAAAGCACAGGTAAATGGGCAATGTCACTGGGCCTCATGCCTCACACAAAAGTCCCAGCACTAGGGAGTGTGAGGTAAGAGGATTGGATGGCTGTGATTTTGTGGACAGTTTGTGGCTACAGAGTGAGTGCCTGCCTCAAAAATAAATAAATAAATACACAAATGCATATACATACATATGTTAACATACACATTATGTTATTTATATATGTTAACATACTTATGTCATAACATATGTATGCTATTCTTTAACATTTGTATGTTAAAGGAGTAAAAGAATAAATTGGAAATCTCATTCATTTCACTGGATTTGGGTGTTAAGAGCAAGATTATTGTGACTATACTGGCTATGTTAAAGTGATTCATTCTTTGTAGAAATATTTAGCACCTCTCTATATAGGAAATGCTACTTTGTATGTGCATATAATAATTTCTCTGAGCACTTGTTTTTTACTTTCAGGGAACTTCTCACTACGTCACCTGGACCACAGGCTTGTTTTCACCACGACTCAGCCTCTTAAGTGCTAAGATTACAGGTATGTGATTTTTATAAGTTTTTCTTTAAGGCTGTCTACACGATCTAAATATCATTCGAATATTTAAATATCACTTCTATTTTTAAAAGTAAGAAATGGCATTTTGGATCCAGGTATAATTTTGCAACTTTCCTAGCAAAATGCAATCCAATTCTTGGTATGTTTCAAAAGCCATTAATTAAATATAGCCCTGCTCTTAGGGACCATGGGGACCATGGCTTCCTGACCTCCTACCTCCTGGAGGTGTGCTCTAAGAAAGACAGAGAGAGGGGAATGGAGGGCTCAGTTCTTCAAGGTCATAGCCATTCAAACATGGCTACTCTGTAACATGACTGAAGTATTGACAGCAAATTCAATATTAGCTTAATTGTAAATTACACTCCCCACTTAATTTTGTTACATGGGGAATATACATTTGCTGTGAGTGATGGCTTAATTTCTTTTTAAAGAGAACTTGAAAGATTTTTTTCCATGAATCTATCTGAAAATAAACTCAATGAATCTGACGGAGGAGTGTCCCTGCAGAGCCAGCACTGGTAGGAAATAAAAGAGAACCCCAGAAAAAATTGGCTAGAATTGATCTTCCAAATACAAAAACAAATGTCTCAACAATGTTTCATCTTTATAAGAATAATGGCATGTTTTTATGAGCCATTCCATTTTCTTCTAAAGAACACTGACTAATTTTCTCTCTCTCCTTTCTAATACTTTATTAAGGTAATGTTACAAAGTATAAAAAATTATTGTCACTCTGATCTTTATTTTGTTTTTTGACATTTCTAGAGTAGTGAAGAAGTGAGCCCACTTTATAGGTAGGGAAATTTATATGTGACTCTCACTTCTAAGTTTAATAATACACACAACCCACTTATACATACACATATATATTTCTTCCTCAGTTACTTAACTTACACAAGAATATCTCAAGAGAAGGCTTAAAGCACTTCCGTTTATTTTAGTCACCCTGGTAAGGTATGTGGCATATGATGATGATGGGGGATGATAAAACAAACAAAAAAAAAAAAAGAAAAAAAAAAAAGAAATCTGCAAAGGCACCTTCTCAGCCAACCCTGACTGGGTCTCTGCAATCACATCTTTATCATCTATACACAAGTAACTGACTTACACGCAGAATTTACCTCTGAGTTAATGAGCCATTCTGTCTAAGGAAACATCTTTAATTAACTGCAGAAGGTCATCAACATCAGAAATGACTATAGAAAGAAGATTTCTGTAGCCTCATCTACTTGGTTTTAGTTCTTAGGTGCCTTGCCAGAGGACAATATTCTGGAATGTTTCAACACAGTAATAAATTTTTTAAAGCATTTTACATGTGTCTTAAGCTAAAAAAGGAAATGCCCTTAGTCTGCCTTCAAAACAATTGCTAACCAAATCCTTTTATAAAGGGAATACCCATCAAGTCGGGGGCAGGGGATTCGATTTTGACAGAATCCAACTTATTTATGCAAAAAAAAAAAATGACAAAACCAAAATCGAACAAGAATTTATCAAAAAGATACTTGCACCTCTCCTCTCATTGAATCTAAAAACAGCTGAACAAACAATCTGGCTTTTTTCGAACATAAGCTGGGCTTCTAATTACCCAAATTCTCTGTCACAGATAAACACTCAATCCACAGCGTAGGACAAAAAGACCACAGAATGCCTAAGTCAACATCAGTTCAAGTGGCCACTCCATCAACCCTCCATGGCAGCTTGGGTTGGGCATTTGGCGCTGATACAATGTGCGCTGGTGAGACAAGCCTGACAGCCATCAGCAACGTGTCTCCTACAGGAACTTCCACATCCCTTTATATGAACCAGCATGAGAGATCATTTCAGTACAAAGTCAAAATGCTTTTTGAAAACAATTATAAATTGGAGCAACAAAATAAATTATAATTTAGTTATTAAAAAGCTGACTAAATATTTTAAATAATGAAATCAGTGAATGAAGTTAACAATGGAAAATGTAATTTCTCATGTATTTATTTATGTGCATAGTATCAAAAAGAAACATTAGAATAAATACCCAGGGATTTCATATTTTATGAATAAGATCAATGACTTGGTCTAGTTGAATTATTTTAAAAGTAAATGTAAGTTATTTTTGTGAGGCAATGTTTGCCTCAGGACCTTGTAACCTTTACATCTACATAACTGTATTAAATTTCACTTACATTTTATTAGAATTTCTAAATTTCATTTATTTATTTATTCACTGAACCTCATTACAATCTTTAACAGTAGAGTCATCAAACTAAAAATTTGCTATCCAATAAATTTTGAAGTGTTAGATAGTTAGATCATACTCACTAATGATTCATTCTGAAATACTTCAATTTAAATAAAATGTGGAGATGTATTCTTTTACATAAAATACTACAATGGTCATAAAACAATAGGAGTCCTGCAATTCAATTTTGCATATTCAACTCAGCCTCACTGGGTAGATATCATTATTGTTATTGTTAATTAACAAAACAAAAATTTTAATTTGAAAGTCTTATATCAAGAACTACTTCTACAGTCCAGGCATCACGAGGGCTTTTCTACGGTTTACAAAAGAAAGACAGTGTGTCAGTCAACTGGACCTGAGAGCATCCCATAGAAAAGTTCACAAAGTGTCTAAATTCCTTGAGATTTCATTGAGGTTTCCTACCGTTTCCTATCCCAAATTTTGTGAGATTCTTAGTTGTTTCAGAGTTTCAATAAATTCCATGTCCCGCTATGCTTCTGGTCGTCCTTGGTCTGTATTTCTCTATGTACAGAAAAGATCTTCATTCTCACCCAAGAAAAGGAGTGGAACTTGCTTCCTTCGATTTCTTTAAAGTACTAATATCTAAAATTGGTTCTTGCCTAGCCACTGTGGGCTCAGAGGTCTGAGATTTCAACATATGGATGTACTCTTTGATTTAAGAAGAGTTGATTCTAGAAAATTCTTAGGGAAAATAAGTGATCCAGGACTACAGAGATTGAGCTCTAATACAAGAATGAGACCCTGAGATGGCGTTAAGATTGCCTGAGTTCAGTTCTCCAACACGCACATCAACATTGTGTGTGGCTAATCACATCTGTAACCCCAGTCCTGTGGGGAGGGCAAACGAAAGAACTGCTGGGGCTACCAAGGTGAACATGGCAGTGTCAGGTTCAGTGACAGACTCTCTCCCAAGGAAGTGTGTGAATGAGTCATGGAGGGAGATACTTGACAGCTCTGGCCTCTGAAAGCACATGAATAGGGCATTCTATTGCATATACATGCATACAAACTGTAACAGATAAAAATGGGGCTGGAGGGGTACTTCCTGGAACCCCAAGCCCTGAGTTCATAACTGCAAATTAAAGAAAGAATTGGAAATTCCAGACTAGAGAAAATGTTTTTGAAAGACCACATTTTATTCATATGCCACAGGAGAAGGGGAAGAGCTGTGGGCTGAGGAAGGAAACGTACACTACGTGGGTCCAGGAGCCCATGTAAATTAACATCATCTTAGATTTAAAATAAAAATGAAAAGGGATTTTAAAAAGGTGTGCACTTCCAAAAAGATTAAAAGTAAAGACAGTAATTAAAAAGTGACCCCTCCCACCCCAGCATGACTGCCGGGATGGGAGATACAGATCTTCATGGCACAAACACTCAAAGGCAAGGCTGTGACAGGTCCAGAGCGCGAATCTCGTGGGTCAGGGAGGACACACTTGAGTTCATGCTCAGCACACCTGGACACACCTGCACCACGTCTCCCAACCAATCAGCCTGGGCTCAGGGGAGGAAACCACCCCCACCTGGGCAGGGTGGGAGCTCAAGAGGGATCTGATTGGTGAGGCTGGTAAATGCTGAAACAGGTGGAATGAACTGAGGTAGGTGAGGCCCGCTGGGACAGGTGTGGTAAGTGTATGACATGAAATCAACCTATGACCTCTCCCTTCAGAGCCATCCCTGCCTGCCTAGTGCAAGAAACTACCTGCCTACTCTGGAGCCCCCACAATATCCCCCCCACCACATACTAAACACATTCACAAATGAAAAAAAAATGATCCATATATGTCAATAAGTAAAATTATAACTGATAAATTTACTAGACAAATTAAAAATTCACCTTAGAGCTTATGAAGAAACCCCACATTTGAGATGACATATGTGTTTTAATCATCTCAAAAAGAAATTCAAACTAATATACAGAGTACAGATTTACACGGGTGTCTTCAAAGATACTTTGAAATAATGTGTAGTGTGACCATCTGTATTCACTGTATCACTATTCAGGAATGTGAATGTCTTTATTTTCCTAGTTCCAGAAATACTTTATCCCTTAACCAAGGCTATTCAATAAGAAAACAGTTGATGGAATGTGAATCAAGTCTACTAATGCTAAATATACAACTTTTTTTTTTACCATTGTGAATAATAGCCCTAACTTCATATCTACTTATGAATGAATAATTAAAACAAGTTCACCTACTTCAAGAGTCACTAATAGCTTATTTTAGATCACAGCAGAGCTTTGAAAATGTAACTATGATCAGGAACAAATGTTAATTTGAAACTATAAGAAACATCTCCATCTGAAAGTGACATTTCTCCTAATGACCAGACTCATCAGACATCCTCGTGAGAGTTCTTAACTGGTCTCATGATGGAGACGGGGTTTCTAGTTCTGTCTAAGAACTTCCTGCTGACAGAAGAAAACCCTGTAGTAAATTATGCATACCTCAGACCACTGAGAAAAGACTAAGTATAAACATCTCAATATACATTTAAATGTCGCTAATATTAAAAACAGTTTTCTAAATAACTAGATTGTATTGACTAAGAACCTGATGAGTGATTGCAAAAATATTCCAGAATTGGAAACGGGGCTGGATTGTTCAATATTCCAGAATTGGAAAAGGGGCTGGATTGTTCAATATTCCAGAATTGGAAAAGGGGCTGTATTGTTCAATATTCCAGAATTGGAAACAGGGCTGGATTGTTCAATATTCCAGAATTGGAAACGGGGCTGGATTGTTCAATATTCCAGAACTGGAAAAGGGGCTGGATTGTTCAATATTCCAGAATTGGAAAAGGGGCTGGATTGTTCAATATTCCAGAATTGGAAAAGGGGCTGGATTGATTGTTCGGTTAAACTTTGTATCCAACATGATCAATACTTATTTAGATTCTCCCTGCTTAAGAAGACGAGGAATTCAAGGCTTTAATTATTTCCTTGACTGCTGAGTACTTTATTAAACAACACTACAGGACTTTACTTTTAATACTAAGAGTATGCAATGTAAAGAAAACAAATGAAGCTGGCATCAAAGGAGAAAATCAGCCACACCCAGGGCTGAAAAGGATCATATTGTTCCACACATTGGTAGGCAGGCAGTTGAGTGTCTCTAAACTGCCACCCACTGGTAAAAAGAGTGCCAGTAATCTTTGGGAATCTCCTCAAAAAACAACAGTAACCAACGAGAACTTTTTGGTACTTCACGAAGCTTGTCATTTTCCAGCATATTAGAAGACCTTGATCTATTTTTAAAAATTCTCACATTCGGACCCTATTCCCAGGGAGACCATGGGTAAAAGTGGCATTTCCTCAGCAATGCAGATGGCAGACCTCACTGTGTGGGCCTTCCAAGTGGTTTGTGCATTAGCAAAGTCTTCAGGCAATTACTCCTTTAATATTCAAATTGCTTGGGTGTACGTATTAACGCCTCCCTGCTATTTTGAATCTTTATCTTTGTCTTCTCGGTTGTACAGCAGTTGTCTAAAAGAAGTCTAGTTGTTTTGCATAGCAATGTGGAAACAACCTTACTCACCCTCCCGCTCCACGATGCCATCACAGTTTGCAAGAAGAACATCTAAAGACCTAAGCGCATAACTTGATTTTGAGACTCTTCACAGGCTTGGGTGTGCTACCCAAGATATACCAAAGGTGAACCTCCTCATTTGGGGAACTAGTCTTATGTGTTCCTAGTCTCGGGTCTACAAAGTCATTTCAGAAAAATTTCAGCATATATTATTTCTACACTAACCATGACAGACAGGATCAAGTGTTGGCAAGCTACAAATAAGCTGGAACCCTAATACATGCCGTGTGTTTTCAGAACGTTTTGAAACAGTAAACCCAAGTTATCATATGACCTGGCATTTCTACTCTTGCGTCTTTATCCAAGAGAAATAAAAAATATATATCTACACAAAATCTTGGTCATAAATATTCACAGCATTATTATTCCTAACAGAAAAGAAATAAAAGAAACCCAAATAGTCTTCAGTGGGTATATGGATAAATTAAAGTGTGGTATATATGGCCAATGGAAAAACTGGCAAGTTGATGCTTATGCCAACTACCATTTAAAATTGCAGCTTGCCCCCGACCATGAACACCCTCCCTTTATGGTGCCTGACCTCAACAATGAGCACACCAGGAGAACCATATAGGACGTGCGTCACCTACAGCTCTTCGCCCAGTGTGCTTTTCCCACCATACCCATAAAGCTACATAAAGTAAAGGAGATGGAATACAGACTCAGTTTTCAACTGGAAAGTGCCAAGCTTCGTATGTTAGGAATGATGAATGACTTAAAAGGTAAGAAGTAATAATGTAGCCACTTAAAATATTTTACTTACTTATTTGTGAGTGTATTAGTGTACGTGTGTGTGTGTGTGTGTGTGTGTGTGAGAGAGAGAGAGAGAGAGAGAGTGGGTGTTTACAGGTGAAGCAGGGACTCTTGCTGCTACAAATGAACTCTAAATGCATGCACAACTTTGCATATCTGGTTTTAGGAGGACATTGGAGAACTGAATCTATACAGGCAGACTGTGCAAGAAAGATCCATTAACAGCTGAGCCATCTCTATAGCCATTGTGATCATTTTGAAACAATACAATCTTGCACTGCTTGATACAGAGGTCAAGTGCACAGTCAGCGTCCAGCCGCTGACTTTGTCATGTTCCAATATTTGTGCTGCAGGTTCTACAGTTCTAGCAAATCCAACCTATTCACTTCCTGGGTCAACAAGCATTCCTCCTTTACATTTTTGTGCAACAGTTTTTAACACTAAGCTGCTTAAAGGCATCAAATGAAGGATTTTCTTTCAAAGATGCTGAAAATGAGCTAAGGATGTTATAATGGTTTAAAAGTTATAAACCTTTGCAACAGAAATATTTATAGCATTTTGTATTCTGAAAATTCTATTCCAAGTAATCTACAGAGAAGAGTGAAGTTATTCTGAGCACAGCTAGAGGAGCTTTTCGACAATCCCACTGTCTTCCACACATGTGCACAGAACACAAGCTGTGCTAACATATCATAATGCCAAGATTGTAGTCAGCTTCACATTGCTGAGATGAACAACCAAACCAGACACAGTTTATGGGAGGAAGTGATTCATTTCAAGATTACAGATCCAGAGGGAGTTCCATGAACTGGCCAAAGTGGACTCCATTCATAAATCCCAGCAGAGACTGTCAACAGCCAGCACCACAAGCTCGCAGACAGCTCGCCTGACAACCAGCTCCAGTGTGATGGTGGAGACATGGTGCTCAAGCAAAACCCATCAAAGCAGAAATCCAGAGGCTACAAAGAACTCAACACTAAATCAGAACACCAGCAGGCCTGCCATGGCTCACACAACGTTGTGGAAGAGAGGGCAGAAACAGCAAGTGAGAATGCTGCCAAGGCAGAGTCTCCCCACTACCCCACTGGGACCAAGTGAGACCTTCACAACCCCACAGTAAATCCCAGAACCGCACAGAGGAGGGTACCAGAGTAACAGAAACAGTGGAGAGGGAATAAAATAGTATAATCAGTTAAAAAAAATTAGGGCTGGAGAGATGGCTTAGCGGTTAAGGTGCTTGCCTGCCAAGCCAAAGGACCCAGGTTTGATTCCCCAGGATTCATGTAAGCCAGATGCACAAGGGGGCACACACATCTGGCGTTCATTTGCAGTTGCTAGAGGTCCTGGTGTGCCCATTCTCTCTCTCTCTCGCTTTCCCTCTCTCTCTCTCTCAAAGAAATAAATAAAATAAATTAAAAATATATTTTAAAAATTAATTAATTTAAAAAGATAAAAAAAAAATTTGGCACACCGTTAGCCTGGAATCCCCCCTTAGTGACATGGACCACCCCCAAGCAGGAGTATACTTGTTAGGGGCTGAAACTGTAAACTCAATTTCAATAAAACACCTCAGTCTATGGGAACCTACATTCAAACTACCAGCCAATGATAAAAAAGCACACACATGTACAACACATGCACCATACCACAACTAAATATAAACACAAATACACCGAAAACAGGAAAAATAATCTGTCTTCAAAATCTGTGAGAAAAACAGTTAAATGCAATGACAAAGGATATTCAAGATAAGTATCCAAACAACTCAATGGAACATTCTGAGACACAGGCAAAAGTCTGCTCTACTGAAGGAGACCTGCAGTAACTGTGAATTGGTTGGCATAATTGTGAGTCTCCAAATGTGTGACATTGCTTATTCATGCGTTAACATGATCAGTTTTTCTTTAACTGAAATAAGGTGAGTATTATTAATGAATGACATTATTTTAAAAAAGTAAACTCTGGATGGGACAGAGTTCACTATTCAGATACTTCTCTTTTATTTATTTATTTATTTATTTATTTATTTATTTATTTATTTATTTGCAGGCATCTGGCTTATGTGGGTTCTCTGGGAATCAAACCTGGGTCCTTTGGCTTCACAAGCAAATGCCTTAACCACTAAGCCATTTCTCCAGTCCCAAAGAATGAGGCTTGTTTTAAACTGAAAACACCTCATTTCATCTGATTAAACAAGTTTCAGTTGAGGTTGTAAAAATTGCAATCTGGATTTCTGGAATTCCTAAAAATAAAGGGGCTGAATGTGAGATGATAAGCAGGCAGCCCACACCCAAGATGTAGATCCAGCATAACCATTAAAAGAACAGCAAAAGTCAGGAACAGTGTGACAGTGGAGGTGACACCCTTGTGGCACACAAAACGAAGCCCAGGACTTCATTCATAAACAAAGCATGCACTGTTGAACTAAACTAGAAGAGGGAAACACAGCAGATCAAGTCCTGAACTCATGCCCTCAATAAACAAAAACCCACACCTCAGCCCTCCAGGGGCAGCACTACTTGCGGAACAGCAAAATGCCAGGAAGACGGAGGTGGCCACACCCCCATTCTGAAAAATAGTAAGATGAAGCACTTGCCAAAGAGAAAAGTTTCTACTGATTGCTACGACTCATTAAAAACAGCACTGTATGGCTTCTACTAAATGTTTCTATGGCATCAATATCAATATGCAATTATCAATAACAGAGAGAAAGCTTTCGATGGCAGGGAAACCCTAGCGCAGTTATGTGTCTCTAGTCTCCTTAACTGCACAGCATTCTTACCCTGAGCTCTTGGGGAACACCATGGAGGATGGAGGTGCTGCTACCAAGCTGAGCAGAGCTCCCCAGAGAGGCAGTATTCTCACTCTAGATTATTAATTTTAAGAGTAAAGTGCCTTTGGCTCTAAGCAGGAGGTCGATAACAGGCAATTTCAGGCCTCTGACAAGTACTTGGAATGTGCAGTATTATTTATTAACAGCGTTGCTTTAGCTAATAGGTAGTCTGAGTATTGTGCTGGTATGTTGTTTGGGTGGAAGGCTTCACCTCCATTGTGCTGTGGAGTTGTAGGTAACAGCACATAGAACCTTCCATTTCATATCCTCATAACTGAACATTCTTGACGGATGTCCCAGTTTTCTATAATCCTCTAAACAGGAGAGTTCTGTGTCAGAACTACATACAGGAACTGGAGAGATGACTTAGCAGGCAAGAGAGCTTGACATATAAGCATGAATACCAGAGAAGACCTTGTTAACCCTGTGTTCAGTTCCCTAGCACCCATGTAAACAGCCAGGTGGGGCCATGAATGCCTGTAACCCCAGTCACGTGGAGAGCAAAGACCAAGGAACCACTGGGGCTTGCTGGTCAGCCAGGCTGACGGAAGACGGCAGCTCCTCGTTCAGTGAGACCCTCAGTCTGTAGGATCCACAGGGTGAAGAAAAAAGGACGCCCAGTGTTATTCTCTGGCCTCTGCACACAAGCTTTTGCACATGGCTCATCTCCACATATATGCATATAATATAAGCACACACCACACAACACATACTAGACAGATACACAAAGAAATTTTTAAAAAGAAAAAAAAAGACCTCCACCTTAAGTGATCACCAAAAAGAACTATAGGCTGACAGTACATTGACTTCCACAGAGTCTTAACGGGCTGTTCCTTGAGTATGGCTTCTTCATCGAGATGCAAGCCTTCCAGGATGTACAAGCTGCAAAACGCAGCCCCAGATGACAGGCATATCGACTTGGTGGACGGATATACTTAGTTCTGGCTATCTGAATGCAGGAGATCACATGTCCCAAGTGATTTTTCTTTCTTGCACATTATTGATATCGAATCGTTCTTTCTCACTGTAATTCGGCAAAGTGGTCCAGATGCTTCCTAAGGCCATGCGTAGACTATGCCAAGCAGAACTTGTCATGAGTAAAGCAATTGCTGGTCTGCTGTTCTCCATGGCAGCAGGCTCGTTGAGAGCCTGGAGCCTGGCGCATGATCCTTTAGGATTGCAGCCCAGTGACAGCAACTTGAATATGATCCATAGCCTGCCTGCGGGTGTTTACCTACGTCGCAGATGCATGGCGCAGACAACTCCAGTCCCAGCCCTGACTTAGCCGCAGGAGGGAATGTTTCATTAGAGTGGAACCGGTTCCCTTAGAGCCACGCTCTCCACAGACATCACTCAAGAACAACGAGGTGTGGAAGTCGGGGTTAGTTCTTCATTCATGATCACTTCGGTCATTGCTCATCATTTTGCAGCCCCCCCCCATTCATATACAAAAAGGGGAGCCATCTGTCTTGACCTGAAAAGAACCTTTGTGGTAGAAAAATTTGCTTTGGGAAGAATCTTAGCCTACCTACTGAGAGGCCATTACCATATGTAAATTAGGAGACAGAGTTGTATGGTGAGACAAGCACTAGAATAGGAGCAGAAAAGTCTAATTACTTATTTCAGCTCCTCAGCCATTTGCTCAATGGCTTGCAGTAGGTAAGCTGAGTCATTTCAGTATCTGTATTTTTTTGTCATACATGCAAATAATAAGCAAAACAAATACAAAGGACAAACGTTATTATTTAACTGTTGTCATAGACCGTTCTACAATGCTGGGATGAATATCAGATTAGATGGTGTTGATGGAGGAAGGGGTTTATTTCAAGGGTACAGATCTGGGGGAAGTTCCATCAATGGTTGTGGTAGTTTGAATAGATGGCCCCCAACATATTCAGTGTTTTATTAGTTTGTAGTTTGCTTCTGCAGCCACCTGGCTGGAGGCAGTGTCACTGGGTGGATCTTAAGGTGTGGTGGTGGGATTGAGATTCCACTGTAAAGATATGCAAAGTGTGCCTAGTGGGAGTTCCTGAGGTGTGCTGTGCTGTGTGGCTTTTGGATTGTGGCTTTCTCTCTCTTGCTGGTCCTATAAAAGGCAGGCCACCTTCTTCTGCCATTATGGAACTTCCCCTGGATCTATAAGTTTTAATAAATATCCCTTCCTCCATAACTGTGCCTGGTCTAGAAGTTCATCTCAGCAAACCTGAAGCTGTCTGTTACAATGGTGGAAGAAGCTGGCTCCATACATCCAAGCAGACAGGAACAACTATCAGCCAGCAAACACCAGAAAGCAACAAGCACAAGCACACACAAAACCCTCCAGAACTCAGACTTCTCTGCACACCTTTGGGCTGGAATTCGGATCTGCCCCCAAACACACCTTAGGGCCTGGTCTGCAGGATCTGCTCCCAGTGACACCTTCTCCTTCAGCCAGGCAGCTGGAGATCCAAGTTACAAGCGTAATTTTAACACCTGACTCAATGGGGAACATACTTTCAAACAACCACAATTGTACACCAGATGGCATGTTTTGCAGGTAAATGTATACAAAACATAACATTTGATAAAGATAATGTAACTATAAAAAGCCTAATGTATTTCTATTTGTAGATAAGGTTTCCTTGGGCGGTGATAATTCCTATATTTATCCCAACTATTCCTACCATATATTTATTTTAATTTGGGATAAAAATTTTAAAACTAGGAATATTTTGATTTTGTGTCTCTAAATAATAAATCTTTTCCTTTTATGCTCCCTATAATGTGGTCTGCATTTACTTTCCACTCTGCAAGCCCTGCATAAGGCATTGATTTTTATACCTCAAGAGTTCCTGCTTTGTTGTCCTGCCTGGGGCCCTTATCAGTAATTAATTATGACATGTTTTCCCAGTGAGTTTGTAAGGGTCGTTAAACTCCTTTTCAAAACTTTGCTCCAGGCAGCCTCTGTCAAAGCAGACCCAATGATTTATGTACAAGGAAGTACGACATGACATTTTTTCATAATAAGAATATTGAATCAATCTGAGATCAAAATTTTAAAACTAAATAAAATTAGAATATTAAATAATTAACAGTGATTCTATATTCATCTTATTAGTAAAATGTTTAAAATAATATTTAATGATACCAAAAAATATTCCTGATAGGTTAATATAGTTAACTGATTGCAATATAATGTCAAATAAAATTTCATGCCCCCCTTTGTAAGGTTAAACTTGTTATCATGTTCAAGAATTAACTTTGTAATGCAAAATTCATTTAAAAAATTGCAAAATAAATCACATTTAGAATATCCAGTGGAACTTAACATATAAATACTTAACAATGAATTATAATGATAAATATGAAACAGACATGCAAAGCAATAAAGCATCATGTAATAAAACCTCACATATGGGGCTGGAGAGATGGCTTAGCAGTTAAGGCAATTGCCTGCGAAGCCAAAAGATCCCGGTTTGATTCTCCAGGACCCATGTAAACCAGATGCACAAGGGGGCACATGCATCTGGAGTTCGTTTGCAGTGGCTATAGGACCTGGAGTGCCCATTCTCTGTGTGTCTGTCTCTGTTCTATCTCTCTCTCTGCTTGCAAATAAATTTAAAAAAAATAAAAAATACCTCACATACTAAAAGCTCACCTTCTCATTTAACATCTAATGCTTATTACATTTTTTATTTTTTTATTTTCCTCATGACAACCTTCAGTGTCATACACATACCGTACTTAACACTGCTACAGAGACTAGAACAGAAGATCACAAATGAATTCTTTCTAAGAACTGAGTTGGTGTTTTCAATGGTTGAGCAGGTATATTAGTGTCTTGAGAGAGCTATATTGTGCTGGGTAGATGACTCAGAGTGCAGAGCAGTTATCACGAGGCCTGAGTTTGGATCCTCAGCACCTGCAGAAATGTTGAAATTATGGTGCGCACCTTTAATCCCAATGCTGCAGATGTGGAAACAGGGGCATCCTTGGGGAAGGTGGATAGTTACACTAGGCAAACTGGTGAGCTCTGGGGTCAGGAAGCCTGTCTCAATAAATAAGGTGGAGAGTTAAGAAATGAAGAAAGACGCCTGATATTGATCTCTGGCCTTCACATGCACATGATGTGTACACTCACTCATGCACATACATATGAACATGCATACACATATGTGCACACTCAGGACACACACATACGTATACACAAGCTGATTTCGGAATCAGTAGGAAAAACGCAGAGTGCCTGTAACAGAGCACAGGGTGGGATAGTAGAGAACATGACGCTCCACTCCAGAATTTTTCTCCCATAACTGAAACTTCTAGCATTAACTGCAAAGATCATAACCACTGGTTACCCCACTTCTCCCTTCATTTCTAGTTTGGGCCATCAATTTTTCTGATGTGCAAGATCAACAAAGAAACAGACGGAAAGCCACCATCACTGTGATGCCGCCGGAGCATCTCTCCTGAGTGCTTGGAGCCCTGGAGGTGGCACAAGCCCCTCACCCTTTGTATGGGCACTCATGAGATTTGCTGAGACTGGCTGGCCCCTCTTTGTTAGGACTGCTGACTTCTAAGACCCCCACTGAGAGCTCCTTGCTGTGCCCTCACTTCCCCACAGACCCCTTGAGAAAGGAATCTGTGCTCGCTCCTCAGAGAGCTGGTGATCTAGGAATGGGATCACTCAGGACAAACGCTGTGTTTTATTTCTCACTCAAGCCATGGATGGCTTGAAATAAGATATTAAAAAATAGTCAAGAAAGAAACGATTCTCATTTTAACGCTGACATGTAGCACTATTAACTTGTTCTCTTATGGTGTGCCTTTCTGACAAGAAGAATCCAAAGTTCACTGGTCCCGACTGATAACCCTCTATCATCTTGACCTTTGCTCTATGGATGACAATCCTATTATTACTCTCATAAATTTTTTTGTCCAAAAATACTATTTGAAAGATGATTAACAGTGGTTGGTCATATTCTATGTTGTGTTTTCAGAAACTCCTGTTGCATATTGTAGAAACACTAATAATATTACAGGGATTTGCAATGACATATAGCATGAGAGAGTAATAAATAGAGATTATTTCATAATTAGCTCTTTCATGGAGTGCTCTTGTTAAACAGAGCTGAAGTACTTTAGAATTATAAAGATACAAGTTAAATAAAGAAGGTATACTTTCCTCTCATGAGTCCACAGAGAAATGGAGGACGAGGAGAGGGAACATAGCAGTTATAATGTGGTGGGAATATGCAAACTGGCAATATGTTCATATACTGAAGTTCCAAATTAACCACCCCCCCCAAAAAAAAACTTTTGATTTTACATAAGATAAAAAATGTCAAATGTTTTCTTGAGTGTGTTTCTCTGGTTATTTGTTTGCTATTTTTGGTACTAGGGATGGAACAGAGTACCTCACACATGCTATGCAAGCACTATACCACTGAGCCACACCCCTGACAAAGAACCTCAGTGTTTCAGCGCCTCCATGTGCTGACCCTCAGGAAGTTCTTCATTCCTAACTTCCCCCATATTACTTTCAACAGTATATGACTACTAAAAAGGAACTTTTTTCATTTGTTGCTATCAGACTATCATTAATTTCCTAAAATAGTGGTCTGGTAATTCATTTAAAATTACGAGTATGACATAAAAATTGTGGAATTTGATGAATGAGAAGAGTTAGGGTAGGGTAATAACACAGCATTTGTAGTTCTGAGTAACCACAATTTTGAGGTCTTTTCTGAATAAATAAAATAAATAAATAAAAAACTTCATATATATTATGCACACGGAATAGATATAATTTGTCTTGTAGTGTAGGTACTTGAAGGCAAATTCCAAATGTGAGCATAGCCTGTACCAGCACTTCCCTAAGCTCACTGCAGGGTCACTGGAAGCACTGCTGCACATATGTGAGGCAGTGACTCATTTACGCCCGCTGATATGAATCTAGAAACCATCCGTGTGACCTAGTCTCTACTAAGTGTACTTGACTGGTAGCACTATTGTCTTAAAAATCATTGATTTTAGCTAAAATGGTTTTCAGATATCAATTAACAATAACATATAATAAAAAGGAAGGTTCTAAAACTTCTCTAGTAATGTCTCCAGCTTATAGAAAAATAATCCATTGGTTACTGATTTTTGGAAGTATACAAATAACAAACAAGACAGTGGTCAGCTGAAAGCAGCTTTGCTACCAAAGCGTTATTTTAATCAAAGGTGCACTTTTAGGGCTGGAGAGATGGCTTGACAGTCAAGGCACTTGCCTGTGAAGTCTAAGGACCCAGGTCCAATTCCCCAGGACCTACATACGCCAGAATAGAGGCCATGATATACCCATTCTTCTCTCTCTCTCTCCCCCCTTTTTAGGAAATTCCTAGATTTGCTAAGAGAATATGCAATACAGACATTTATTTCCAACAAAATACAAAGACCAATATTACATAGCATAGTTGAGAACAAATTCTTGTCTCTGAGAAGGTATCAATGTTATTGCAATCAAAACAAAACAAACAAAACAAAACAAAACAAAACAAAACAAAACAAAACAAAACAAAACAACCACTAAAGCATGAAAGTGCGGATCGGCATCCACTGGGGAAGCGTGTTCAGATGAGCAGTCAGGGGGGAAACTCCAGCCTCCAGCTCCTGGCTCATGCTCCTGCTCCTGGGGATGGCTACACCTTCCTCACAACCACTTCTGAACCATCCATACCAGCTCTCCCAGACAACAAGTCATCTGTCTCCTTTTTGACTTGCTTCCCACACTTCCCGAAGACTTATCTATTTTACAATAGTTACTTTCAAATTTCTGGTTTTACACCCATTCCCAGGCTCACATCACCCACCTGTACTCTGACCCTGATCCGTTGCCCCTAGCAGTTCTCTGGTCAGCCTTGATTCCAAGGTCGAGCAGAGCAATCCATCACATCCTAACTCCTCACAGCTCACTTTCTCTATGTTGGCCATCATCCCAAGTGCTCAGTCTCTTGGGCAGTAAGGACACAAGCCGGCAGGCAAGCCTATGTAATGACAGTCCACAAGATACACCACACATTTCCTAAGCAGGCCACAGCCAACCTGGATCTACATCCATGTATCTTGTCACAGCCCTGCTGAAAGGGAATGTTATCTTCATTCCGCTTGTGCACTGGATCCAGTCTTTTCCCACTTGGTGACTTCCTCCTTTTTCTTAGACATTATCAATGGCTCACTTCATGTGTCACTTCCATCATCTTCAGACCAGTTCCCATCTAAGAGAGGAAGCACCTGACCCTGCTCATCTCTCTACCCCCAAGCCACCCCTGGCTTCTCACTGATGAATAATTACCAATGGCTTCTTTGTTGACTACCCAAATGATTTGAGAGGACCCACTGCATACTTGTATTTCCACTCTCCTCACCTTTCCTGGTGAGGTAAGTCAAGTACGAGGGGGGAAATGAGGAGTCGGTGTTCTTGATGGTTAATACTGTCAACTTTACAAGATTTGAAATCACCTAGGAGACAAATCTCCAGCCATGTCTGTGAAGAACTCTAAATCAGTTCAGCTGACGGAGGTGGAAAGATCCATTGTGGCTGTGGGTGGCGCCACTCCACGGACTTGGGTCCAGACTGAACTGAAAAGAAAGAGAGCTGAGCGTCGGCATCACCACGGTCTGTCTCCTGACCGTGGGTTGCGTGTGACTATCTGCGCAGGATCCTGCATCCACGCCTTCCCGTCCTGTCATCATGGACTATGTCCTCTCTGTGTAAAAGGAAATAAACTCTTCCTCTCTCAAGTTGCTTCTTGTTAAGAATTTTGTCACAGAAATAAAGAAAGCAATTACTACTGTATCTCTATTTTCAAATTTCATAGGGAGAGAGACATGGCACCTGTTCTAAATAGGGAAGGCATGTCTGAAACAGACACACATCCATGGAGTGGAGAATAAGTCATGATTCTATTTGTACTAATATTAAAGTGTAAAATTCACCAGTTAAAAGCAATCAACACAGAGAATTTGACAAAAATAAAAATCAATGAATACATTTCCACTGTCTTATTCAAGATTGCTGTGCTCACAGGTTCAGCCTATAAATATTCCAGTCATGCTTCCCGTGATGTGGGGAGCATTGTGCAAACCAAGGCTCTGGCAGCAGGGCCTCACTTGCAGTACATGGTTATACAACAGGATTTATTTCCATGTGATGTTAACGACCAGCCTGAGTCTCATGAACAACTTATTGTGAGGAGCTCTCAGTCACTCAGCTCTTTCCTTACGTGAGCATTGCTCTTCACCGTGTGTTGCTAGCACGTATACTAAGCAAACAAACTACGTGACTTCTCACATAAAGTCACAAACAAAACAGATGCTTGCTGTACTAAAGGACAACTTCGTGCTACAGAGGTGATTTCCTGGGAGACAGAACTGAATTAGAAAAGTGAATGACATGATGTCATAAAGATCTTCATCTAGGTTCCCAAAGAGAATACATGGCATTTCTATCTTACAACGCCGATTCTCAATGTGGACCTAAAGGAAGAAGTCATTATCAAGAATCACAGTGTTTCTTTTTTAGAGTCAGCTGTTCTCTAGTCTCACACAACGTCTACTAGATACAGCTTGGATCCACAGATGATAGACTGCTTACACTTTGTATGTCAGTTTGAGAAAGGGCAGCCTAGTATTGACTTGATGTTGTTTCCACACGGAGCCATGTCTTTCTTTTCACTCATTCTGAGTGACGTTAAATTCTCTGATGAAGTGACAGAGTTGGTTTCCAGCAGGACTCACCATTTTTTGTTAAATTTATACCTTCTGTTTTATAGTTTGTCACTGCATTAAGGTTAATGGTCAGCAAGACTTGAAGATCCTATCAGAATGAGACACTGGGCATGGCTCAGCTCTAAAAGGGCATTGTCAGAAGAATAATGAAGGCCACAAAAGTTTTTATACACACCATTATCATTATTCCTTTAAAATAAAATTAAAAACCCCTGAGTAGATGTTTGATTATCAAATATCAAGTAGTACTGACCAACCCTCAGCCCGATTTACTGCCTGCTGACTCTTCCCACACTGGACAAAGCAGTGAACTTTTATATCAAATAGTACTGACCGACCCTCAGCCCGATTTCCTGCCTGCTGACTCTTCCCACACTGGACAAAGCAGGAAAATTTTTTATCAAATAGTACTGACCGACCCTCAGCCCGATTTCCTGCCTGCTGACTCTTCCCACACTGGACAAAGCAGCGAACTTTTATATCAAATAGTACTGACCGACCCTCAGCCCGATGGACAAAGCATATCAAATAGTACTGGACCGACCCTCAGCCCCGATTTCTGCCTGCTGACTCTTCCCACACTGGACAAAGCAGCTTAACTTTTCCTGCCTGCTGACTCTTCCCACACTGGACAAAGCAGCGAACTTTTTTATCAAATAGTACTGACCGAACCTCAGCCCGATTTCCTGCCTGCTGACTCTTCCCACACTGGACAAAGCAGCAAACTTTTATATCAAATAGTACTGACAGACCCTCAGCCTGATTTCCTGCCTGCTGACTCTTCCCACACTGGACAAAGCAGGAAAATTTTTTATCAAATAGTACTGACCGACCCTCAGCCCGATTTCCTGCCTGCTGACTCTTCCCACACTGGACAAAGCAGCGAACTTTTATATCAAATAGTACTGACCGAACCTCAGCCCGATTTCCTGCCTGCTGACTCTTCCCACACTGGACAAACCAGCGAACTTTTCTGGTATTTCATATGAACTTACTTTGCTGCTCATTTCCTGAAAAAGAAGGCGATGGGGGCATTTTAAAAATTTATTTATTTATTTATTTTTTTTTTATTTTTTTTTTTGAGGTAGGGTCTCACTCTAGCCCAGGCTGACCTGGAATTCACTATGTAGTCTCAGAGTGGCCTTGAACTCACAATGATCCTCCTACCTCTGCCTTCCGACTGCTGCGCCATCACGCCTGGCTAGGGGTATTATTTTTTGACTGATAGCATTATTAATCCTTTTAGTCAGTGATATCTTCTTTTGGTTCTATTGATAATTTGAACATTTAGGAAGTTTCCTAGATTTCCCTAATAGTGCTTCTATATTAAACAGAGTTTCTATTTTACCACCCCCCGTTTTTGAAGAAAAAAATTGTAATTCATTTTGAACATTGCCAATTTATGTAAATAATGATAAACTCATTAATTCTGTGAGCACTACTTTCATACCACCATCTTTTAGCTGCATTTGGATGCAAGGTTACTGGAATTAGTTATATCACTTGTCCTGCTGCTGATGCTAATTCAATGCCACTCAATAAAATAACCAAAACACAGCAGGGAGTAGCATGGGATCGTGAAAGGCTAGCAATGGAAGGGTGGGAGGTATGGAGAGCAAGGTAGGTCAAATGTAGGAATTAGTTCTAAATTTATATAGCATAACAATCCTTAGTAATTACATAATTACAAATAACTGAATAAAAGTTTGAAGGAGGGCCTGGAAAGATGGCTTAGTGGTTAAGCACTTTCCTGTGAAGCCTAAGGACCCTGGTTTGAAGCTCAATTCCCCAGGACCCATGTAAACCAGATGCACAAGGTGGCACATGCATCTAGAGTTTGTTTGCAAGTGGCTGAAGGCCCTGGTGTGTCCATTCTGTTGCTCTCTGTCTGCCTCTTTCTCTCTCTGTCTGTCTGTTGCTCTCAAATAAATAAAAATAAATAAAAAGTTTGAAGGTTCCTAACATACAGAAATTATAGCATATATAGAAATGCTTATTACTCAATTTAAATATAGGTTAATATATATTTCAAATTATACTGCACTATCCCCTAAATAAGAACAAATTGTGTAAGTCAGCTAATAAACATTTATAATTTTAAGAATTCTGTTTTATTTTCAAGCATATACTCAGAAGGAAATAAAAGTCTTGATCATGATTTTCAGGAAATAGTTTCTTTTGTACCTCACATGTGAATTTTGCTTACTTATCATTAAATAATCACAGAAAAGGTAATCAGACTTTGATTACCTTAACATGGAAATTTCAGAGATATTTCCTGTACTGCGATTAATGCTTGATAACATAAATGCTATCAATTTTCTTTAAACTCTCAAATATTTATGGTTCCACATGGTTTTCAGTATGTTAGGTATGTCCAGTTTCCCAAAGAAATTAGCAAACAACCAGAAAAACAACGGAAATACTAATTTTCCTTTTCCTATGAGATACTCAACTGTTAGCAATACATACTGATTTTTAACCTCCTGGATAGATGTTAACAATGTACTAAACTACATTTTTTAAAGACCAACTACGTACACTCAAATCTTCAACTTTACCACATGTCAGGTTCAACACATCTGGCAAAACCTCACCTTTATCAAAGAATTTTTCCCTGTATGGAATATGTTTTCATGGAGAACTGCCCAAGTCATCAATACCAGCACAAATTCCAAACACATGCACCCACATTTCAATGTCATGTGTGTGATGAATGCTAACACAGCAGTTCTGTTCCAATACAACGTGATCAACCCTGTCCACGAGGAGACGCGTTTTACATAGCCTCATCAGTGTGTCACACAAATGGAAGGCTTCTACCTGTTCTTTGACGGAGGCGAGGATGGCTGAGGTGGTTTCTGTTTCAGAGCCGTCGCCATTGGAGGTGTTTAAGCCTGGGCTCAGGGAGCTGGTCTTCTCAGAGGCTGACGGAGGCTGGTCTGGAACAGGCATAGCTCCTGAAATGCAAGAGGTCAGGATCAGTGCAGCCAGTGGTGATAAGTCACTGTAAACAGGGAAGGATCCGACACCTCTAAGGAGTTACAGTTGTAAAAGGCAAGTCCCAGGCTGAGGGGGCAGTGTGTGCCACAAGCATCATAAAACAGAATGTTTTCATCTTGATTCAACCCAACCAAATTCAAGGTAGCACACTCAGAACTTTGTGTTTTTACTGAGACACATGGAGAAAGATGGTACGGTATAAAAACAATGACAAGGAAGAGGATAAAGATATATCAAGTATAAGAATCTAGTTCAACTATGAATTTATATGTCTTAAATAAAGTTGTTATGCCAAATAAAAAAATCTACTAGATACCCTCATTTAAAACACACACACATGTGATCAATCATTACCAATAATTATGGAGATATCTGAACTAACAAGAAATCTGGTCAGTATTCTGAAACAGTGAATAACTAGTCCATCCCACAAAGACTTGAGTTTTCACTCTTTGACAGACAGGAAACAAAATCTATTCAAAACCAGCAAGGCCCGTGTTCCACTTTATTTTGTGTGAGATATTCCTGAAGGAAAGCAGAAACTCAAATCGCATCAGCCCTCAAGCATAAATTATCACCTAGGCACAGGTGAAATTATGATCCTCAAAGTGATTTTGCCACATTGTACTTGTCACACTTGTGCAAATCCAGTGACTGAATTGTATTCCTCAGGATCATGGCATTCAGGGGTGGGGCTTGTCATAGGACTTGTCATAGTCACATCAATTCATCTCCTAAATCCTGTCACCTCAAGGTGATGATATAAGGAGTTCTGGGAGGTGATTAGGTCATGGAGGCTGAGCTCTCTATATCAAAAAAGGTGTAGGTGGACTTCTTCTACTGCGTGAGATCCCAGCGAGAAGACTCAGCTAAGAACCAAAAAAAGACCCTTCCCAACCCTGACTGCCAGAGCAGAACTATGATGAATAAGAGTTTTTTTTCTTTTTTTAAAAAATATTTTATTTTTATTTATTTATTTGAGAGAGACAGAGAGATACAGAAATAGGCAGGTAGAGAGAGAGAGAATGGGCGCTCCAGGGCCTCTAGACACTGCAAACGAACTCCAGACGCATGCGCCCCCTTGTGCATCTGGCTTACGTGGGTCCGGGGTCCTTAGGCTTCACAGGAAAGTGCCCAACCGCTGAGCCATCTCTCCAGCCCTCCTTCCACTATTCTTCATCCTCACCTTTGCTTCTGGGGGCATTTCATCTGGTTCACTATCTTCATCTTCATTAAAAGCTGCTGCGATTGGAAGTGGTTTTGGAGCAAGACTTGGACAGTTCCCTTAGGCTTTCTTGATCCAAGTTTGATGGATATGGCTGAGGCTTTCTTTGTCATCTGACTGCCTATGGCAAATCCAAACTTGGATACCTTTTTTTTTGGGGGGGGGGATTTTCGAGGTAGGGTCTCACTCTGGTCCAGGCTGACCTGGAATTCACTCTGTAGTCTCAGGGTGGCCTCGAAGGAAGGGGGGAAAATGGCAGACGGGAAGGCAGGAGAGGAGAACCCCAGGAAGCCGCAGCAAGCTTGAGCCTAAGAAGGACCAGAAGAAGAAGCAGAAAATCCTGTGAAAACTAATACTCTTTCTTCTAGTAATGGAGGGGAAAGTTCCAGTCACAGCGCTGAGAAGCGATCAGCTGAAGAAGAGTATTTTTAATAGCAGACTGCATGGGCTGAGAAGAGGACTCGGCTGTCAGCAGCATGCACCTCCCAGCGATGACCACCAGCACGGTCAGCATCAGGTAGCCCAAGGAACATCATTCCAACCACCTCCATAAAAGGCCTGGAGTAAACACACCTTCTTCAGCATACCGACAACAGCCACGTTACTTATCGCTCTAGCAACCAGGGCCGTGTGCATATTAAAAGATATTTGCAGGGCTGAAGAGATGGCTTAGTGGTTAAGCGCTTGCCTGTGAAGCCCGGCAGCAGGGGGAAGAGCATCCACTGGCACCTGCTGCTGTCACCTATGACACGGTGGAGGTGGATGAGCTGGGCAAAGCTGACGCCCACCCAGATTAGGACCAGACCCAGCAGCCTTTCCTGGGGTGTCCCTGAGCCAGGGACACGCTACACCTTAGTCCTCACAGACCCCGATGCTCCCAGCAGGAAGGATCCCAAATTTAGGGAATGGTCCCACTTCCTGTTCGTCACCATGAAGAACAATGACATCAGTGACTATGTGGGCTCCACCCCATCTGGCTGGTCTATGAGCAGGACAACCCACTGAGTGTGATGAACCCATCCCCAGCAAGAGATCTGGACACCACGACGGCAAGTTCAAGGTGACAGCCTTCAAGAAGAACCACCCTGGAGCCGCGGGGGGTTACCAGGCACAACGGGATGACTATGTGTTGAAGTTGTAGGAGCAGCTGTCTGGGGAAGGAGGGGACCTGGGACACCACGCTCCTCTCAGCTCAGGGAGGCATGCCATTTCTTCCTTCTCTCTCCGGCATAGGGGAACCTCAGCTGTCGTAGGGCAGGGGTGTCATTTTGACTTTCCCATGCCTATTCTTTACGATTCCAGAAAGTGACCCATCTGGCTTATGTTTTGATCAAATGTAAACTCCATTTAGGGGGATGCTCAGTACTGTGCTGGGGTCATTACATTGAAAATGAAAGAGTAGCAATTCAAGAATTTAATGACCAGGTCTGCAGGGAGAGAGCTAAGTGTCAGAGTTTAAGATGTTCAACAACAGAGACAGAATTCATTTCCCCTGCCTCTGCACAGAGGCCAGAACTCCACTGTGGCCGCAGCTCTGGTGGTGTATTTTTAGGGTATCATCTCCCAGTGAGATAACCAGAGGCCTGTTTTGCAGCTGAACCCTGATATGATATGCTGTGCTCAGGTGGCACTGGTTAAGCAATAGGGAGGGTGGGCACAGAGACTACCCTGATGCTAGGTGCCAGGTTGTTAGCAGTCCTTAAATCCTGCTCAGGTGGCATTTCTTATTGGAATATGAAAAGCGAATCTGGCATTGCTTCATTCATTCTGTTGGCTTATTGTTTGAATTTTAAAAAAAGCATTGGATGAAAATAAAAGTAAGTGATACACTTCCATATGTGGCTTTCTTATTTGAACAAGTCCCATGACTATGTAGGACATGAGCACATAGATCAACACATGGGCCTTGGAGAGTATGGCACAGCCATGATCACAGATTTAAGGGAGGTTTGAGAAATGGGAAGACAATGATCAAGGTCAGAAGAAAAGAAATGGACGCTTTGCCCAGTCACCAGGAGTCCCTGAGAGCCCCACCTTTGACCTTAACTTTCCAAGGGAATGACTTAGGAGCACCCTACTCTTCTATGTTTAAATCACTATTATCCTAGATGTTACACTTTCTAAACTTTATTTGGCCCATGTTAATTCAGGGTATTGGGGAATTTTACTTCCAATATATTTTCTGACAGACTATGTAAGGTCTCAAAGTATACTGAACAGCAGAAGAGTGTCTGGAACTTGTGTTTTCTACATTGTCATTCCCTTTTTCATGTCCGTTGATGTTAGCCTGTATTATATAACTTGTATTGCCTCCTAGATGTCTCCCTACCAATTGAATTTTATAAAATATGATACCTAAAAGCATGGAAGTGGCCTGTCATAATAAAATATAGGGCTTAATAGGCACTGAGTCAAGCCTTATTCCTTAGGCAGTTGACAAATCTGACCCAAAAGCATAAGGGATATTAAAGACAAGACAGTTTATCCACTCACTTCTCCGATCAGTGTGTTATAGTAATAACAAGCAGAGAAGTGAAATCTTCAGGGTTTACTTTACCATGCAGAGGGCGTTCACTTCTCACACCTCCCATGCCCGAGTGTAAATGACTTCCAGTAAATGACAAAATTTATGATTTTCCACACCCAGTTTTAATTCAACCATTGGTCATCACTACGTTGGAAGAGCAAAGACAGTCAACGCGCACTCCATCCTCCTTAGATGGAATCATAAATAAGGGATAAAGGAAAGTAGAAAAGACGTACGGGCACCAAGCCCTGGATTGTCTCAGGGTTAGTATAAAGAGGTGTAAGCCTCTAGATTTAAAGTATACAGACATTTAAGCCACTGATGACTTCAATCCCAAGGCCTGGAAAGCTGCCTTCCTCGTCTTCCCCTCACAGCATGCTCGATGACACAAAAACAATTCCGAGGTGGACTTAGTTTAACTCTGCCTTCCATCACTGAGTATCACTTTCATAATGCCATCGCCTTACCCCATGTTGGTCACGAAATACTTCAGTTTTGCTACTTGAACATGCATATGTGTGTGTATGTATGTATGTATGTATGTATGTATGTATATGTATATATATATAATATATATATATATGAATAAGGGCAACTTAATGTTATAAAAGATCAATGTATTTTAATATATTTGATCTTATAATCTTCTATACTATAAGCAATGCTTAAAAGACTTTAATAATAAGCACAAACATGTTTTATAAAATTATCAATTTATATAAAATATATATATATACACAAATTGATGCCAAAAACACCAATACCAAACACCTCATTTGTATAATCACTATGGATACACAAAGTGAAATTTAATATTTGTACCTAATATATTTGTACAAGAAGTGGTAACATGCTCAGTCAGATGTATTCTACATACATGAAATGTATCTGCCCTTGCTTCATTCCTTTAAAAAAAATTTTAGAGCCAGGCGTAGTGGTGCACGCCTTTAATCCCAGCACTCAGGAGGCAGAGGTAGGAGGATCGCTGTGAGTTCAAGGCCACCCTGAGACTACATAGTTAATTCCAGGTCAGCCTGGGCCAGAGTGAGACCCTACCTCAGAAAACCAAAAAAAAAAAAAAAAAAAAAAAAAAAATAGGGCTGGAGAAATGGCTTCGCAGTTAAGGAGCTTGTCTGGAAAGGCAAAGGACCCAAGTTCTATTCCCCAGAACCCACATAAGCCAGATACACAAGGTGGGGCATGTGCAGTGGCTAGAGGCCCCGGCATGCCCATTCTATCTGTCTCTTTCTGTCTCTCTCTCAAATAAATATGTAAATAAAAATATTGTTAAAAGAAATTTTAAATTACTGCTTGCCATAAAATAAACAATATATTAATTAAAAATAATCAAAAATGAATAATTAGGGGAGGAACCCAATCTGCCTTGACCTGAATTCAATTTGCCACACCTAGCTCAGTAGCTGACATATAGCAGCCAGTTAATATCTCTCAAGTTAATGTATGAACTATTAGAGTAAAATCAATAATGGTTGCTTACTAGAGCATATGACACAAGCAAAACAAGAATGTTTGTCTGTACAGTACCTGAATGATATATTTTGACTCATGAAAACAGCTCTTCAGAAATCCTAAGACTAGTCTAAGGCTTTTGCCTCAGTCAACATCTGACAGCAGTGCACCTTGGGTATTTAGATTTAAAGTAAAATCCATCAATCAAAAAGACATCTTCAACTTGATACTTAAAACCAACCACTTGCAAACAGAACTGGAAATGACTGTATGCAGCATGCCATGGAAGTAGACAAAGAAGAAATGCAGAACCATAGTCAGAACATGTGAGCAGCAGTCAAAGCCGGGAGGTGGACGGAGACATGGCCAGTTGTACCTGAGAACATAGGTAAGGTGCAACACTATGAACGGAGTCACAGGTACACGTGGAAAGTGCTGCCCGTGGCATGAGCAGCTCCTGGAATCTGAGTGTTGAGTTCACTCATTTGTCCCACACGGGGCATGGTGTTCTACACGTCTGCTCAGAGACACTGGAACTGCAGGAAGCTGACCATATCTGGGAGGGTCAAAAAACCCACTTGGCACAATCATATGAACTACTGATTGAGAACCATATGAACACCAAACTCAGCGTGAGTCATCATATCTCAGCAGGACAGTCCCAGAAACCTTCCTCGCCTGCCTGTCTTCTGCATGCCCTGCCTCCTCTAATCACGTAATCACAACATTTACTGGAAGAGTCGACATTCTTTACCAAGCATGATCTTATATTCCGTTTTCTTTATTTTAGCAATTTTCAATACCTAGAGCAGAGCCTGTCACTTATTTGAGATGGAAAATATATCTTAAACCATGACCCAGTGACCTAGTATTACAGATTGTAACTGAAACGAAATGTCATGAAACAGGAAGCCGTGCACAGTGTGAATGGCTGCATTTTCTATTCTGTTTTCTTCAACTGCATTAAAATGTGAATCGTGACTCCTAAGCTGATGGGAGCAAAGTAGGTTGAAAACCATTGGCAGAAAGGATTAAAAACCAGCTGATTGGCACATTGTGGGTGGCTGGGTCCTGCTCTGACCTATGTTTAATTCCCCTTTGTGACCTCCTGTGTTACCTGATGCACACCTCTCCCAAATGCAGTCATCAGCACACTTAGTGAACTGAATCTAATGCCCAGGAATACTTCTTTGGGATAACTCCTTCTTCCCCAAGAACGTCTGGTTATTCCACTCCCTTCCTCTTTCCTGTCTCCTTCACACATGTGCTGTCTGTGGTCCTTCTGGACAACTCTAGACAGCACCAATCACTTCCTTCTCACGGCTACCTTGATGGTATGAATCCTCAGACACTGCATTCATCACTATGAGCTGTAATGATCTTGCCCCTTCTGAGATTAAAAAAATGTTTTAATGTTTTAGAAATTGGGATGGATCTTGATAAATAATATCATGGTGTCCCTTTCCTTTAAGCTATTCAGAATGGATCTTTGTGTTCCTTGCAACAAAAAGTGCTACTAGACCAACAGTGTCTTAGACTTTTGGAAACAACAGCGTCTACATCCTATGTCTCTTAATTAGGACATGAATTCTTTGAGCTCAGGAAGTGTGCCGTCTTCATGTTTACGACCTCAGAGTCCAGAATGGTGTCCAATAAGGAGCTGACATCCTAAGTGCTTATTGTGTAAGTCAAAATAGAAGTATATTTATAATTCAATGTCAGCCCTATTTTAAAATGTCAAGGAATTTTATTCTTGTAACTCTGATTGGCACAGAAATGTCCTATAAATCTTTCCAGGTTTGTAAAATAAAAAATATTCAAATTAATGAGTTTGGACAATATATACATAATAATAAAGTAGTCAAATTGTATATTTCTGTCAGTCATACCTATGCCTATATTTACAATGGGAATTTCTGAATCAAATTAATTATCATAATAAGACAAAGTTTCGGACTCTTCTATGCTTAAAAAATAGATATTCCCACGTCTGGAACTAATAATCATCCTAGTTGTCCTAAGAGCTGACTGATGGGTTTGCTAAGCTGCAGGGACTCCACTCCTCATGCCAGCAAAATGAAGTGTAGGGTTCTGACATTATAAACGCATCACAGGAACAGTCGGTTGAACAGAAATAGAAATGGCAACAGACTTTGCCTTTCCCTGCATATGAGTGGGAGTTTTTCAGTATTCTGTAATAAGGTCGTTCACGGTAGTTTATTAGCTGAGAGTTTAAAAAAGCTCACTACACTGTGGTTATCACAGAGTAAGTGTTCAGAATACTCTGCAACTGACAAATGCTCAGAGGCAGGAAAGTCCCTTCCCACAGCTCCTACGGACTGAGGCCATCTAATAAGATAAGATAATACCGCGTGTCTGTGCTGAGCAGCATCTAAACATGTATGGGAAATACAGTCTGCCCTCCTGTATATTCACTTTAATATTTCTAACAAACAGTGGATTTTCCGTGTTATAGTCCCACACTGTTGTCCTGCCTTTCTTAGAGCATGCTCTGGAATGTGTCCTGCAGCCAGACAATTTCAGCGCTGTGAATTACCAACGCTGACTGTCATTATCTATTAAAGACACAGTCCCCACATGCCAGCCACACACTGGTTTGCAACATGTTCCTGCCGCATCATACTTGAAAGTGTCCACTCAAATTATGGCAATTTGCCCTTCATATCGACTGCAAAGATTCATCTGACACTTCACAATTTCTCAGTCACTCCCCACCCCTCCAATGGCTCTCAGTGGGTCATCAAGGACACATACTCACATGTAAGTAAATACTTGCTGTCAGACATGCATTTAACCCACTGCAACAGAGAAACTGTCAGTCACCAGCTTAGACTTAATTACGGAACAGGATTTCAAGGAGTCTTACACAACTGTTTGCTTCCATTGCCTTGGGAACTTTTCCAAGAAGTATTTCCTTAGACTTTGAAAGAAAATATAACAGAAAGTGATGGAGCTATACTGTTTTCTGATAACTGGCAAAATAGAGTTACTACATATTTTACCTACAGACAAGAAATGTTAAGATCTTAAGTAATAGAGAGGGTGGGGAGATGGCTCCTTGGATTAAAGAGCATGCTTGGCAAGCATGAGGACTTGAGCTTGATCTCCAGCACCCATGTGAAAGCAGTTTGGTGGTATATGCCTACAACCCCAGTGCTGAGTGGGATGGATAAAGAATCATCACTCTGAGCCCGGCGTGGTGGCGCACGTCTTTAATCCCAGCTCTCAGGAGGCAGAGGTAGGAGGATCACTGTGAGTTTGAGGCCACCCTGAGATTACATACTGAATTCCAGGTCAGCCTGGGCTAGAGTGAGACCCTACTTCAAAAAAAAAAAAAAAAAAAAAAAAAGAACCATCACTCAGGGGCTGGAGAGATGGCTTAGCAGTTAAAGCGTTTGCCTACAAAGCCAAAGGACCCAGGTTCAATTCCCCAGGACCCATGTAAGCCAGATGCACAAGGGGGCACATGTGTCTGGAGTTCATTTGCAGTGGCCCATTCATTCTCTTTCTCTCTCTCTCTCTCTCTCTCTCTTTCTCTCTCAAATAAATAAGTAAATGAATAAAATATTTTTTAAAATTAAAAAAAAAGAATCATCACTCAGGCTCCCTGAATATCCAGTTGGACCAAAAACACAGAGCTGCAGATTCAGTGATAGACTGCATCTCTTGTGGGAGAAAGCAACCAAAAAGGACCTGACTCCTTCACCGACCCTCACATGCATGTATATGGTGTGCATGCATCTGTACACATATGATATGTAGACCATACATGCCACTCAAGTACACACACACTACCAAATACATTTTTGCTTTTTTAATTAATTAATTTATTTATTAATTTATTTATTTATGTATTTATTTTCAAGGTGAGAAAGAGTGGAAAGGGGCGCACCAGAGCCTCCTGTGACGCATGTGCCACTCTGCATCTGCCTTTATGTGGGTCCTGGGGAATCAAGCACAGACCTTTTGGCATTACAAGCAAATACCCAAACCATTTAGCAATCTTTCCAGCACCTAAACTGAAATTAAAAATTAACAATATAACTTCCTTAAGTAAGTGTGGTTAAAGTATTAAATCTAAACATGTACAGTCGGTTTTCTGTCTTGATTTTTGTGCAAAAATCATTAATTATCATGCTTTCTGTGTCTGTATACTGTATGATCAATCAACAGTTTTAAATTGACAAATAATTGGATGTTACAGAAAGGTAATCATTAATCCTATTTTTATAATTTTTTCTTTTAATTTTTACTTTGCACACATAAAATCATTACTTTGTTCAAACCATTGTTATCAACTATTTTTATTATTAAATCCTCTTCTCAAAATAATGTTCTTAAATGATAAATATTATTTATTAAATGTATTATAATAATTTTTCAATTACATCTTTTTTGCTTATTATTAATTTATTACTAAACATATTACAAATGCTGCTGGTGAATAGCCAGGTGAAGAGGTTCACTGGACAAAGTTCAGAAGAGTCAGTCCTGGGTGCAGCTCCTCTCTCAAGAACACAAGTGGACTCCACTGCCCTCTACACATGTGCTGGCCAAGCCAGAGTCAGAAATCATCATTTGGGGTCTTTACTGAAAATCCATTACAAAGCCATGACTGATTAACTCATTATATTAACTGGAAATTGAACTTGATCTCTAGTGGACCCCATGTTCTTGGAGATTGTGGTAGGCTGAGAACTCCAGTCTTCTAATCACATGCTGCTTCCTTTGACAATCAGTGTCCATTCTGAAGGTACCTGGGGGCCACCCAAGAGTCTCTTCCTTAGCAGAATGCTAGGTGTTTACTATGTTCCTGTCACCATGAGACTCAGGAAATTGAGAAGGTGTTAAGATTTCTATGTCCCAAAAATGGTGATAAAGGCCAAATTTTTACATTGCAATGTAAAGACCAAATACTACATCACAATATCAAGATAAAATACTTTATTATATCGAGACATTTCAGATCTCTATCTGTCTGAAAACATTACTCTTATGCTGACCATGAGCTCACCATTTTCTCAATATCCTCTCCTAGAACAAGACGCTAAAGCTCAAAATAAATGTTTGTTCTTATAAATTTGTTTTCTGAAAAAGGTTAATCTCACCTGAGAGAATTTTTAGGAAAAATACCAATTATAAAGTGCAACTTGAATTTGAGGGCTGAGTGCAAGTTTTTGTGCTGGCATTTTGGAACAGATCTGTCATAAGACCCTTGGACCAAGGGAGTTTCTTTCCGAAACTGACCTTTGTGGCACCTGTCCTGTGCCCTCCTGACTCCGCCCAGTACAATGCTTTCATTCCTGTTCTGAACATTATTTAAGTTTAAGGGTCTTTAATTTGAGAATAGGCTTGAGAACACTGTTGTCTGCTTCCTGGTGATTGTCAGATGGGATTTACCACGAGAATGTACTAGATACTGAATGGAAAATGCTGTCTTTCACTGCACACCCATCCTATGTGGTTCTTAGTTACAACTCTCTCTTAGACTAGGTTTGGGTTAATGTGATGATTTTAAAGTGTGTTTACCAATTCTTCAATATTTCTGTTCCAGTGAACAGAGTTTAAATTCATCTTGCTTAAGTGGGAATGAGACCTTGCGCCTCTTTTTAAAAATGTTGGAAGTGATGGTGTGTGATTTTTTTGTTGTTTTTGTTTTTTTGAGGTAAGCTTTCACTCCAGCCCAGGCTGACCTGGAATTCACTCTGCATTCTCAGGGTGGCCTCTAACTCATGGTGATCTTCCTACCTCTGCCTCCCGAGTTTTGGGGTGCTGGGATTAAAAGTGTGCGCCACCATGCCCAGCTTGGTGTGTGATTTCGGACAATGAATTATCACAGGCATTGTGACCGTCAGACATCTCTCCTGTGTTATTTGCCTGTCGTGTTGAGAGGAAGTTCAAACAGCCCTAGGAAGAGGTCCATGCACAGAGACTGAAGCCTCTTCCATCAGGGGGCGTGGACTGATAACTGCACGTGAGGCCACAAGAATGGGCGATGGCAGGAGCACATCCACCAGAGCCAAGAATGTTCCAATCAGGGCAGCCCTTACTGACATTTCCACTGACCCATCACATGACGTGCTGATCCGAAGACTCGTAGGTAAGCTGCTACCAAGTTCCTACCCACGAGGGGAGTATGTGCTGTAGCAATGGATACGTGATAGTGAGTACCAGGCAATCTCCATGCGTTTTTCGGGTTCAGTCTCTCTTGTGGGATGATAGTAATGATCGTTTGGACAAAGTCATGTGGAATGAGCCACAAACAAACCAGGTCAAACACTCTGCTTCATTCAGTACTTAAGTTATCATAAATTCCTCAAGGCTTTTAGTTCTTACCTAAAGCTTATGGGAGGAAAAGAATTATTTCAGGCACATAGTTTCAAGGGTGAGTTTCTTTCATTTTTTTTATTACTAGGGAGGTTTTTTTTGTGTATTTTTTTTAGTAGATATGGACATAGTATGTAAACAACACATATTGATACCATCCTCTTCCTCCTCCTTGCTCCTTTTTGGAAGAGGCCCTCCTCGTTGGGGATGGCAGGTCAAACCCAGGGGATTGTGGGTCATGCATTTGGAGGGGAGAGGCAATGTCTGTGCAAAATACCCCAACTTGTGGCTCCAACAATCTTTCCCCCATTCTTCCACAAAATTCCCTGAGCCATGCTGGGAGCATTTTAAGTCTACTTCATTGATGAGCTCTTAGCAGCCTCTGGATCTTTGCTTTTCTAGGTGTTGAGTGTCCTCAGTGTCTGTCTCCTTCACCCTTGAGCTGATATCAGATTCACCGAGAAAGCAGCAATCTTGCTCATTTCCCCAGTTCCTCTGTGGTTTCAGCTGGGGCCGGGTTGGAGCGCGCTGGGTCGAGTCCTGCTCTCAAGGGGGCGTTTTTAAGCTCCCAGAGAAGATAAGAGTAAAGAGAAGCCAGTGAGAAGAATGCGTTCAAACTTTAGCTGAGTGTGACCATGATTCACAATACGTGTGTATTTGTCTGTTGACAGATTTTACTCAACAGTGCACAGTCATTTAAAAAGACAGCATTTCCTATTATTACTGAAATGTATGGTGCTATTTTTGGACGTCCTGTTAAACTTAGATTAATCTGATCTATACTTTTCATAAAATATGCATAAAATAATAGCTTTTTATGTGAATGGTGATGAGAACAAAATGTTTTAATATCATATGATGATCTAATTATAGCCATATACTGCGTCTTATTTAAAAATAGATCATTCTAGCCAGGCGTGGTGGTGCACACCTTTAATCCCAGTACTCAGGAGGCAGAGGTAGGAGGACTGCCATGAGTTTGAGGCCACCCTGAGGCTACAGAGTAAATACCAGGTCAGCCTGGGTTAGAGCAAGACCCTACCTCAAAAAAACCACACACAAAAAAAGAAAAGCTGGGCGCGGTGGTGCACGCCTTTAATCCCAGCACTCGGGAGGCAGAGGTAGGAGGATCCCCAAGAGTTCGAGGCCACCCTGAGACTACAGAGTTAATTCCAGGTCAGCCTGGGCCAGAGTGAGACCCTACCTTGAAAAACCAAAAAAAAAAAAAAAAAAAAAAGAAAAAAGATCCTTCTAGATCATGGTTTCAACTGCTCTCCCTTGGAGAGTGTCTATAATACCCCTCCCTCATCCACGTGGCTCTGACCAGGGAGAAGGTTTCGGTGAGTCATTTTCTCACAGTGCTTTCGCAAGATTTTCTCAGCATGTCCCGTTCACTCTGTGTGTTAGGGGAGACAGGATTTATCTCAGGCATACAGTTTCAAGGGGAAGTTTCATTATGGTGCAGACAGCTTGGGGGAGCAGAGGCTGGACATCACGTGAGCTGGAGGGTAGCAAGTAGAGAAAGCTGGCTAAGACTGACAAGTCCTGCCCCAGTCACACACCTCCTCCAGGATGGCTCCGCCTACCAAAGTGCTGCCAGCTGGGGATTGAGGGTGAGCTTAATCACAATCACAGGACGTAATGGGGAGGGCTCATTTCACCTTCACATTTACCACATTTTTCTTCTCGGTCTTCTACTGGTCCATTTCTGGACTTTGTCTTTCTTCCTCAGTTCAAGGAGGCATAAGCTAACTCTGTTTTAATAAGTACCCACATCACTTCCTCGTTTTCCATTTTCTTCTTCTATCCAGGAAAACATTTCATAGAAACCCATCTTGCTTTTAGGACTTGCTTGGACCGATGAATTACAACTTTTATATGCATTTTCCTTTTTTTTTCCTCTTTCATTCGTTCTTTCTTTACTTTATGGATTAAACCTGGGGCCTTGTGAATGCTATGGACACTCTAATACTAATCTTTATCCCCAGAACGTCTTGTAAGTTTATTTTGGGGGTGAACTGTCATGTTAAGATACCAGACTTGTCTCAAAAGCACTCTAGTCCAGGCAGACTGTAAGGTTGCAATCAAGCCTCTGCCATCTGAGTCACGAGGACGGCAGGTTTGTATCACCAGGTCTGGCTGAGTACATGCATTTGAAGGCCAGTCTCTGTTTTGCCTTGCTTTGGGAAGTATTGTGCATTGTGCTCAGGTGGTAGAGGCATAAAAAGTTATAGAATCACTATGAGAAGGAAACAGGTTTGTGCAATTTCATTGAACATGACATGAGAGTGATAAACTCAATCTAGACCAGTCCACTGTGGTTTTGATATTGTTTATTGATTCGTTACTCTGATCAACATGCCATACTAAGGCCATGATGGTACAAAAGTTCCAGTAAAAAGATATATGATATGAATTTCTCTCAGAAAAGAACTTTGGTATTTTCTCATTTTTGGCCTTCCCTTCCTTTTTACCTCTGAGGTGAGGCCTTAGAAACCACTGGCAGCAAAATATGACAGTCCTGAGGATCAAAAGGGCTCAGGCATAATTCCTAGCCTATTGGGAAATTCTTTTTCCATATCTCAGCATACTCAGCAATGCAGGGAACAATTTCTGTTCAAGGTTTGTGTCAGTTTCAAAACTATTAATTTTTATTTTTAAAATAAAGTTTGAAATTATAAATCTCGTGACTAGGCATTGTAAGATTATACAATTCCAATTTTAAAAAGAACTTGTATTAAATACCTTTTGAAATGTTATCTTATGCATCAAGAAGTGACCACAGTTACTGATAAGTAAACTACAATTAAACAAATTATATTACACTGCAATTCAATTTGTGACTTAAGCCATGAACTCCTTAAAACGAGACAGCATTTCTTAACTTCTTCATATGACAAACTTCAGATCACATATATACTCACCTATTCAGGATAAAATTTAAGCAAACCCCTGTCATCACACCAGGCAATTAAAGAAGCATGTCACCGTCACTTAAATGTTTGCCTCACATCTCTGCCTGGGAAAACAGTCCAAGGTGAACGCAAGAGTGATTCACCCATTTATGCATTTTGTTGATCAGCTTACAGTTAACAAATACTAATGATTTTTCCCCACCACTTATCATTTCTCAAGGATTACAGGAAAGGCTTGTTTTTAATGTGATAGCATTCTTATACCTGAACTCATTAAAAAAGGCATAAACGGAAAACCAAGTCATTAAGGAATTTATAAAAACTACAGTGTATTAATTAAAGATTATTAACAACACGAAGGTGACTCAGAGATACAAAGAAAACTTACAACTTCTCTATCCATGAGATCTGAATGAAAGAATATAATGGAATGTTCAGAACATTAAAATTTGATAAAATTCCCTTCTTCCTCGCTATACAAAAATCAACACAATCCCTCTATTTTACGAATAATAAATTCATGGGTAAAGGTAACAGAACTGAAGTAGCAGTACATTGTTATGATTAGAAAATGTCTACATACCAGTGTGTTATCCTATTTTGAGGATCCTACTGTATATACATACACAGTGTAGCAGACAGCTTCAGGCTCACTGAGATGAACGTCCAGACCAGGCACAGTTATGGAGGAAGGGATATTTATTGAAGCTTACAGATCCAGGGGAAGTTCCATAATGGCAGAAGAAGCTGGCCTTCTCTTAGAGGACCAAACAGAGAGAGAGAGACAGAAGAAAGAAGCCAAGATCCAAAAGCCAAAAGCCAAAGGCCAAAAGCCACACCGCACAGCACACTTCAGGAACTCCAGCTAGGCACACTTTGCATGTCTTTAGATTGAAATCCTAAACCCACCACCACACCTTATGATCCACCCAATGGCATTGCGTCCAGCAAGGTGGCTGCAGATGCAAACTTTAAACTAATAAAACACTGAATATATTGGGGGCCATCAATTCAAACTACCACACGCAGCAAAAATGAGGCTGTGCTATACATGGTGTTTTGTCACTATTGTCACTTCCTGTCACTCCCACTTATCCCGGAGATGGCTTTAGGTCATGACTTAGGATTTATCATATTTTCTTATCATTGCTTAAGTATTCCATTGTATTAATATATCAGCTTTACACTTTCCTGTCTTCTATACGGCTTTTTCTTTCATTTCTGTGGGATAGAGAACATGTGTGTGTGTGTGTGTGTGCGCACACGCACGTGCATATATATGTATGCAATGTATGCATATGTATATATATATATATATGTGTGTGTGTGTGTGTATATATATATATATATACATTTGATCTATGATGTATGTGTATGTATACATACATGTGTGTGTGTGTGTGTGTGTATATATATATATATATATATATATATATACCATTGGATCGATGATATAATGTAACTGATTATCTTTCATTGCTTTGGCTTCAGCGGGATGACTTATCTGAGGTATGAAGTGCTGCAGTCACCCACTATTGTTTTTCTTTTTATTTTTTATTTTTTGGTTTTTCGAGGTAGGTCTCATTCTAGCTCAGGCTGACCTGGAATTCACTATGCAGTCTCAGGGTCACCTTGAACTCACGGCGATCCTCCTAACTCTGCCTCCGGAGAGCTGGGATTAAAGGCGTGCGCCACTACGCCCGGATACCCACTATTATTGTATCAGGACCTATGTGACCTTTGGTGCCCTTCTTGATGACTTATTCTTTTTATTAATATGTACTTGCCCTCTAAATCTCATCTATTAATTCTGGTTGGGACTCCACTTAACCATGTGTTCACCTGTGGCAGGTGGTGCTCACCTGTTGTGGCTGGAACAGAACATTGGATATCCTGCTCCACTGTGCTTCCTCCTGATCTCACGGAGAGCCAGCGCCTCTCACTGTTACTGAAGCTTGCTCTGTGTGTGTGTGTGTGTGTGTGTGTGTGTGTGTGTGCACGTGTGCACGTACCACATACTCAGATGATTCTCTAATCTCTGTTCCCCCTTGTGGAACAAGGGTTACAGGTGTGTATGGACATGCCAAGCTGTTTACATGAGGTCTGGAGGTTCAGACTTGAGCATCTGCAGGCCTTCTCAGGTCCTCATGTGTGTGCCAGAAGAAGACATAACTCCTGAGCCACCTCTGCAGCCCTTGCTACCTTGTTTTAAGCTGGCATTTGCTTTACAAATTAACTTTCACCCTTTCAACTGCGGATATATTTGCCAGTGAATTTTCATTTTTTTCTCTTTCCTTCCCTTTCTTTCTCTTCATTTCCCTCTTTCTTTTATTTCTGCTTGTCTCAGTTTCCGTCACAGAAAGGTTGAAATCCAGCCTACTCTTTCCTGCTTCTTTGAGCATCCACGAATTAATTTAGAATAGACTCCTAGAAGAATTTGCTGTGTCTAAGAAAACCAACACCTGGAGAAGATACAAGTAGTGTTCTCTTCCCTTAAAGCCTTTCACCGGATGTCCACTGACAACAGGATGCCAATGTACAAGCATGCCAGAAGCACTGCCAGGAGTGATCTTTGAAGCTTTTGATGCTATGCTAGTTAAAATATAATTTACAATTTTTCCTCTTAGAATAAATTGGCATTTTAAATTGAAGAATACATTGGACAAAAATCTGATTCCAACCACAAATACGAGTCATTTTCACTCAATGACTGGTTGTGGGTTATATTTATTCATAGCACTTATCCATTTCATTACCATTAGAGGTGGAAATACTTTGACTTTCACATAAAGTAACTACCAATAATTACCAATAACTACATTTCACAAGTGGAAAAATTATGAGACCCGGAGAAAAAAAACAGCACATATCTCGGAAGGGTAGTTTAGGATTTTTCCACTATATTTATGACAATACAGAAGTCTGATTAATCCACTGGGTTATCAATTCCTAAATGCATAGTTTCTTTTATATTAAAAATAATATTTTTAAAACATACTTATGGGTTGGAGAGATAGCTTAACTGTTAAGGCACTTGCATGCAAAGGCTAAGGAACCAGGTTTGAGTCCCTGAAAACACTTAAGCCAGATACACAAGGTGGCACATGTGTCTGGAGTTGGTTTGCAGTGGCTAGCGGTCATGGCACAGCCATTCTCTCTCTTTCTATCTTCCTCTTTTCCTTTATCTCTCTTTCAAAATAAATCAATCTATAAAAATATTTTTAAAAATATTTAGTACCCACTTAGCACACAGACATGAAGAGAGAGAGAGAGAGAGAGGGAGGGAGGGAGAGAGACTGAGCAGAGAGAGTGAGTATGGGCACGCCAGGACCTCTTGCTGCTATAAACACACTCCAAGTGCATGTACCAACTTGTGTCTCAGGTTTTATGTGGGTAGTTGGGACTCAAATCCTGGCTGGCAGGCTTTAAAGCAAGTACCTCTAACTGATGAGCTATCTCCACAGTCCCAATCTCCTACATTCTCCTTGCTCTGTTTCTATATTACTGATAAATTTTCATGTTACCACTAGTTAGCAGTCTCTATTCCACAGAATATCAACGAATAAAATTTCTTCTATTATAACATGTACTTATAAAATTAGTCATTTGCAAGTGTTGTAAGGCATTTTAAAAAATAAAATGAGCATAGAACTTTGAAAGAGTTGTGACTTCAGTGTTCATATGAAAATAATTGCCTTTCATGTAGGAAATACCTGTGTTTGGGGGGGTGTACATTTGTGGGTGTGCACACACATATGTACATGTGTGGCAGCCAGGACAAACCTGGGTGTCACTCCTCAGGTTTTGCATCCATCTCTTTTGAGACTGGTTCTCTCACTGGCCATCCAATTGAGTGAGACTGGCTGTGCAGGTAGCCCCATGGATTCTTCTCTGTCCACCACCCGGTGCTGGTGCATCAGGAGCCCAGCACCATGCCCAGCGTTTCCCCACGAGCACTGGGGGTCAACTCTGGTCCTCACGCTTAAAAGCCCGCCACTTTACCCAGTGACTTACCTCCTCAGTCCCCACCCATTTTGACATGTAAATATTTTCACTGCACTCAGGATAGAACTTCATCTCTGTTTCTTTTTTTTTTTTTTTTTTTTTTTTTTTTTTTGGAGGGTCTCACTCTGGTCCAGGCTCAGGATCCTAGACCTCTGCCTTAAGTGCTGGGATTAAAGCGTTTTCTCTGTTTTTTGTGGCAAAATTTTTTTATTCTTTCAAAGATGATTGATAATTAATTTTTCAGTTCACTAACAATATTGGTTTTTAAAGTTTGTAAAAAGCTTTTCTTTCCAATATGAAAGCCTTCTCAAATTTCAGATGTAATTAAAGACATAGTAGCAAACTCCTGAAAATGAAATTTGGGTTTTTTTGTACAAATATCTAAGAATATCAAGAAAACTACACCCCAAATAAATTAACATTCCTTTCAAACCTCAATTATGTAAATATGACAGGCATATAGATTTGGGTTAGAAAAAAATGCATATTCAGCTACAAAACCTTTTTTAATATTTACTTTGTCTCTGGATAGGTTTCCATTGATTCATTTCTGTATATCTTAGAATAAAAAACAGACACACCACCAAGCCCAAATAGCTATACTTATGTTCATTATCTCTGCACAGATTGTTGTATAAATGAGATAAAAGTTCTGAGTTTTGAGCTGGAGAGATGGCTTAGCAATTAAGGTGCTTGCTTGTGAAGCCCAAGGACCCATGTTCTATCCTCCAGATCTCACATAAGCCAGATATACAAATGTGAGGCAAGCGCAAGGTCGCATATGCTCACTAGGTGGTGGAAGCATCCATAGTTCAATAGCAGTGGCTGAGGCCCTGGCATATCAATTCTCTCTCCCTCTGTCTCTCGCTCTCTCTAAAATAATAAAATAAAATAAAAACATGGAATTTTAAGAGTTGAACAAATGTGTTTACATTACAACAAAATTACCACATTAATTGCAAAATTACTAGGGCACTAGGGCATTATCTGAGCTATTTGCTAATATTGTCTTCATTAATCCAGCAACTCTAGGCTGCACTTCCATTACTATCCCCTGTTCCAGACAGTAACACTGAGATTCACAGAGGTAACCTGCTGGCCTCAGTCAGTATGCTGTATTGTTTTTCTACAGGAAGCTTCCATGCAAAACATCAAAGCAGAAAAATACTCATTACGGAAAAGCAAGCCATTGGCCATGTACGCCACCAAGTTCAGACCCAGGCACTGAGCACCTGAAAGAAAAGGTAAGAAGTGGTTTCTTCCCATGTAGGAGGAGTCTCTTGGGTCCCTTGGGAAAATAGGGTAAAAACTAATGATATCTAAAGTACAAGTGTATGTTATGAAGAGGAACAGTGCCCCAGTGGAATGTCTTCAGCAGGCTTGTTATTATGTTGTCTCCACCACTAAGTACACAGCAATTATTCTTTTTTAAAAAAATAATTATTATTTTATTGACAACTTCTATACTTACATACAAAAAGTGCATGGTATTTTCCTCCCCTTCCCCCATTCCCCTTTAGAACTCCACTCTCCATCATATCCCCTCCCTCTCTCAATTAGTCTCTCTTTAATTGATTCCATCTCATCACCCTTGCTGACCAGATCCTGTGCATGTACAGTCAGCTCTTTACTTCATGGCAGCCTGGGGCCCACCTGCCCTCACTGGCTAAGGAGACGATTACCAGAATCTTGCTATTTTGCTTCCAAATTCATGTATCTCACTTTAATTCATGTGTTCAAATTCCTTAAACATATGCAAACCAATGAAATGTGAGTGAATCAAGAACGAGGGAGCTGCATTGTTTTCAATTTAAATGGTTACTTTGGTGAAGCTCCTTTAAGAGAAGCCAATAAAAATGCTGTGTAATTAATTACAAAGGAGAGGATTGTAAAGGGTTAGGGAAAAATTATAAACACTGAAAGAGATTCTTCTGTCAAAATGCTTCACAAGTGTCTCGGTTTCCTCAGGCTAATTAAAGACATAGGAATTATAAGTCACAGATGATGTGAGGAAGGGGAGGCAAGAGGGGTCACCTCTGGCATGCTCTATGACAGCCCTGTATTTCAAGATCACCTGGCTCCCCATAAGGTTGGTGAGCACAGGTATAATTCAGTTAAAATGATTATAGCACTCAGAGTTTAAGATTCTCTAACTGACATCACTCTGCTTAATCAGCCATTCTAAACCTCTTCGTTAAAAAGTTTTTCAAAGCAGTGTTCCAGTAATATTTGTGGAATGATTAGTTGAAAGAGTGACCAAGAGAATGAGTAATGAATGAATTGATCATGTCTAAACATATCGTGCCAGTTATGTGTTTCCTTGGTCTTTTCATAATGGGAATGTTTGTTTTGCCTGGAATCATTTACTTATTCAATCAATCAGTCATGTATTAACTTAATTGACAAAAAAGAGGCTACTGGTATTTGGTGTCGGTAATTCCACCAGAGAGAATGAAGCCTGGTTTTGAAGGGCCCTTTTGTTTTAAAGGGATTCTGCATCTGCTCCCTGGGGACTGTGTCAGGCATGGCAACACAGAAGGGCTGAGTTTATGGAAAGGTAATTACTCTGGGAATGATGCTAAATTTAAATTGTACAAGTGACTGAATTTACATTCTGACTCACAAATCTACACATCGTCTTGTTGGAAAATCATTATCTAATTTCTGCACACCGTACATATAATTTTCACAATTGAAAAAAAAAGTCTCTTAATTAGCTATTTTTAAAAGTGGAGCAGCTTCTTGAACTTTGAACATGAGATTAAAGTACCAGTAACACAGTGAAGAACTTGTACAACATGAGAAGATGGGCATCAATCAGAATATTTTGCACATTTTTATTTTAAAAACATGATTAAGCTCATGATTAATTAATCAAGTAGATCTATAGAGGAAACAATGACAAAATATTACATTTTATATATTAAAGCTGTGTGCCACCTTACTCTTGCGGGGCTTCTGCATGTGACTGAGGGTCAACACTGTGGCCTGAGCACAGCCAGTTTGGTTTTGGCGATGTGAAACATCACCAGTAGACAAGCATCATCGATAAGACCCACAGACAATTATCTCTTGCAGTGACTGCTTTATACTAAGCAAAATGTATAGCTCATATTGGCCAATAAGAAAATTTCCAATTTAACATTCCAGTTGAATGCATTAATGAAGGCAATGGGAAAATTTGGGAAAGTATATTTTGTCATTATTAGAAATGAAAAGTTAAAGGACTAATATAGGTAGATTCATAAAATAATATTATCCGGAGATATATGTGATGACTACTTATTATTATTATTATTATTATTATTATTATTACTATTATTTTTGGTTTTTTGAGATTGGTTTTCACTCTAGCTCAGGCTGACCTGGAATTCATTATGTAGTCTCAGGGTGGCTCTCAACGCATGGTGATCCTCCTACTTCTTCCTTCTCAAGTGATGGGATTAAAGGCATGAGCCTCCATGCCCATCCTCTATCTTTTGGGGGGGTTCCTTGTATTTATTTATTTTTGCCCCCCCCCACATGCTCTCACAACGTAGCTTTATGTTGGCCTCAAACTAGTGATCTTGCTGCCTGCCTCAACTTTCCAGATGGGGGATCACAGTTTTATACCACCAAGCCTGGCTGCATAAGTGACTTACAATACATTTAGATTTTCTTCTCTTGTATAAGAAGAAATACACTGTTAAATTAAAAAAATATATTGACTGGTATGTTAAGTTGAAATTCCAATTTTCCTTTACCAATGCTTAAGTCCCTTAAAATAATGACAGTCATTCTCCACATTTCTTCTTGGGACAGAACAAAATTCAGAAGCACATGAGTGGTCCTTGGGCAGCCCCAGGAGAGCAAGAACTCTTCGCTGAGACATTTTAAAAATGGCAGAGTAATGAGGCATAAAGGAATGAAGTAGCATTCTCAAGGTCGTCCTCTGAGTCTTCAGTAGAGCAGACTATGAAGACATACGTTTAGGCAATCAGACACTGCTGTGACGTTCAGAGCACGCATTCAACATCACACTCTTGCACAAAGAACTAACATGGAGAAGTTGGCACCAGGCAATCCACATATAAGTAATAGGAAATACTTGCTTATCCAAGATTCTACACAGACCAGCAGAAGCTTTAAAAGGAAACGAAGACAAAATAGTGTCTTACAATTTCTAAAGGAAAGCTTGGGATAAATAAAAGTATTTTCTGTGTTCTGGCCTTACTTTTCTCCATGTACTTTGCAATGACCTTTTTTGTGCAATACAGTTACAATTTTAAAAGTCTGGCACAATTCTACACACAAGGTAGAGTTTCTGCATGGGCCAGTCAAAACCAAACACTTCCGTTTGCTCTGTTTATTCCTGCTTAATAGGTTTGAAGACTACATTCATTTCAAGTAGGATAATGTTCCACAAGAGGAAATTCATAGCTGGAACTGAAAACAATCCTACGTGAGGGGAGGTCATAGATCCTAGGGGTCCTCTGCTGTTCTCTGAGTGGATGGAAGTGTAGATCTGGAGTGTCATACATGTGCCCGTCGGGGAGCATGGCCTCTCCTTGAATAGACGGCGATGAGTACTTGGGAGACTTACAACTCCCCTGCGTACTAAGAATGAGTGATTGTGAAGTGTCCAGTGCTAAATGTGAAATCCATATCATCCTTTTCAAGGCTAAAGGAACAAGGAAGAAAAGAGAGTAGAAAGAATGAATATAAGGCTGGGCATGGTGGCGCACACCTTTGATTCCAGAACTCTGGAGGCAGATGTAGGAGGATCGCAGTGAGTTCAAGGCCACCCTAGACTACATAGTGAATTCCAGGTCAGCCTGAGCTAGACTGAGACCTACTTTGGAAAAACAAAAAAAACAAAACAAAACAAAACAAAACAAAACAAAACAAAAAACCTACTAGTCCCTGCTATGTGTATTCCTGGGGCTTTGCTAGACCCTATCCCTCCTCACCTTAGGTTTCTGGACATTCCTTTTCCTTTAAAAGGATCTCATTTAGTTCCCACAAATGACTTTACTTGTTCCCCTTAAGCAAATATGCAGTTTCTTTCATTTGTGGCCAAAGCTCAAAGTGATGTAGTTAATTCAGTCAGATACTTAACCTGACTCTAGCAAGGTCTTGGGTTGACTGTGCGATTCAGAATGTATTATCTCAGGTGAGGCCAGACCAGATAATGTATTCAGCTCTGGGGTCACGAAGCCAACAACAAAAGCAGTTTTTACTATGAAGTGCTAATGATGTAGTAAGCCAATATTACAGAACCAATTCACATCTAGTTAAACTCAGGTCAGGAAAAATGTCCCAATGGAAAAAAAAAAAGCAAGGAATATTAATCCATGGACACCAACACAGATTGCAAATTGATCAGCATTCACCTCACTTAAGACAGGATCTCTCATTGGCCTGTAATTCACCAGTACAACTAGCTGGCTAGCCAATAACCCCCGGGGATCCTCCTGTCCCCACCTCTCCAGCACGGGGACTACAGACATGTGCCCTGTGCCATGTGCCACGATGCTCAGCATTTTGCATGAGTATTGGAACCAAACTCAGGTCCTCCGCTAGTTCATAGGCAAGCACTTTACTGACGGAGTGATCTCTCCAACTCCGAATAAGATAATTACACAATAGTACAGTGGGGTTAGGGGTGGTGGCGCACACCTTTAATCCCATCACCTGGCAGGCAGGGGTAGAAAATTCACTGTGCATTGTAGGCCAGCCTGAGACTACACAGTGAATTTCAGATCAGGCTGGGCTAGAGCGAGACCCCACCTCAAAAACCAGAACAAGCACCACCAACAACAAAATAGTGAAGCAGGGACTGTGTATCTGACACAGTGGGTAAGAGGCCTTGTTGCACAAGTGCAGGACCTGAGTCCAAACCCAAGCACCCATGGAAAAAGGTTCAAGAGCCTAGTGTGAACACACATGCCTACATGAGGATGCATGGGGTTCACTCGCTGGTCAGCAAGTCTGATGGAAAATCGTGGGGGGCCATGTCCAGTGAGAGCCACAGCCTCCACCAAGAAAAGCAGAGGAGCAATAAAGGAGGACACAGGATGCCCTCCACTGGGCTCACACACATGCACGTCCATGCACATGTGGCTGCACACACACACGTTCACACCACACACACACACAATAAAATACTAAAAGAAAAACCCACTTTTAATGAAGTTTCTATCTATTACCATCAGAACAGATCTACCAAGCATTGCGTATTTTGCCTATTTCTTAACAATCATCATTACAATAAACACAGAAACTAAAGCTTGCATTTTGTAAAATGCATGCCAACTTGAGGAAATCTTGCAATATATATATTCACTCTTATAATGAGAACCTGAGTTATATATGATTTTTCCAATTAAATTTCACTGTATGAGATCTCCTACTGCGTTTTGAACAGCTCCTTAGATGGTAATGAATATACAACCCATGAGGGAACTAGGTGAAATGTACTCCATAGACATAATAATGCAACTTACAATGGTAGTACATGAGGGGCTTAGCGCCATTTGATGTGCAAAATGGGTGTCCAGAGGGGCTCTGAGCAGCACTGGAAGCCCCATACAGGCCAGGGAGTCCCACCTTTGAGTCCTAAGACTTTGTGTGCTAGCGTTTACATTTCACTCTGAAGTACTGGAAAAGGTAGACGCTTAATCTGACGATGGTGTCCACTGGTGACATCTTTGGGAGGTGACTGGGATCAGAGGGCACTTTCCATTATTGACTGCTGGTGGTTTTATGAGAACAACCAGAAGAGTCACTGCACTCCCTGCCCCATGCTATGTGATGCCCTGTCCAGTCCTGGGTGGGACTCTGCTGCCTGCAAGGTGGCCATCACCAGTTACAGCCTGAACTGTGAGCAAATTATATTCCTCTTCTTTGTTAAGTTGCCCAGTCTGTGGCCATGAGCTATTAGAAAGAGAAAATAAACTAGGATTAATTTTCTCTGGCTTTTATTTTTATTCCCACTTCTAAAGTATAAATCATTGTAACATAAGACCTCAAACCTACCCTGTATTTTATTTTTATTCATTTTTTCCACCTTGTATTTTAAAGCAACGTTTGTGAGTGAGGGACCTTCATGGCAACATGCACCAAAACAAGGAGATTCAGGACAGTGGCTTATTTCTGAAATGTGCAGCTGTTGCCTGGACTGTATGTATACTCCTTCAACAACTCGCAGTATGGGGAGAGGGGTGTCATCCACTTTGTCATTTGGGTCCTTGCTACTCAGAGTAGTCAAAACTCTAGCAATGCGGCTTATCAGCTGTGAGCTCAGGGAAAGCAGGCATCACAGCTCTCCCCACACAGCATTATGAGACCAAAGGCACACATGAGGAGTACACGCTTCACAAACAGCTCCACTTCTGCAGTACACCTCTGCTGCTCTCGGTGGTGGCCTTGGGATCGTGACAACGTCGAGAGTGTTTTCATCCGTGAAAGCCTCTGATTCCACACCTTCTCTGAATTACTAGAATGCCATGGGCTAAGCAGGTGTGAGGTGGCGGGTAAGCATGCTCACCTGTTCAAGACACACGCTGAAATCTCCGCGAGTTTGCATCCTACTTGACTAGTACTGTCTAAAATAAGCAAAACAGAACCAAAGACCACAGACTACGTATTAGTTACATTTAATGGAAAAATTTTAAATGGTCACAGAAATGAATTACATTCCCACTGCAGAGTGACCCAGATGAATATCCATTTTTTACTTACTGCCGATTAATACTTCCAGTATGTTTTTAACCTAACTTTAACACACTGAAAGTGGATTCCAGAGGTCGCACATAAAGGCCTATTGCCATAGGGCACAGTTGTCCTTGAGCTTGGGCTGGCTTTCAGCTGGCTTTTGAAGATTGGCTAAAGGCAAGGGAGGTCAGCTTGCTATTTGTCAGTCTAATAGATAGCACTGGGACTCCCCACGGAGCCTGCATTATTGGCAAAGCGATCCTATTCTCCCCAAGTGATGCTGGCTAGATTCAGTAAAAAGAGAAATAAAAGGTAAAAACATTATGAATATTATCCTAGTTTTATTTGTCGACTAAGAGAATATTCCAATGTTTCAAAAATTCCTAATATCATGGACTGGAGAGATAGTTTAGAGATGAAAGCGCTCTCTTGCAAAACCAAAGGACCCAAGTTCAACTCCTCAGAACCCAGGCAAGCCAGATGCGCATGTGTCTGGAGTTTGTTTGCACTGGCTGGAAACCCTGGCACATCCATTCTCTTTCTCTCTACTTGCCTCTTCCTCCCCTTCTCTCTCCCCCCTCTCAAATAAATAAAATATTTTTTAAAATTTATAACAATAAATTCTGGGTTGAAGAGACAGAGTCCTTTATGTCTATTAATAACAAATGGGGGTTGGCATGTCTGTTTTACCAATTTTTTCCTAATTACAGTATTAAGGATGAAAATTTTCTTGCATGAAGCTTTATACAATTAAATGAAATAAGTTTTCTATGGCATCTTCATTAGGTCACTGCCTTTCTTGCATGCATTTTATGAAAATATTATACAAAAGCAGAGGCAGTGAGAGGTATCCAGGGTCCACAGAACCTCCATTCCATTCAGGTAGTCATAAAAGAAACAAGATGTAAGTGGTTTAAAAGACACAGTTCTTATATGCAGAGTGGTTAGGCCTGACCAAGAATTCAAGCTGTCTGCTCAGTATTGGATTTTCAGTACAAAGCCCCTCGCTCTACTTCGTACAGGCTCATAAATATCCCAAGGTCTCTGACCACAAACAACACGTACGGGCCATCAATCATTCCTGAAGAGGACCAAGAAGGGTAAGAGATGAATTCCTGAGATGCTCTCAAGAGAAGGAGACTGCTCTAACATGCCTTGAGTTCCAGGGTGTTCTGGAACTGAGTGTGAACCCAGCAGACACCTGGAGGACTCGCTGGAAGAATGTGTGCAGCCAGCATAGTCTGTTCAGACGCGGCTGCTGCAGCAAAGAGCTGTCCCAGCCACACACAGAGCTAGTGTCTCTCAGAGGGGAAGAAGCTGCCTCCTTGTTCCTGCCCTTCCTTACATACCTAATGGCTGCCTTTCCCTCCCTGTGACATCAAGTCAGCGGTTCTCCACCTGCAGTGTTCACCAGAACCTCCTAGAACCCTTGTTAAAAACACAGACGTCTAAGAGCATGCTCAGAAAGCCTGACTGATAAGTTCTTGAAGTCATTTGAGGGCACTGCTCTGCTTTGCTTCTGGCACCACCTGCCCTGTATCTCATCCTGAAGACCTCACACAAAAACGCAGGCTGTGTCTCCAGGGCAGGTAAGCGGGGTTCCCGACAAGGGCCTCCAGGTGCCTCTCTGAATGTTGATGCATGACATGCCCAATCCTATTCATAGAAACTGAGAGGAATAAACTGCTTGTGTTTATAATTAACTCCAACTGCTTCCCAAGGCATGCCAATCATCCCACGTTTGTCACTGACACAACTACACCCATAAAACACTATGTTTAATACGGTCTTTGAGTAGGTCCATATCAAAATAATTATTTAAGGTGTAAATTACACACACATCAAAATACTGTGAAATATCACATTTCTATAGAGCTTAAAATGTCAATTCACTAATAACTTTACATAATACCTACTTGCCTATATCATTGAAATAGTCAGTTTGTTTTGCCAGAAACTGAATTATATTAATGACGGTTTAAAAACCAAATAAGATGGCAGTCAGAGATCCTGTACAGTGAGCAATTGCAAATTTATACATACATAAAATATAGGCTGTAGGATAAGGCATCCAGTTGAAACCATTGCATTATAATTAGTTAATAATTATATTTTCAAATCCTAGTAATAAGATAATTTGGCCATTCATAAATATGTATAATCTTTCTGAACCAACACTGTTGACACAATTTGTTTCCCCCACTGATTTTCTCTAGGCAAATGTATCATTTTCCAATTATGAAATTAAACATTTGACTTGAAAATGTTGGCAGTCAAAGTCCACATTTAAAAACTTCCTGTGTATTTTCAGGGATATACTGTTATATTTTAGGCAGAAATTATAAAATTCAATATGCCCACAGAATTTTAAAGAAGGTAATTGGCCTCTGGAAACTTGTATCGCCATGGGTTAAACTGTTAAGGCGTGCATAAGCCTGTAGAGCTGAGAACGTTTTAGGAGAGGAAGAGCCAACAGAGCTGGAAACAGACTTCTTGGAAATTAACACGTGACTAACGCCACAGATTTGGACTGAGACAGAAGAAACACTGGAACTGCGACATTATGGCATACAGAGACAGCATCCAGAGAATGTGGCAGAGACTCATTAGTGCAATCACAAGGTGAGTATTTTGCTAAACTAATACAACGTGAAGTCTCAGCTGTGCTCCTTGTCCAGGGTTAGAGAGACATAATTGTACACAAAACCACCACTTTTCTAGGCGAGCTGGAAAGTGTCAGGATCAAATTATTCTACTTGTATGTAAACTCATATATGAAATTAAAATATGTACATTATAAAAGGAATGCTGGGAATGTCTATGCTTTTCATAGATCTGCACTGTTGACAATATTAGAATATAATTTGATTTTAATTATATTAGTTAAATTTAATTAATCAAATTGTCAGTAAGTACATAAAACATAGATAAGGAATATAATTAAATAAAAACAGAGTTTAAGTACTTCAAGTATTGGGTAAAACCAGTATTAATATATTTTTTCACAGACATATGAACAAAACATTATAAAACATTGTTTCCTGACTTCTATATCTTTCTACCCCTTCTTCACTGGAAACAATTTATGAGGTTATTTTAATGATGTCATAGTCTTTCCTTGAATGATGCCTCATAGTTTAGCTACCTTATCTACTATTTCTCACGAGAAACTGCAAAGACTACTTTGTTAACGTGTCCATTTCTGCAAGACAACTTCTTTGAGATGGGATTACTGCCTTAAAGACATGCATTATTTTAGGGACTCTGAAATAGGGAGGCCTCTCTCTCTGGGCAAGTCGGTGGGTTTCTAATGCCAGTTAGGCACATCAAACAGCCCTGTGGTTTTCCCATTAAGTCTGACAAACTGTAGGACAGTTAGATATGACTTCTAGTTACTGGGAGAAGTTAAGATATTAGCACCTTTTGGTCATTTTTATTTCTTAGTTTTTCAATCTGCACATTGTAGCTCTTTGGCTATGTTCAATTAAGGAGACAGTGTGTTTCTTACATATAGCCCTCTTATGAGAAAATATTAACATTCTAACTTACATATTTATGTTTGTATAATTCATGGTTTTTCTCATTTTCATGCATAGAACATTTTATTGACACTTTGCTATTAAGGAATTAGAACTTTTAATCTTTATTAAATCTTTGAAATTTTCAATACTTTTCTGCCTTCACTCCTTCAAGATGAAACAAATAATTACTTACATTTTCTTTTTTGCTAAACTTTTAATTTAGACAAGTTACATCTCTATGAAATTTATTTTGGCAGGATATAAAGGGATGGGGATTCTTCTTAGGCTCTTTAAAAATTCATTCATTCATTGAGAGAGAGAGAGACGGAGGGAATATATCAGGACCTCTTGGCACTATAAATAAATTCCAGACACCTGTGCCACCGTTTGCATTTAGCATTACAGGAGTATTGGGGAATCAAATCCAGGGCATCGGGTTTTATATGCCAGCACCTTTAATGGCTCGGACATCTTTCCAGCCCACCTTCTCAAGTTCCTTAGTAGTAAAATTAAAAATAACAATAATGTTAAAATGAGACAGGATTTGTGATTTCTGGGTCCATGCATATAGTTACAGAGTCCTTTGGGTATCTAATTTAAACTGTTGGAAAAAATGAATGTTTATGGAATGCGAATTTCACTAGGTTCAAAATTCTCTAAAAGACATGTGAACCTAAAGCAGTGAGGAGCTTTGCTTTGAAGGGGAAACAGCGGATGAAGCTCTCAGCCATTCTTTCCTTTAAGAAGGAGGCAGGGCCCTTTCATGTCAGAAGAACAGGCAGAGTCCTAAGATCCACTAGCCTTTTTGAAGCCTTTGTTCCAACAGAATGCCTCCCAGATCTGAACAGATAACACAGGCTTATATGAAAGCACCAGCTGGGAGCCTGAAATCCACAGCAGAATTCCAAAACACCGGATTCAAACAGAGTTCAAGGTGGCACAATACAGGCCATCTGCATTTATCTGCCTCTGTAGAAAAGTTTCCAGAATGACTCCTCAAAGTTGTTAGAATAACAGAATTAATAGAATCAGAAATAAATTATGTTTTGGACTAATTAAGAGGTTCGAACCCTTTCCTCAAAGAGTAGAATAGATGAATGGGACTGCCGTCCCCTCAAACAGGACACTTTTTATGTTAAGCTAGATCTGCTGCTGTGATATCAACGTCAAATGCCGGCAGAGGAAGTGGAACGTTCCAGCTTCCTCACCCACTATGAGACAGTTCAATAGCTGAAGAGCTTAATGGCCAAGAATGCTGGTCTGGGCTAGATTCCCCAGCACCCACATAAACACAGAGGCAAACGGTGTACAAGCACAGGCCATGGTGCACTGCAGAGGACAGAAGAAAACCGTGGAGTATTCGTCCTCTCCTTCCACCTTGTCTACATTTGCATGCGGGCACACACAGATATCAATAAATAGATAGAAATTATCTTTGTTAAACTGACAGAAAGGAATGTCCACAGGAAAGTTTCAACATATTTTTAAAAATCTACGTAAATATAATGATATTTCTCAAGTAGTAAATTTAAAATTTACTATCTTTCCTGTTTTGTGTAAGATTAAAAACTGAAAATAACTCATAGCATTGATAAAAATTCATATTGATTATTGTTCAATCATCTTATTGATTTTTAAGCAGAGAGAGAAAAGGAGCTAAAGAGAAGGAGATATTGGGGGCCCCAGGACCTCTTGCCACTGCATCCGAACTCCACATGCATGAACCCCTCTGTGCATCTGGCTTTATGTGAGCACTGGGAGATCAAACCCAGGCTGTCAAGCTTGCAAACAAGTATCTTTAACTGTTGAGCCATCTCTACAGCTCCAAAATTGATATCACTTAATGAACACCAAAGACAAGTGAGTTTGAAAGCATTGTGATGCAAAATTTCTTATGCTAAGTGTAGCTGTGGTTCTGTGTGTGGTTTAAGGTCTGAGTACTGAAAATGTTGGTGCAAAAGGGAAAACTGTGATTAAAGGCTCCTCAAGCCTGCTCACCAAAGTCCTCCAAACCCATGTAAAAACTGGACATGCAGAGACAGACACGTCTGCAGTCACTACATGCCTAAGGAGACAGGGTGGGGAGTCAGAGGAATTCTGAAGTTCAGAGCAGCTAGTGATTGTGGCTTTCCCAGCAACAAAACCAGCAAGGTGGAAGGACAGGACCCAGTGTTCCAGTGTTGCCCTCTGTCTTCCATAGTGCACTGTGACATACACGTGGCCATTCACCCATATCATCCTCATACACACACATACACACAAAATACATATATAAATAGACAAATAAAGCATTGAAAATTTGTTTTAACTTGGAACATGATACATGAATCAGGACTTAATTTTTTCAAGTATGCAAGAAACATAAAAGAATATCATGGTAAATATACAAATAAATAAAACATTGAAATTTCATTTTGATTTAGAACAAGGTCCATATATCAGGGCTCAGTTTTTTGAAATATGCAAGAAACAAAAAAGGAACATCATGCATGGTTATGGTGGTTTGAGTGGAAATGTCCCTCATCGCCTCCAGGCTGTGTGTCAGCTTCCTACTTCGTCCCTGCCAGTGGAGCCTCTGGGAGGTGCAGCCCTGCTGGAGAAGGCGTGTCTCTGGGCCGTGCCTGGATGGATACTGAGGGCGACACTGGTCTTGCTGTCTCCTCTGTGTGGCTGATGAATGGAGATGTGACTTCTTAGCCACTGGCTGGGCCCTGCTTTTCTCCACTATGACGAGACTTTCTCTGGAAACGCTAAGTCTCAAATCCTTTCTTCCATAAGCCGGTCTGGCTGGGCCTTTATCCCAGCAATCAGAGACTAACTGCTACAATGATATGGAAGCCATTAACATATTATTTTTTAAATAGGTTCTTTTAAATTTACTTTCAAGCAAAGGGAGACAGAGAGAGAAGAGAGAGAGAATGAGAATGGGTGCACCAGGGTCACCAGCTGCTGCAAACAAACTCCAGATGCATGCGACATTTGTGCATGTGGCTTTACATGGATACTGGGGAGTCAAACCTGGGTGGTTAGGCTTTGAAGGCAAGTGCCTTAACTGATGAGCTCTCTCTCCAGCCCTAAATTATTAATTTTTTTTAATACTAAGAGAGTGATCAGTAAAGCTGCTTCATGGAAACTATCATGCAAAGTTGCACTCACTGTTCTGAACCATTTGTCAGAGGAAAGTACTGCACATGTTGCTCACAAGAAGAGGAAGTGTATTAACAAGCAGGAGTGGGACCATTTACCAAATAATACCGAGCAGAGGAAATTCAAGCACTAGGTCCATTTTTTTTTAAAGAAGACACTAAATAAGTTATCTCATTTATTATTCAGAAAAGGCACACCTTCTTTCACTGGACATACGCCAAGCACGTTTGTATTTGCTCACAGAGGACGAACAATTTTGGCTTTATTCTGAAACATCACATGGCATTGTATCCATGCTGATTACAAGCCACTTATATTTTCAATTCCGGCATGAAAATAATGCACATTTCTGTCTTCATCTGAGGGACATCTTTTTCACCTGCTAGAAATCAAATATTTATATTCTTACTTCCCCCTCGTGAGCTTACCCCATTAAAAGGGGGATTTTGTGCATGTCTTCAACCCGCCACCAAGAAGGTGGAGTAGGTGATCTTTCCTTAAAGCACTAGTCCTCACTCTTACAGGTGACCAGCATGAAAGCCGGGAAGTGGGAGTTCTCTAATTTTCTTATCAATAGTGGAGGTGTGCAAGAACTGGAAGAACTAGATGGATGCAAGCAAAAACAGCAGGCCTCTTCCCCAGCACAATTATCCTGCAGCCAACATTTTTTAAAAATTTTTTTACCTTGTACATAAATTCAGCTTACATCAAGATTCCCCCATAAAACTGACAGAAAAGAGAACCGCTCTGGCCCTGGCCCTGGCCCTGACCCTGTCTAGGGCTCCCTGTGTGGGTGTTCTTTGTTGAGTCTCCCAGGCGAGTGTGACGCACTTGTCATGTATGTCACCTGGCCCGGTCCATGAACATGACGTAGAACCTGGCTTTGGTTCTGCAGTGCTCACAGAGCAAGATTTTCAGAGCCAAGACTGTTTGCCGAGTTTGCTGTGTGCTCTTCTTGCAGTACGTGTCCTGGACGCCTGTGATCTGTATCTTCTAACAAATCTTCTCATTTATTTGAAATACATTTCCAATCCTCAGGTTCCAAATGGCCAGCATATTTTCTAGGTGACAGAGCTCACAGATCCATATGGGACTGTCATCAACATCAAGAGGGATGAGTCAGGGCCTGGAGAAATGGCTTAGTGGTTCAGGTGCATGCCTGTGAAACCTAAGGACCCCAGTTCGATTCTCCAAGTCCCACGTAAGCCAGATGCACAAGGGGACACATGCGTCTGGAGTTCTTTTGCAGTGGCTGGAAGCCCTGGTGCACCCATCCTCACTCTTTCTCTCTTGCTCTCTCTCTCCCTCTCTCTGTCTCAAATAAATAAATAAATAAATAAATAAATAAATAAATAAATAAATAAATAAATAAATAAAATAAAGGGATAAGTCAGGCTGACCCATACAGTGATATGCTGAGAATGACACTTTATGGACTTTCCCAAGAATTACTAACTTCAGACTAATCGTGAGAAAAACGATCAGATAAGTCCCAATTGAAAAATAGTCTACAAAATATCTAACTAGCACTCCTCCAGACTGTCAAGATCATCAAAAGCGAGAAAAGACAGAGACTGTCATGGGTAGGAGCTGCTGAACGAGACATGATTATTAATGTACTCTGAAATCTTGGATGGCGTCCCAGAACAGAATCTGATGTTAGAGAAAATGGAGGAGCCCTGGAGAACCACAGTGATCACAGTTAGTGATCACATAGTGCTGCCGTCAGGTTCGCACTGCCGGCAGAAACCACCCGACCAAGAACAGCTTGTGGGGAAAAAAAAAGGTTGATTTTGGCTTACAGACTCAAGGGGAAGCTCCATGATGGCAGGGAAGATGATGGCACGAACAGAGGGTGGACACCACCCCCTGGCCAACACAAGGTGGACAACAGGAACAGGAGAGTGTGCCAGGCACTGGCAAGGGAACACTGGCTATAACACTCATAAGCCCACCCCCAACAATACACTGCCTCCAGGAGGCTTTAGTTCCCAAATCTCCATCACCTGGGAGCCCAGCATTCAGAACACCTGTGTTTATGGGGGACACCTGACTCAAACCACCACACATATCGATATCAGAGCATCCGTCATGACTAATATACTGTATGGAGGGAGGATGCTAATGGGGAAACAGTGCATGCATATGTGAACTCTATGTACAGCCACCAAAACTACACTAATAAACTGTTCTTGGGCTGGAGGGATGGCTCAGTGGTTAAAGCGCTTGCTTGCAAAGCCGAAGGATGCAGATTCAGTTCCGCATGACCCATGCAAGCCAGATGCACAAGGCGCACTCACATCTGGAGTTCACTCACAGTGCTAGAGACTCTGGTGCACCCATTTCTCTCTCTCTCTCTCTTTCTCTGTCTCTCTCTGTCTCTCTCCATGCCTATTTCTCTATCTCTTTCCCTCAAATAAGTAAATATAAAAAAACTGTGGGCTACAATAAATCTTTCCTCTAAATAAAAAAAAAAAAAAAAAACAATAGTGAGGCTGCAGAAATGGCTTAGCAGTTAAGGCGTTTGCCTGCAAAACCAAAGTATCCCGGTTCGATTCTCCAGAACCCACGTAAGCCAGATGCATGAGGGGCACATGCATCTAGAGTTCGTTTGCAGTGGCTGGAGGCCCTGGAGTGCCCATTCTCTGTCTGCCTCTCTTTTATATCTCTCTCTACTTGCAAATAAATAAAAAAATAAAAATTGAAAATAATAAACCACTGCTCTTGAATGTTTGTAAGTTAACCCCCAAACCAGATAAAACAAAAATGGATACTTCCTTTAAATGTGTTTTTTAAAACAAACCATTGTGTTCTTCCGAGCATCTGTTTTTTGAACACAGATAATCATGTTCTTCCAGTCATGCCCCATCTTCATTCTGTCAGAACAGGCCCTGAGGAGACTAAAGCCTTGGGTCAGAGGCCACCTCCTGTCACACAAGCATCCTGTCTAAGTGTGCTGCTTCACTTAGAGAAGTGGCAGCAATATAGGAAATAAAACGATTGATTGCAGAGCAATCCTGGACCTTCACCACCTATTTCAACCTCCATTACTGCTTTTGTATACAAACTAACCACCTTCAAGACTTTGTCTCCTAACTTGTGTTGAAACAATAGCATTGTTTACATGTTGTCTTTCTATTCCAGTAGTTAATTGCTAATTAACTGAATGGCCTATTCAAAATAACACAAGAGACACCACCAAATATGTGTGGGAGCAAGCCATGTGGACTTGACTTGAGTAGAATGTAGGCTGCTTTCAGGGCCTGGAAGATGGGTAAGTAGGAAAGAAAAAGAGAAAGGCGGGGGGAGAGAGAGAGAGATTGAGCAAAATGCTGGGATTATCCCAGAGAATGGGTTGTATTTAACAAGCTTTAGAACGTGACGGCTTGTTAGACCAACTCAATGAGTGAGTCCTTATAAAAGTCTTTTTTTTTTTTTTTTTTTTTTTTTTTTTTTTTTTTTTTTTTTTTTTTTTTTTTGGTGAGGTAGGGTCTCACTCTAGCCCAGGCTGACCTGGAATTCACTATGCAGTCTCAGGGTGGCCTCAAGCTCAGGATGAACATCCTACCTCTGCCTCCCTAGTTCAGGGATTAAAGGTGTGCGCCACCATGCCCGGCTTGCAAGTTACTGACTTTGCATCTTCTCTGATCTTTCAAACATCCACCTTGGTTATATTATGAGGCATCACGTGTTGATGTTTAGATAGCAAATGTTTGCATTTTGTTTCCAATAATTGCTACCTGCTGTGATCTGTCAGACGTCCCTCTCCTGCTGGGCGCTGCTTTTCTTGATACCTCAGTTTTAGTAAATTTTTGGTGACTTCAGTTACAAAAGCCATGTTGCTTCAGTTAAGGAGGCTTAATGTTTGTAAATTCTAAGACTCAGACATCACTCTCAATTCAATCTCCCTCTCTTTGGCACAGAGTGAAATAAATAAAGGCTCCATCCATTCCGTGTCTCATTCTCTCTCTTTTTTTTTTTTTCCCAATTAGGTCCTGGGGAAAGATGAGGAAATGCAAGAAGGTGTTTCAAGTGACCCTTCTATTGGGTGTAGTATTTCTTTCTTGGGGGCCCCTCTGCCCCTGGAAAGACAAATCCTCCTATCCCATTCTTGCCTTGGACATAAGAGGCTCTTAGGAAGCAGAGTCAAGTCCTCTATCTGCTGCTCTCGGACCTCCAGGGCACACTGACCATTCGCTATTGTGTTCACTGGCAGGTCTGTAGCTACAGTCTCACGTGCCCTCTCCTGCCCAAAGCGGAAACCTTAGGTTGAAACCTTCTTTCTCTTTCCACACAAGTGAAATTCAGTTCAACTGTAGCCAGCTATTCCCCAGATCACAGTCTGTTTACGACACCTTTCTCACAGTCTGCATTAGCAAGCCTAAGAAAACCTCACATCATCCCCGCATTGCTCAGCTTTGCCAGTGATTGGCACGACCACAGGATGGAAATACATTCTAGTCTTCTAGAAGCCTTTCTCACGTCTGTGGAAGACAAGGAAAGATGGCTTCTGCATACACTAGATCGCAGTAAGGCCCACCGTATTGTACTCTCTTCTGTGCTCTTGCCTGAGTAGTGCTAAGTTTCGCAAGTCCTCCTTGAAAACAGCACCTTTCACCACTCCTGAAATAGACCTGGCAGCACAGATCCCAGCCATTGGCATGTGAGTGAATCAGGACTCTCCATTTGTGTGACAAGAAGAGAGAAGATGCCACACTGCAACCCACTTCCAGTTACAAACATTACCTTGAATGTCACCATATCCTAAGGAATTCACAGGAAAAAGACTAGTGACTAAGTTGTTGAGAACAGAATAAGTCACATCCCTGTGTACATGCATTTCAACATGATTTTTTTTACTCAATAAGACACTACATTTCCTTCCAATTTAAAAATTATTTTTCACTTTATTTTAAATTTAAGTTAAATTTATATTATTTTATTTTTTATAGTCACTGCTTAAGTGCACTGGTAGACAGCTTTTTTTTTTCTCCTAGATGTGGAAGAACATTTAAACACCTGTAGGATATCACCAATTAGTAGGGTCTGGCTATCTCACTCAACCATCCAGCAACTGACAGAATGCCCCTAGCAGCAGGGGAATGCATCATGACAGAAGAGCACACTAGTGTCATGCCTAGAAGGGGACCACACAGTGACAGACCACTAGTGTCATGCCTAGAAGGGGACCGCACAGTGACAGACCACTAGCGTCCTACCTAGAAGGGGACCGCAGAGTGACAGACCACTAGCGTCCTACCTAGAAGGGGACCGCAGAGTGACAGACCACTAGCGTCCTACCTAGAAGGGGACCACACAGTGACAGACCACTAGCGTCCTACCTAGAAGGGGACCGCAGAGTGACAGACTACTAGTGTCATGCCTAGAAGGGGACCGCACAGTGACAGTCCACAAGCGTCCTACCTAGAAGGGGACCGCACAGTGACAGACCACTAGCGTCCTACCTAGAAGGGGACCGCAGAGTGACAGACCACTAGCGTCCTACCTAGAAGGGGACCGCAGAGTGACAGACCACTAGCGTCCTACCTAGAAGGGGACCGCACAGTGACAGACCACTAGCGTCCTACCTAGAAGGGGACCGCAGAGTGACAGACTACTAGTGTCATGCCTAGAAGGGGACCGCACAGTGACAGACCACTAGCGTCCTACCTAGAAGGGGACCGCACAGTGACAGACCATTAGCGTCCTACCTAGAAGGGGACCGCAGAGTGACAGACCACTAGTGTCATGCCTAGAAGGGGATCACACAGTGACAGACCACTAGTGTCTTACCTAGAAGGGGATCACACAGTGAAAGACCACTAGTGTCTTACCTAGAAGGGGATCACACAGTGACAGACCACTAGTGTCATGCCTAGAAGGGGACCGCACAGTGACAGACCACTAGTGTCATGCCTAGAAGGGGACCGCACAGTGACAGACCACTAGTGTCATGCCTAGAAGGGGACCGCACAGTGACAGACCACTAGTGTCCTTCCTAGACGGGGATCACACAGTGACAGACCACTAGTGTCTTACCTAGAGGGGGATCACACAGTGACAGACCACTAGCGTCCTACCTAGAAGGGGACCGCAGAGTGACAGACCACTAGTGTCATGCCTAGAAGGGGATCACACAGTGACAGACCACTAGTGTCTTACCTAGAAGGGGATCACACAGTGACAGACCACTAGTGTCATGCCTAGAAGGGGACCGCACAGTGACAGACCACTAGTGTCCTTCCTAGACGGGGATCACACAGTGACAGACCACTGGCGTCCTACCTAGAAGGGGACCGCAGAGTGACAGACCACTAGTGTCATGCCTAGAAGGGGACCGCACAGTGACAGACCAGAAGCATCCTACCTAGAAGGGGACCGCAGAGTGACAGACCACTAGTGTCATGCCTAGAAGGGGACCGCAGAGTGACAGACCACTAGCGTCCTACCTAGAAGGGGACCGCACAGTGACAGACCACTAGTGTCCTTCCTAGACGGGGATCACACAGTGACAGACCACTAGTGTCTTACCTAGAAGGGGATCACACAGTGACAGACCACTAGTGTCATGCCTAGAAGAGGACCGCACAGTGACAGACCACTAGTGTCTTACCTAGAAGGGGACCGCACAGTGACAGACCACTAGTGTCATGCCTAGAAGGGGACCGCACAGTGACAGACCACTAGTGTCCTTCCTAGAGAGGGGATCACACAGTGACAGACCACTAGTGTCTTACCTAGAGGGGATCACACAGTGACAGACCACTAGCGTCCTACCTAGAAGGGGACCACACAGTGACAGACCACTAGCGTCATGCCTAGAAGGGGATCACACAGTGACAGACCACTAGTGTCTTACCTAGAAGGGGATCACACAGTGACAGACCACTAGTGTCCTACCTAGAAGGGGACCGCACAGTGACAGACCACTAGCGTCCTACCTAGAAGGGGATCACACAGTGACAGACCACTAGTGTCATGCCTAGAAGGGGATCACACAGTGACAGACCACTAGTGTCTTACCTAGAAGGGGATCACACAGTGACAGACCACTAGTGTCCTTCCTAGACGGGGATCACACAGTGACAGACCACTAGTGTCTTACCTAGAAGGGGATCACACAGTGACAGACCACTAGTGAGAGGGGATCACACAGTGACAGACCACTAGTGTCTTACCTAGAAGGGGATCACACAGTGACAGACCACTAGTGTCATGCCTAGAAGGGGACCGCACAGTGACAGACCACTAGTGTCATGCCTAGAAGGGGACCGCACAGTGACAGACCACTAGTGTCCTTCCTAGGGGATCACACAGTGACAGACCACTAGTGTCTTACCTAGAGGGGATCACACAGTGACAGGCGACTAGCGTCCTACCTAGAAGGGGACCGCACAGTGACAGACCACTAGTGTCTTACCTAGAAGGGGACCACACAGTGACAGACCACTAGTGTCATGCCTCACAGTGACAGACCACTAGTGAGAGGGGATCACACAGTGACAGACCACTAGTGTCTTACCTAGAAGGGGATCACACAGTGACAGACCACTAGTGTCATGCCTAGAAGGGGATCACACAGTGACAGACCACTAGTGTCATGCCTAGAAGGGGACCGCACAGTGACAGACCACTAGTGTCTTACCTAGAAGGGGATCACACAGTGACAGACCACTAGTGTCATGACTAGAAGGGGACCGCACAGTGACAGACCACTAGTGTCCTTCCTAGACGGGGATCACACAGTGACAGACCACTAGCGTCCTACCTAGAAGGGGACCGCAGAGTGACAGACCACTAGTGTCATGCCTAGAAGGGGATCACACAGTGACAGACCACTAGTGTCTTACCTAGAAGGGGATCACACAGTGACAGACCACTAGTGTCATGCCTAGAAGGGGACCGCACAGTGACAGATCACTAGTGTCCTTCCTAGACGGGGATCACACAGTGACAGACCACTAGCGTCCTACCTAGAAGGGGACCGCAGAGTGACAGACCACTAGTGTCATGCCTAGAAGGGGATCACACAGTGACAGACCACTAGTGTCTTACCTAGAAGGGGATCACACAGTGAAAGACCACTAGTGTCTTACCTAGAAGGGGATCACACAGTGACAGACCACTAGTGTCATGCCTAGAAGGGGACCGCACAGTGACAGACCACTAGTGTCATGCCTAGAAGGGGACCGCACAGTGACAGACCACTAGTGTCATGCCTAGAAGGGGACGCACAGTGACAGACCACAGTGTCCTTCCTAGCGGGGATCACACAGTGACAGACCACTAGTGTCTTACCTAGAGGGGGACACAGTGACAGACCACTAGCGTCCTACCTAGAAGGGGACATGAGAGTGACAGACCACTAGTGTCATGCCTAGAAGGGGATCACACAGTGACAGACCACTAGTGTCTTACCTAGAAGGGGATCACACAGTGACAGACCACTAGTGTCATGCCTAGAAGGGGACCACAGTGACAGACCACTAGTGTCCTTCCTAGACGGGGATCACACAGTGACAGACCACTGGCGTCCTACCTAGAAGGGGACCGCAGAGTGACAGACCACTAGTGTCATGCCTAGAAGGGGACCGCACAGTGACAGACCACTAGCATCCTACCTAGAAGGGGACCGCAGAGTGACAGACCACTAGTGTCATGCCTAGAAGGGGACCGCAGAGTGACAGACCACTAGCGTCCTACCTAGAAGGGGACCGCACAGTGACAGACCACTAGTGTCCTTCCTAGACGGGGATCACACAGTGACAGACCACTAGTGTCTTACCTAGAAGGGGATCACACAGTGACAGACCACTAGTGTCATGCCTAGAAGAGGACCGCACAGTGACAGACCACTAGTGTCTTACCTAGAAGGGGACCGCACAGTGACAGACCACTAGTGTCATGCCTAGAAGGGGACCGCACAGTGACAGACCACTAGTGTCCTTCCTAGACGGGGATCACACAGTGACAGACCACTAGTGTCTTACCTAGAGGGGGATCACACAGTGACAGACCACTAGCGTCCTACCTAGAAGGGGACCGCAGAGTGACAGACCACTAGTGTCATGCCTAGAAGGGGATCACACAGTGACAGACCACTAGTGTCTTACCTAGAAGGGGATCACACAGTGACAGACCACTAGTGTCATGCCTAGAAGGGGACCGCACAGTGACAGACCACTAGCGTCCTACCTAGAAGGGGATCACACAGTGACAGACCACTAGTGTCATGCCTAGAAGGGGATCACACAGTGACAGACCACTAGTGTCTTACCTAGAAGGGGATCACACAGTGACAGACCACTAGTGTCCTTCCTAGACGGGGATCACACAGTGACAGACCACTAGTGTCTTACCTAGAAGGGGATCACACAGTGACAGACCACTAGTGTCCTTCCTAGACGGGGATCACACAGTGACAGACCACTAGTGTCTTACCTAGAAGGGGATCACACAGTGACAGACCACTAGTGTCATGCCTAGAAGGGGACCGCACAGTGACAGACCACTAGTGTCATGCCTAGAAGGGGACCGCACAGTGACAGACCACTAGTGTCCTTCCTAGACGGGGATCACACAGTGACAGACCACTAGTGTCTTACCTAGAGGGGGATCACACAGTGACAGACGACTAGCGTCCTACCTAGAAGGGGACCGCAGAGTGACAGACCACTAGTGTCTTACCTAGAAGGGGACCACACAGTGACAGACCACTAGTGTCATGCCTAGAAGGGGACCGCACAGTGACAGACCACTAGTGTCCTTCCTAGACGGGGATCACACAGTGACAGACCACTAGTGTCTTACCTAGAAGGGGATCACACAGTGACAGACCACTAGTGTCATGCCTAGAAGGGGATCACACAGTGACAGACCACTAGTGTCATGCCTAGAAGGGGACCGCACAGTGACAGACCACTAGTGTCTTACCTAGAAGGGGATCACACAGTGACAGACCACTAGTGTCATGACTAGAAGGGGACCGCACAGTGACAGACCACTAGTGTCCTTCCTAGAAGGGGATCACACAGTGACAGACCACTAGCGTCCTACCTAGAAGGGGACCGCAGAGTGACAGACCACTAGTGTCATGCCTAGAAGGGGATCACACAGTGACAGACCACTAGTGTCTTACCTAGAAGGGGATCACACAGTGACAGACCACTAGTGTCATGCCTAGAAGGGGACCGCACAGTGACAGATCACTAGTGTCCTTCCTAGACGGGGATCACACAGTGACAGACCACTAGCGTCCTACCTAGAAGGGGACCGCAGAGTGACAGACCACTAGTGTCATGCCTAGAAGGGGACCGCACAGTGACAGACCACTAGCGTCCTACCTAGAAGGGGACCGCACAGTGACAGACCACTAGTGTCATGCCTAGAAGGGGACCGCAGAGTGACAGACCACTAGCGTCCTATCTAGAAGGGGGACAGTGACAGACCACTAGTGTCCTTCCTAGACGGGGATCACACAGTGACAGACCACTAGTGTCTTACCTAGAAGGGGATCACACAGTGACAGACCACTAGTGTCATGCCTAGAAGGGGACCGCACAGTGACAGACCACTAGTGTCCTTCCTAGACGGGGATCACACAGTGACAGACCACTAGTGTCTTAGGGGGATCACACAGTGACAGACCACTAGCGTCCTACCTAGAAGGGGACCGCAGAGTGACAGACCACTAGTGTCATGCCTAGAAGGGGATCACACAGTGACAGACCACTAGTGTCTTACCTAGAAGGGGATCACACAGTGACAGACCACTAGTGTCATGCCTAGAAGGGGATCACACAGTGACAGACCACTAGTGTCTTACCTAGAAGGGGATCACACAGTGACAGACCACTAGCGTCCTACCTAGAAGGGGACCGCAGAGTGACAGACCACTAGTGTCATGCCTAGAAGGGGACCGCACAGTGACAGACCACTAGCGTCCTACCTAGAAGGGGACCGCACAGTGACAGACCACTTGTGTCCTTCCTAGACGGGGATCACACAGTGACAGACCACTAGCGTCCTACCTAGAAGGGGACCGCACAGTGACAGACCACTAGTGTCCTTCCTAGACGGGGATCACACAGTGACAGACCACTCAGAGTGACAGACCACTAGTGTCATGCCTAGAAGGGGACCGCACAGTGACAGACCACTAGCGTCCTACCTAGAAGGGGACCACACAGTGACAGACCACTAGTGTCCTTCCTAGACGGGGATCACACAGTGACAGACCACTAGTGTCTTACCTAGAAGGGGATCACACAGTGACAGACCACTAGTGTCATGCCTAGAAGGGGACCGCACAGTGACAGACCACTAGCATCCTACCTAGAAGGGGACCGCAGAGTGACAGACCACTAGCATCCTACCTAGAAGGGGACCGCACAGTGACAGACCACTAGTGTCCTTCCTAGACGGGGATCACACAGTGACAGACCACTAGTGTCTTACCTAGAAGGGGATCACACAGTGACAGACCACTAGTGTCTTACCTAGAGGGGGACCGCACAGTGACAGACCACTAGTGTCCTTCCTAGACGGGGATCACACAGTGACAGACCACTAGTGTCCTTCCTAGACGGGGATCACACAGTGAGAAAACACTACTGTTTGATCTCGAAGGGAACCACACAGTGACAGAAGTAGTGCTTAACCTTGGAGGGGTCCACACGGTGTTTTGCATAAGGGGAAACTATCCAATGATAGACAAGAACAATCCATTTTTAGTAGAAGAAGGGGATGAAGAACTAAGTAAGGACAGTACAGTTTTATCAAAGAGGAAAACACACAGCGGGAGAGACTCAAGCTGGAACTCAAGACAAGCTAAGTGGGAAAAGGAATATATCCTGGGCCTTTCAACTTCAGGTTGCCATTTGTATGACAGTGAGGCAACCTGTGAAGTCCTTCGGATGATATGTTCTTCATAATGGTTATTTCACAAAACCAGGGTCTTTTGAAAGCCACAAGAAGTAGCCATGATTCCAAAGAACCCATCTTTTGCCATTGATCATGTTTTGTGTTATATGTTCAGTATAACAGCTCATGCAATTGTCTGTTTACAGCCACTCTCTTTTACTGTGAAGAACATGCCCTAAAATTGCAGTGCCCTCTGAATATGATCTACATTAAGATCAATTTTGAAGAGGAGTCTTAAAATGCAAGCCTCTGTCTGAAGCATAGGGAATACCTAATTTGTGTAATACACAATTCAGTTACATTTACAACTGACTTATCTCTGCCTCCTGAGAGCTGGGATTAAAGACATTGTGACACCACGCCTGGCTTCACTTCTTTTTACCTGCACTGAGGGGTCATGTGGGCTTCTAAAAAGATCTGATACCCAAAATTCTGATGTAACTGGGCCAGGATGTGGTCTCGAGTTAGGGATTTGGAATTAATTAGTAATATTGCTTGTAAATCACTCATCATATATTCCCAGCTCCTCCCTCACTTATATGTAGACACACAAAAGAGAGATGCAGTAAGTACCAAAAGAAGTTGGGCAGATTTCTTTTTTTTTCTTTTTTTAATTTATATTATTCTGATTTTACATTCATAGTATTGGCTCCATTTTCCTCCTCCCTGTCCTCCCTCTTCCAAAGGGAACCTCATCAATGGGGAATGTGGGTCATGCATTGTGGGGGTAGTCAAGAGTTCTGGGGGGTAGGCCCCAGTTTCTGTGCATAATGCCCCAACTTGTGACTCTAACATTCTTTCCGCCCCCTCTTCCGCGAATTGCCCTGAGCCACATTGGGGTCATTTTAGTTCTGCTTCAGTGAAGAGGTTTTGGGAGCCTCTGTGTCTCTGGATATCTGGCTTAGCTGGAGTTGGATGTTCTCTGTGTTTATCTCCTTCAGCCTTGTTCTGGTGTCGTGAGGGAAATGTGGGCAGATTTCTATAAGTGTGCTTCCTCCATGGCGTGAGAAAGCCTAACAAAGGCTTTTCCTCCTTACACATACGTCCACGGTCTCCACTGGCTACTGTCAAGGACGCATCATTACTGCTCAGCAGCAGACCTTCCCAAGTAGTCTACAAGGATGTAGTCTGCTCTATTAAAAATAAAGTAAAATAAATGAAATTCACCATGCCCTGTTGCTCAAGGAAATTGTATTTTCCTTCCACTGGGGAAGGAGACCATGGCTGATCAGTAAATCCGTGATCTGTGTCCCCTTTTCCAGAACAGCACACTGAGGCCTCTCCAGAGTCATCCAGGTGAGGAAACACTTGGCAGGGAGGGAAAACAGGGAGTAGGTGCACCAACCACCTACAGAGCAGGACACCTCTGCCACACAGCATATCCTCAGAGACGTCTCAAGGCATCCCAGCCACTCAGCAGATGGGCCACGCAGCACATCCTCAGAGATGTTGTTACAAAGCAGAGCTGAGTGAAAATGCAAACAGTTCACAGAACTTCCCAAGGCACAAGTCCATTTTGCGGCTTACTCATCAGAAGGACTAGAGGAACAAATACAGACTGGATGCTGCAAAAGCATGTCACTGTCACCTCGTTAGAGATGGCACGAGGGGCTGGGCAGATGACTCAGCGGGTACAGTGTTTGCAAACATGAGGCTCAGAACTCTCATACAACTGGGCACAGTGCCATGCATCTGTAATCCCAATGTGCCTGTGGCAAGATGGTGGGCCAGGACGGGGAAGTCCTGGAAGCTCCCAGGTCCACTCGACTAGATCCCACAGCAATGACTGATGAGGGACCCTGCTTCAAACAAGGTGAAAGGAGAAGACCATGTAAGGTTGTCATTTGCTCTCCAACCTCGTGCCATGGCATGTGCACACCCACACACCCCCACACACACTCAAGAAAAGAACACACAAGAGCATGTTGTGGAAGACAAGTGAACAGTTGCACAGTACAAGAGAAATGAAAAATACGTGACACTTAATTTTTTGAAAAACGATGGTAAGTGGCTATGAGAGGAAAATGAACTGGGACACATCACATAGAGGGACTCAAAAAATGTTAGCATGTCTGATTCAAGCGGTTTTTCTTGGAAAGGTGAGTGTGTAAGGCAACAATCTAAAAGAAGTTCCAACAACCAAGGCCCTGTCTCCCCCTTTTCTCTCTTCAGACAGGGTAAAGACCTGCGGCTAACATGAGCGCCATTCCAGAGATCTGCGCAGGATACACGATAAAGACAACAGGTTTTCAGGGAGAATTCATGTCTGCATGTGAACTAATGTGCACCACTGCTTTCTCCCGGTGTCCACATAAATTCATTGGCTATATACATGTATGCATATGTTGCTCCTATGTTCATACAAAGGACGCATTTCTTTTAAAATTCTTCTTGATTAAACTTGTTCCTCAAATTTCAAAAGCTTATGCTGTCATGCATCACTTAACAGAGATACAGTTTGAAAAATAATATGTGTTTAGCCAATTTTGACATCACGAAAACATCATAGAATATCCTTGTACCAACTAAGAGTACTGCAACATTACTATGCAGCATCTCTCATGGAACCGTAAATGCATATACAGCCCATCATTAACCTGAAGTTCTTACATGGTATGAGACAGCATGGTTTCTTTCCTGAGAATCAATGTAATTGAATTGCAGTATATACTGGGAATTATACTTCATTACAACATAAGTAATATATTATACTATTATACTATGTATAATAATACATTATACTATTTACACATACCTAAAAATGAACAGGATAGAGCCTTAGTCAAAAGCAGTCACTAGTTATTTTGCAAGGCGTCTCTTTGGAAGTGGGACAAGTAAATGTTTTAAAGAAAGTATCATAAATACTAATGGAGGAAGAACAGAAATTGAAGCATGGGTTTGAAGATAGCTATTTTAAAGACTTTCCAGTGTGGTGAACAGCAAATATAAAACTTTGCTTCAAAATTTGTCTCAATTTTAAGTGAATAAAGTAAGACATGTTTGGATAATATATGTTCTATCAAAATATTTATATTTATATGTATATACTTAACACAGTAGAGCAGAAAGAGTGGGATAAAACTATCCCTCTAACTTATCGTTAGCAAGGAGAGAAGAAATAAAAAAGAGAATGTAATGAAGGGTCCCACACTCGTAAGTTAAATAATATAAAGTTTTCATTCTTGCAGAAGTGTGTGTAGTATGCATGGCATGTAGGGGGTTGTGGTGTGTGTGTGTGTGTGTGTGTGTGTGTGTGTGTGTGTGTGTGCGCGCACGCATACACATGTGCCCCACAGATTTTCATGAAGAGCTCAGAGGAGAAAGCCTGATGTCCTCTACAGCTCATCTGTGCATTTCCCTGAGGCAGAGTCTCTCCCTGAAACCAAGAATGCTGTTTTTGGTCTAATTTCTAACCAGTAAGTCCAAGATACTCCCTACAGGACTGGGGTTACAGGTATGAGTGGCCACATGCAGATGTTCGTATGTGTGCTGGGAGTCAAGCTCAGGCAGTCTCAGGCCCTATTAGGCCCACATGCTTTTAAGGAAAGTGATCTAACCCACCGAGTCATCTGAACCCAATAGTATAAATGTCTTAGCAATTAGTACCAGAATTTATCTGGCTGAAGGAATTAGTTCAGTTGAGATTTGTGAGTTGACCATTAACATTCTCACCAGCTTTTTCAAGGACTAAGAATTTCCTCCCCTATTTTTTCTCTTTCACAGAGAAAGGAGTGACATAAAAGGTATGCCAGAACAGGGTGAGTGTGGGTGGATCCCTCGCTATTTATTTGTCAACATCAACCCTGGTGAAGAGCCACCAGGCTTGCTGGAAATATTCTTCCCCCATCAGTCCCAAGCTTGACCGCAAGATGACCACGGCAGGGAGGGGGACACAAGCCATGCGACTGCATCACTGACCAAGTGCACTGCCTGGAGCACTTCCAGGTGGGCCCTGCCCAGTACTGGACATGTGGCCCGGCCCATCCTGCATGCATTCTGTTCTGCAAGCATGTGTGCAAGGGGAGAGCACCGAGGCTGAGGTTCAGGCGCCTGGCCAGCCCACTCCTCCACAGACATAGTCTAGTCCTGGGCCCGCACTGGAGGACAAGGGTTTTCCTTCTCAGGAACCATGACTCACGTGTACACTGTCACAATTCCATTTTAGACATGCAAAGTGGAATATCTCCCTCTCCAGAGGGAATCGTTCAATTTGCATAGTTCCTGGAGATTTCTTTCAGTTATCTATTAATTTATTAACACTTTTTAAAGTGAGGCAGCTTCCCAAGATGCTCTCTGTCAGATAATCACTGAGGTAGTTATAAATAAAGCATTACACCTTAAGTCCCTCGGTGCCTAACCTAGAAAGCTAACTGCTGCTGATTTTACAGAGAGAGGTTATTAAAATTACCTGATGTTGATAATTCAATCATTTCTTAAAGATAAGAAAAGCAGAAGCAATATGGCTAAAGAAGAGCTTTTCAAAGCTAGACAGAGCAAAAACAGCAAGTTTGAACTATGGTAGGATCATCAAAGCGATCTAGGACCTTAATTTGTACAGAAGACACTTAATCGAGGTTTTTAAAACAAGAGTTCTCCTTGGTGTTCCTTCCTTAATAACTTCCATGAATAAACATATACATTTGAATATCTGAAATGTACACATGTGTGCTAGCAAAGAGAACTTGTGAGTCCTAGGAGACTTTACACACATTTTAATGTTTTTATTAACATGTTCGACCAACATTTTTTCAGAGTTATGCTTAGCTACGACAGAGATCCAAACTGCTCAAGTGAAAAAGTGACTGAGGAGTAACAACTCAGGGTTGGCATGTGTGTGTTTTAGTTCCTGTAGACATCTGTGTGTATCTAGGTGGGTGCTGTACAGATGGGTGCAGGGGTGCTTGGACAAGTGTGCAGACATGCACGGAGAGGTCAAAGGTTGACACTGGGGCCCGCCCCAGTCACTCACCACCGAGTTGTTTTAGACAGAGTATCTTAGAGAACCTGGAGCACACTGGTTTGGCTAAACTAGATAATCCCTGAGCTCCAGGGGCCCCTGACTCGGCCTCCCCACCACTGGCGTTGAGATGCACTGGACCGTGGCAGACACAGGAGCCAGGTACCCAAGCTCAGGTCCTCACACTTGCAAGGCAAGCGCGTTATTGTACACTGAGACATCTCCCTGGGAACCACTTTACAAATCCATATTCCTCCAAAACTGGAGATGGTCACCTACGCACAACATGTAATTAATGGAATGTTCTCAACATCCTGATATAAAACCTTGGTCTATTCCACAGTGAGAAAGTTACTAAAACTTGAAATGTGGAAAGAAAACTACAGGATTTATTAATATCTATAATTGTTCTTAATTTATACAATGATATATTTACATAATGTCTTGGATAAATAAAGTTGAGATGGTTAAGGATACACAATGTTATTAAACAGTATGTCAGTCAGAGCTGAACAAAACTGTTATGCATGCATACAACCGGACTGAGTGTACATAATAAAGACATACTAAGCGTCTCCAAGTATATCATCAACTCAGCAAAATGCTTGGACATGAACATTCATCACAAGTAAAATAAAAGCAACCAAAGCAGCAGTTGTGGTTTGTGATTTCTCAAGCGCTGTGTTTCTGCTGCTTCTGGAGGAAACCTGTTCTGTGCCGTACATTAGCCTCATCATGAACATCCCCTCCAGCCATGACTGTCTAATAACCTGGCTGAAAATAAGACACTGTCAAAGAGGGCATCATAACAATTACTGGTTATTTTTCAATAGGCAGTGCTTGGAACATTTTATTTGTTTGTTACCAAAACTTTCAGAACCCATGTGAAATATCTGGCTGATGATATTGGAAATAATTGCACTTTACACACTTCTACTCCTCAGTAAAGGATTTACTGTGTGGTTGTGTGTATATGCCTGAATCACACGAACGCTAGATGTTGAAGCTAATATAAAAGATTATTATTACTAGAAATATTGTACTATGTATTCTTAGACTCGCAATATAAAAGGTGAAATATGGCCACACTTTGCAGGGAATAAACATTTTTATTTCTATTGACAATATATTCAAATGCATTTTCATTTGGCACTGGAAAAAATGAGTAAAAGAACAAACTTCAGTAGAAGACTAATTTCCTAACTTACCCATAGTAGCTATTATGTACAGAACTCTTTTCTTTCCAAGCTTAAACTCTGCAAGAAGATATAGATGAGATGATTGATAGATGATAGATAGACAAATAGATATATAGATATACTGATGATAGGTAGATGAAAGACAGATGATAGACAACACAGAGATTATACAAGACAGACAGATGGATGGATGATAAATATTCAATCTGTGCATTAACCATCAGTATGCTAACAGCAGTACTCAGCATGCTGAATCCTGTACCCACACCTGTGAGAGGACTGTCCGCCATCAAGTTATAGTAACTTTCCTTATCACTTAATAGTTTTATGAGATTTGAACCTTAAATTAACCCTGTGTTTATATTTGTGTTGTGAAAGGGAAGGCCTAGTTTTGCCTTGTTTTCCCACACAGATACCCAATGACAAAATATTAAGGTAACAGCACTGACTAAAAGTCTCGTTTCCTTTACACATAAAACCCTACATCGTCTGAGCGTACTGCACATCTTAAATTACTGTTGTGAGTTAGTGAGGTGATTCATTCAAATGAAAGCCAGCAGTGTCTGCACACACGTTGTCTTAGGAACAGTATTATTATTTTGGAAAATGTCTTATTTAAATTTGTACATCTATGTTTATTTCTAATATTTTTAGTCTTTTTATGCTACTTCTGAAAAATCTTCTTGAATTTTTGACTACTATATTTGTTCATTAGAATTAATTCTCTCATGTATATGCAAGGTTTCCCCACTGAGCTTTTCCACTCATGTGTCTCATATTTCCCCTTTTATTCTAGTTTTCTTTATGAACACTATAAAATTTTATAGTTTTCTTCTAAGGTATTTTGCATATTTCTGGCAGGATTATACCTCTGCTTCTCATCATTTCAGTGATTGTACAAATGAAATCTCACTTTATATTTTGTACTTCTTCAGGGCTATTATATAAGATTTTTTTTTTTCATTTTGTGACTTAATATGGATATTTTTTAAGATTTTGTGTATTTATGTGCATGCAAATATGCATATGGATACCAGAATACAACTCTGGGACTCCTTCCTTAGGAATGCTTTCTACCTCCTTTGAGAAAGTCCGTCATTGGCCTATAACTCACCAATTGTGCTTGACTGACAGGCCAGCTAGCCCCAAGGATCCTTGGGTATCTAGCTGACTGGTACTGAAACTACAGACAGGCTCTGCAAGTTCAGGTAGGTACTGAAGTTGAACTCAGGTCCTCACTCTTGAAAAGCAAGCACTTTACCAACTAGGCTATTTCCACAATCACTAATAAGAATATTTTAGCTGGGCGTGGTGGTGCACGCCTTTAATCCCAGCACTCGGGAGGCAGGGGTAGGAGGATCACTGTGAGTTCAAGGCCACCCTGAGACTACAGAGTGAATTCCAGGTCAGCCTGGACTAGAGTGAGACCCTACCTCGAAAAACCAAAAAAAAAGAGAATATTTTAATGCACTTATGTTATTAGCTGTAGTAGCTTCCCAGGTTTTTCTTTATGTTTTCTGAATATATGATTATAAAGTCTGCAAGTAATAGCCTCTCTTACTTCTGCATTCTTGTACCCCTGATGTTTAGGATCGTTTAGTATCTCAACATCCCCTTGAATCTTACAGATGATGAAAACCAAAACAAAATTCAATGGGAGTATTTCTAATATTTCATGATGAAATATGACATTCTGATTAGTAACTCCTTAATGAGTTTTTAAAAAGTCCTCCTATGGCTTTCTGGTAAAATAATTATTCTGCTAAATCATGATTGGAAATTGAAAATTACCTAATATATTTTTGGCATGTGCTGAGATGACCATAAAGCTCTTCCCTGGTAAATATCAAGGCACAGGATGTCATCACTACTTCTAATATTGAGCCTTCCTTGCATGTCTGAAATAAAATGTGCTTTTCTATGACTATTTTCATCATTTAAAGTATTTAAAGTACTGTAGTTCTTCTCCAATGATTAAATATTAGATTATAACTGATACTACTATTGTCATGTATTAGAGTTTTGCATTGTTTAAAAGTAAAATTGAATAAAAATCATGTTGCTCTACATTAAATTTTTTGCCATAATTCAACTTGAACTCTATCCTTTCACTGGTCTGTCTCTCCTTTAATCCCCAACCCCGGATTTAATTTCATTCACTCACTCACTGCTGCCCTATGTGTTTGGCACTGGGTGGGTGGTATTGTCCCAGAGGTGTGAATAAGCATGAGATTTTGATCAATTTTGCTGCGACCATTATGATATGAAGTGAGCTGCCTGGTCCTCGGCTCTGTGAAGCAGATTTGACTCCTGGCCACTCTGCTGACATAGTGGCTGAGTAAAGCAATGCTCACAGCATTTGTACAAATAATGACAGTGATGACCTGTCTCCATGAATAGGATCATAAATACTGGTTTCTTTGAATTTGCCAATTTTGGCTCTGTGTGTACTACAACACACAAGGTTTTCACAGGAAACATCAAAATGACCAGCTGCCAGGACAGTATTTTCAGACACTATCACCTAAGCCTGGGCCTGGAACAGCCTGTAAACTGTCCCAACCTTTTAGATGAGCTAAGAACACCTAGAGATGTTCTTGTCATTTTCATTATTCAATACTAGAAATTGAAAACACTGGGTAAGCACTCGATCATTGAGCCACACAGCCTTCTGTTACATTCACTTCATGACAGAATATTGCTAAATAGAGTAGGATGGTCTTGAACTCACTCTGTGGTGCAGGCAGGCCTTGAACTTGCAATTCCCCTGTCTCAGCCTACCAAGTAATTTGAGTTACAGACTGGCACCACTAGGTCTTGTTGGCCATTTTTTTGTTTTGTTTTGTTTTTAACATTTATTGTAAAAGAAGATTGCCACCCTGAGCCTTCCTAAGAACATACCCCTGCACGTGTGAGGAAAACTGTCCTGTGTGAATGTGTCCTAGCTGATGTAAACAAAGCTGTTGCTTTGTTCTCCTGGGGACACACTGCTTTGGGAATTATCCCCAGAACTCTGCTTCATAAACCTTTCTTCACTCTTCCAGCTCCTGGTTGTGCTTATCAACTGTTCATTTACCAAGAAAAATATATTGCCTTCAGTTACAGTAATACTTACTGGTCATTTTGAAAGGAACAAAATAAAATTGGTGCTATAAATTTCATAGGGAGATTGTGACAATTTGAAAACGGAAGGAATAACAAACACACGGGAGGGTTAAGGACTTCACAGACAAGTATTATTGACTGAACTTTATCTCGTCAAAGATGAAGCTCTAATTCCCAAACACCTGTACATATAAAACCTTATTTGGAAGCAGGATTTGTGGAAATGTAATTGGTAAAAATGAGTTATGCTGTAGTATGAAGGTCCCAATCCAGTATGATTGAAGTCCTTGTAAAAGAGCAACACAAGGATGTGAGGGCGACCTGGCTGTGACATCTGCCCACCACTGATCACCAGGGTTGCTTCAGCTGACCTGGATGGCTAGGTGGGTGTCCTCTTCCTCCCTCCATGCTCCATGTGTGTCCCTCCCCAAACTGCATGCTCAGTAGAAGAGAAGGACTTTCCTCAAATAGAGGAGGGCTGGTCTTTGGTCAAGGGTATAGGAGTAGCCACGCTGCCCTGCTAGAAGCTCCAAACCAGCTCTCAAGACAGCAACATGGGAGAAAAGGCAAAATAGAAAGAGATGTTGCTTGAAGTGATGCACTCACAAGCCAAGAAACGCCCAGAGCTGCTGGAAGCTGGGGGAGGCACAGGCGGACTCCCGTCTAAAGGTGTTACAGGAAGTACGGTTCTGCCCACACAGTGATTGAAAACTTGCATCTCAGAAATGCTGACAATAAGCATCAGTCACTCAGAACGACTCAGCGGCATCTGTTCTGGGGGCTTCAGGGAGGGTAATGCCATGGGTGAGAGGTAGGAGAGAGCAGAGGTTCTTATTGTCTATGAAGTAAAGAAAGATCCAGATAGAGCCCCAGGAGCAACAAGAAAAGGTTGTCACTAAGTTAAGTGTCACCGAGATAGAGGAGAAGCAAGCGTATGAGTGGTGACCCAGCTGGGGCAGGGGTGAGGGGGAGGCCAGAAGGGGCAGAGAAGATGGCCGCTTGTGCCAGGTGGCCGATTGTGAAGAAGCTTCTCACATTATATCAAGGCTCATCACCTCACTGGGTAATGGGTGGACATCTAACAGAGAAATAGACTTGATACTATATTTGGAAATGGAGCCATAGAAACATAGTTTTCTGTTGTACAGAAGCAAAGCACAGTCTCTCGTGCCATTCTTCCTTGAAAGTAGTTCCAGAAAACCCATCTTGGCCACCAGAGCTCACTCTTACCCGGTAATTCCCATTTCCCGATCAGCCCATTACCTTTGTACTTTGGGATCCACAGCTGTTCTTGGGTAGCACCAATCTCGCCCTTTGGAATTCTACTCTTTCTCCCTATTTTCTGAATGATGAGTAGAGTAAGGTCAGTCAGTGCTACACTAGCAAACAAAGGGCAGCCATGCTGCATTCACTCTGGTCAAACAGCATCAAAGACGTGGATGTCATGCCAAGGAAGTGGGTGACTGCATTTAACATCCCACAAATAGAATTAATTGACTTGTTCTCCAAGTCATATGATGGAGCTATTCTAAATCTGGGAAAGAAACCAGAATTTCCCCCATCAATTCTCTGTTCTCTAGCCTAATGCAGTCTCGAAGTTTTTATTCTCAGATGATAATCAGTTTCAGTGAGGAACTCCTGCCAAACTCAATGCGCTAATTACATAGTCAGGAAGGACTGATAATTATGGCCATGTTCCACCCTTGCAAACTGTTAATCAATGCTGAATGATCGACTTACCAAGATCCAACTTTCATTATACTACTCGATTGCACACACACTTTAAAACAGCCTAAATGTATATGTCAAGAAATCCACCATTAATCATTGCTAGGACAAATTTTAATTATGAAAATTGGTTCTCAATGTGATATTGTTCTTTCCATGTTCAAATAATTTAAAAATACTGGTGAAGTCAACGAATGTATGAGTATTGTTATCAGATGGTCTCTGACATAAGAAACAGGAAAAGTCCAGAGCCACCTCTTCCTCAAATCTTTTTGTGTAAGTGTGAAAACCACCAGACATTCAAATACGATTACAGCAGGGGTTTAAGAGAAGCATATCAAAGCCAATGAATTGAGTGTTCAAGATGTTATTCATGCTTGACATGCCTTTTATAAAATTCTCACTTCTTGTCGCCTAGAATTTGCTTATTCTTTCTTTAATTATCAAATTCCATGGTTACTTCCACCAGCAAAACAGCAATGTCCTCTTAAAAGGAAAATATTCCAGCAAAGACAATGCTCCTATTCTCCTTGCACTTCCTCACTCCCCAGGAAAGCCTTGTGGCCGGATCACATTCACAGGCAGCAAATCCAAAGAATATGTGAGATGAGAACCTCCGGGAGGAAACGTGTAAGCTACGCCGAGGAAAACATCCACATTTGCAGACCACTGCACAGCATAGTTGATTTACCAGTGATGCGTGTTAAAGTGAAATTAGAAATGCTTTACACAGCTAAAACACAGGCAAATATGTTTCATAATTTTCCCATATTATTAGACTGAAATAAGTTTTAAAAAGCAGAATTAGCTTTTGGTACCCTCGCTCTCCATCAGATGATGAGCCGATTACAGTTGGTCTTCCTGAAGCTCTACCTTTGAGAGGACCCACTCCTTTGATCCTCCGAATATACCCTTTCCACATAAAATAGCAGGTCCATTCTTCTAGTTAATCATTAAGTAGCAGTCAGAGTGAAATCATGTGAGTCCTAATCCAATATGACTGATATCCTTAGGGAAAAAACAAAACTGGGGCTGAAGAGATGGCGCATGCCTATGAAGCCTAAAGACTCGGTTTGATTCCCCAGGACCCCTATAAGCCAAATGCACAAGGTGGCACATGTGTCTGGAGTTTGTTTGCAGTGGCTGGAGGCCCTGGTGCACCCACTCTCTCTCCCTCCCCCACATGTTCCTCTTCCTCACTCCTCTCTCTCAAATAAATAAATAAAATATTTTTTTAAACAAAGGAAAATTGGACCCAGATAAACACCATATAGAAGGTCATGTGAACTTTGGAGTTCTCTTGCTAGTAGCTGAGAAAGTAAAACGATCTAAGATGGCAGCCTGGGTCGTATCTTCCCCTAGTACCTCAGAGGGACACCCGAACATGCTAACATCTTGACCTTACATTTCTGGTCTATAGAACTACGAGAAAGTCAATATCTGTTGACCTGAGTCATGCAAGCCATGGGCCCTCAAGGGAATAGTCCGAATCACCTTGGACAAGTATTCAATCTATCAGACAATCTTATCTACTTCATTTACCCAAAGGCATAAGCTATTTGCTAATATTTTCCTTCGAATGCATGCTATTCCTATATTTATTTTTTAAGGAAACAGTTTACAAATATTTTATTTCATAAAACGTTTATATGTGCAAGACTCAAGGTATGGAGAGAGTAAAGAGGCAACTATCAATCACAAAATGAGGCTGATAACTGGTACTCTACTATGGAGGAATATTTAATGCCCACTTCAACAGCAAGCTTAAACTAAGCAGTCTAACTCCCGTGTTTTGTATTAGATCTGCATATATAAGACACTTGTCAAATTTTAAGATTGGTACTGCCCATTTCAAACTGTTCATATTTTTGAGTACAAGTTTCACTATTACAAATGTATGTTACCTAACAAAACAAAACTTGGCTGGGAGAGGTAGCACACACCTTTAATCCCAGCATCCAGGAGGCAGAGGTAGGAGGATCATTTTGAGATCAGCCTCAGACCACATGGTGAATTCTAGGTAGTCTGTGCTACAGCAAAATGCTACCTCAAAGACCAAAATCAAAACAAAATAACAACAACAAAAAGAAAACAATAACTCTTTCAAAAGGTCTTCGCTTTGTCCTATGTTCACACATGTGCAATCTAAGTTCATTTACTAGCTGCCCTTCTTGTAGTTAATCTTCAAATTATTGGAGTCATACACTGAGTTTCCTGTGCCCCTCTCCTTCATCTCAGCCTTCTTACACTTTGCTGGTTTCCTCTTTCTAGAAATAATTAGAACAATTCCAGCAATCACTGCTATTACCATGACCGCAATGACAGCAACAATGACAGCTTTTAAGCCCTGCATTGAAAATGCAGGTGGTTTTTCATCAACATAGTAGGTTAGAGTTTGCCCAGGATCCAGACCTAATTGTGCACCATTCAATCTCAGGTCCATTTTGTTAGAAGGATGGAGCAAGGCTTCACCTTTAACATCGTTTTCAAAACAAGCCCCATCAGCTATGTCCACAAGATCTTGAGTGTTCTGAGAAGAGCTTTGCCCCAGATCAACAGTGATAACATTATTCCCACACAGAATTTTGCAACCAACTTTGGGTCAAGTTGGTAATGAGTTCTAACCCCTCCTGAAGAGTAGTCCGCAGACTCTGAGCCCTGCAAAGCTTTTCCTTACATTGCGCTTTCCTTCAGTGATGATCCATGGCCCCCACTCGTCCAGAACAGGTCAGGTCTGTGTCCTTGTCAAAGGACTCCAGCAGTGTTCACTCGCCAGCATGTGGCAACACCCATTGCACTCGCTGCACATTCTGGACCACACAGTCCATCGTTGTTTTAGAATGCGCCATCAGGCTTCAAGCTCCTCTCAGACTTGCTGTGAATCACTTCTGCCTTCATCAGCAAACACTTGGAAGCCAGTTTGGAGCAAACGAAATTATTTTGTGTGACGAATGAAGTACACTGACATTGGCAATTTTTCATTCATAAGACAATCTGTAGCCAGCTTGTGGTTTTCACAAAACAGTCTTTTGGATCTGCAGCCACCAATGGCACTCACCACCACCAACAGTAACCCAAACACCAGGGCCTGGTGCTATACTTTGAGACTATGGGACGAGGGGCCTGCCCAGGACGCTGGGCAGTGCCAGGTTCCACATACTGAGACAGCCTGGGGCACTGCGAAGTCAGAGGGGCAGTGCACTCTCTAGACTTTATCTTTTTATTTATTTATTTTTGTCATTTTTTTGAAAATTATTTATTTATTGACAAGAAGAAAGAGACAGAGAGAAGAGAGACAGAAAGAGAGAATGGGCACCTTAAGGTCGCCAGCCACTGCAAGCTGACTAAAGATACATGAGCCACTTTGTGCATCTGACTTTAAGAGTCTCCTGGGAAATGGAACCCAGACAACACCTTAACCACTGAACCATCTCTCCACTCCATTGCGTAGGCTTTATTTTTAATGAGGAAGTTTTGTGAGAAACGGTTAAGTTTCAGTGGTACTCGAATGCACATGGCATTTAATTCTATCAAATGCAGAGACAGCTATTGTAAGATGTGAAGTATGCTGTTTTCACGATCTCACACCGTAACTGACCCTTAAGGATGCTTATCTACCCACATCAGGCCAGAGAACCTGTCAGTTACACTTTGGGAAGTCTATTCTCTGCATTACTCCAAATCTCAAACTTGCCTTCTTTATTCACAGGCTACCTTCACGCATCAGGAATCTTTCCTGTTTGTTTTCAATGAGAGGGTATGCAAATACCTCAAATAAGTCCTTAGCATTTAATGGAGTTTCTATTTTATCTGTTGGTTTGTTGAAAATTGAAAAGCTGAGCTAATCTTGGCAGGGGGCAAGCATTTATGAACTTGAAATACAATTTTTACTGAGACAAGATGCTACGTAATTAGAACTGAATGGTTCACGCAGATATTACCTGCTGTAAGAGGTCAGAAAGGCCTCAGATCAATGAGTGCGGGCCACAGCATGGGAATCTTGCTGTGTGCATTGGTAAGTCTCTGCAGGTTGCTTTGTCATCTGTAGATCCTTTTATGGTTTGAGATATTAAGTAATTAGAATTAATTTAAAATTGAGGGCTGGGGAGATGGCTTGGCGGTTGGGGCCCTTGCCTGCAAAGCCAAAAGACCTAGGTTTGATTCCCCAGGAGCCATGTAAGCCAGATGCACAAGGTGGCACATGCATCTGGAGTTTGTTTGCAGTGGCTGGAGACCCTGGCACTCCCATTCTCTCTTTTGCTCTCTCTCTCTCTGTACCTCTCTGCTTCTCGTTCTCCTCTCTCTAATAAAAATAAATAAATAAATATTTGAAATGAAAAGCCTACCTACATATCTTTGTCTACAAGGAACATTGATGTCTTTCAATAGTAGTGAAAGATGAAAACTTGAAAAATTATCAACACTGGCCACTCATTTATCAACTTACATGTTACACCATCTTTTGTCCAGTGAAGGAGTGAGTGACAGGACATGGAGTAAAATTTTAGGGCCCAGGCAGATGCCTTATCTTCATTTTCTCACTCTGAAAATGAGTAAGGGCCTCTACTTGATTTGTACTCTTTCTTTTTTTAGTTTTTATTTTATTTTACTTAGTTGAAAGAGATAGGAAGAGGCTTACATGGGTCTGGGGGAATCGAACATGGGTCCCTTGGCTTCGCAAGCAAACACCTTAATTGCTAAGCCATCTGTCCAATCCATGGGTCTCTAGTTGGATACCATCATATACTTCTAATGGTTTACAACCTTGCAGTGATAATTATGAGGCTCGTGTTAGCTCTGTACAAAATTAATGTGTCATCATACACTTCTCAAACACTACTATATTGTTTGTCCTTCTTAGTGTCATATTTCTTCATATATTTTTGCCTTATCCTTACCACAGCCTTATGAAATTTGGAAAAAAACAGACAATAAGTTACAACAGTCACCAGAGATCAAAGACACTCAATTTTGAAACACATTTATGTAATCCTACTCTTCTATGTAACATCCTAGGCGATGTGAATTCAGTGATAAAGCACAATGCTCATGAATGTGGGGAAGTAAATACAATGAGCGCCGAGTGTATCTTTTTAACAATTTCCCATTACTGGAGTGGAAACATTCTATAATTCCCCAACAGTGGACGTCTGAAGCTATGAACAGTAACAAACAATGCTATGTTATTGTTTTCAATACACAAATAGGAATGATAATGTTTAATTTAAGAATTAAGCACAGGGGGGGTTGAAGAGGTGCTTGGTGGTTAAGGTGTTTGCCTGCAAAGTTCAACTGTCAACTCAGTTCAACTGTCCAGGACTCATGTAAGCCAGAGGCACAAGGGGATGTATACATCTGGAGCTCATTTGCAGTGACTGGAGACCCTGACATGCCCATTCTCCCTCTCTCTCTCAAATAAATAAATAAACAATTAAATAAATAAATAAAATTAAGCACAGGGAAAGATTAAGAATAGTAGGGCTGGAGAGATGGCTTAGCGGTTAAGGCGCCTGCCTGCTAAGCCTAATAACCCGGTTCCAATCTCCAGGTCCCACGTTTAGCCATGCAAAGTGACACAAGGATGCAATGCCGCACTTGACCACAAGGGAGCACAGGCATCTGGATTTCGTTCACAGCAGCTGAGAGACTGCTCGAGCGCCCATCTCTGTCTGTCTCCCTCTCCCTCTCTGTCTGTCTCTCTCTGTGTCTCTCTCCAAAAATATAAAAAAGAATAGTAACAAAGTAGAGCAATATAACTACATACAGTGATAAAAGTGATCTGCAACCTATGCATTGTATATTCCCGGGATTCTCTCCTGAGTATGACAGGCCATGGCTTCCATGGGTCACTGAAACTGAGGAAAGTGAAAATGTAGATGGGGACACTATGCTTAGAAGGTCAGGAAAGATCTCTAAAGGAAGTTGCTTGTCAGCTGAGCACTGAAATAAAGAGGAGTAATGAAAGAGACAGGACACAAGGTTGGGATGAACAGCTGGAAACAAGGTTCAATGTATGCAGATTAATCTCATCCTTTAGGTATTGAGAAAGTGCAGAAGAGAACTAGTTTGGCCAAGGTTAATTTAGTGCCCAGGGTTCCAGAATTAAGAGGTGGGAGAAGGCTCGGGTGGGACGGGATGAAGACATAGCTACAGAAAGCTCCCTTACAGAATGGCAGGGATAGGAGGTGGCAAAGGGAAGTGAATAAAAAAGAAAAACTGAATCAATGACACTGGCTTACACAATGGGCTGGCCCCGCACAGAGGCTGGTGGCACATCAACCTGAGGGAAGAGGAGATAAAAATGTCTTCCAGAGGCTAGAGAGATGGCTTGCAGATTAAGGCACTTGACTACAAAGCCAAATGACCTGGATTTGTTTCCCCAATACCCACGTAAAGCCAGATACACAAAATGACACATGCATCTGGAGTTTGTTTTCAGGGGTTAGAGGCCCTGCCTGCCCACTCTCATCCCTCTCTTCTCTCTCTATTTCTGTCTCTGTCTTTCTCTGTTTGCCAATAAATAAATCAAAAAATACATTTTTAAATGTTTTGGAAAAAAGAATATGGTATTTAAAATCTAAAATGCTACTCACTTTTTAAAAACAAGCATTCTTTTTATTTATTTGAAAGCAGACACAGAGAGAGAGGGATTAGGTGCTCCGGGGCCTCTTGCAAATGAACTTCAGATGTGTACACAATTTTGTGCATCTGGCTTTACATGGGGGATCGAACCTGGGTCAGCAGGCTTTATAAGCAAGTGATTTTCACTGCTGAGCCATTTCCCAGCCCAAGTTGCTCATTTTTGAGAAGACAGCATTCAATGGGAAAGATGTCACTCTTGAACCTGAGCCAATAAGTGTTCTACTCCTGTTGAAAAAAAAAAAAGTAACATTGGCGAGTCACTATCATAAAATCAATGTGGGATAGTTCTTTAGGTCAGAAGTCCAATGCAACTCTCCACAGCCTGGGAAGCTCATTGTAAGTTGGAAGCTCCAGAGAAAACCATTGCTCCTTGCACTTTTCATCTCTTCAAGGCCTTTACAGTTATGGCTCTGGGCCTTGACCTTCTTTAGTGGTGTTGCCTCACCACCTCTGTGTACGGGTGTACCCTGGGGAAGATTTCAGGTTTCAGGGACTCATGTGCAGACATGAAGCCCACCAGGACAACCCAAGTCCACATGCTTTCACGGACTGCTGAGCTGCAGCCTTAATCCCATTAGCAGCACTAAAACACGTCAGCACAGGATGTCACACATCTACAGGATCTAAAAACACGTCAGCACTGGATGTCACACATCTACAGGATCTAAAAACACGTCAGCACTGGATGTCACACGTCTACAGGTGTAAACACTGGGGTACAGATGTCTTAGGATGCCATTCTTCTGCCACCCATACTTCTGCAACACCCCTGCCTGCCTGTCCTAGTCCACACACTCATGCCAGTTACCCCCTTAACATGCTGGGTGAGCTACTGTGTTCTGTAGAGAGCAGACCATGAGCTATGCTTCCCCTGAGCGTCCTTCACAGTAACGTGGCAGCTTATTTCTTCTTTGTCATCTTTTCATTGACAACCTTCATTCATTCACATACACAATGCACCCTCAGGAAATCCCCTCCCACCATATGCCTTTGTCTTTCAGCCCCTCTCTCACTTCTGCTGAATCTTTTCCAACTAGTCCTCTATTTTGATGTCATCATCTTTTATTTATTTTTTCCCCTCACATAGGTGCTGTGTAGATACTTCCAACTATCCATTTCTGCAGCAATGGAAATCATCAAAAGCTCCTGGACATGAAGTAACCAATGCATTATGACCTCACAGCAGCTGTCGTCACCTGACCAAGCCTGCACAATACTGAGCCCATCAACATCTCAACATGGATGGAGGAGGACATCAGAATAAAAGGGTGACTGATTAAAAAGAAAAAGGGGCTCAGTACTAGGCAGAGGACAAAAGAAGGCAATGGGAGGGAAATATGATCAAAATACATTATGTGCATGCAAGAAAACTTTCAATAAAAAGGGGTTTTTAAAAGCTCTGCAGGGGCTGGAGACATGGGTCAGTAGTGAAAGGCACTTGCTTGCCAAGTCCCCAGCCAGGTTCAGTTCCTCAATACCCACAAAGTGGGGCATGTGGCATGCATCTGTGTGCTATTCTTTACAATGGCAAAACCCCTGGCATGTCCATTCCCTCTCTCACTCTCACTCCCTTTCTCTTTCTCTCTACTTGCAAACAGATAAAATATTTTTTAAAAGCTCTTCAGAAAAGTTGAGTAAATGAGCAGAGAGATAGTATGCAATCACTGCTATTTTTGTCTTTGACATAGCACAGGATCAAAGACTTCACACGGCACCTTCAAACACCAGATTGTGCATGTATCTCTGCATTACTAACAGTAATGCAGAGGCAAATAAGCCAGGAGAAGAACCACTGAAGAGGCAAAAATGGCTGATTGTACTGAGAACGGTTTCTGTTCTTCTTCTTAATTTAGTCTTGTTCTACAAATACTTTTCCACAATGAGATCGTTGATGGGATGGCTGGGAGAAGGACTCAAAAGTCACCTCGATGCTCTGCTCTTGAATGGTTATTCATGGATCACTTTTGTGTGAGCTCTTGGCCTATGGGTTGCAGGAAAACTTCATGCCTATTATTGTCACAGTCCTGCACCTGCCTATGTCTCTCTAGGGGCTGAAAACTGTCCTGGAAACCAGCCAGGATTTCCAAATTGGTGGAGGGACAAACAGGATAAATGTTTCCACTATCAGTATTGTATTCTAACATGTAGGGGTCACAGGTATCACTACTAACGATAAAAATAAAACTACATACATAGATCTTTTAATAAATTTTAAACTTAGTATTCCAAACTAAAATGTTTAGTATGAAATTAATATCTTCGAATGACTCATCTCTAAACTCACATCTTCCTTATTAGGTACCTGAATAATTTAAATGCAAAAGCATTTTATACCAATCATAAATTATTTTCAAATATCCTACGCAATAACTATTTGGTGATATTAAAGAAATTTAATATTGTATGTGTTGGGGAGATGATATAGTCAGTAAACTGCTTGCTATGCAAGCATGTGAGGACCAGATTTCGGATCTCCAGCATGCCTGCAAATACATGGTGGGCATGGTAGCCTAGGCCTGAGGCTTGTAATGACAGTACTTGGGAGAAGAAGAGAGAGAGGATCTTTGCTGCGGCAGACTCACTAAGCTTAAGTAAAACTGCCTCTGTGAAATAAAGAGATCAATGGAGATGTATCAGGTCAACCTATGGGCCTCCACACACATCCTAACACACACACACACACACAAGCTAAGATTGTGTGACTTAGAGATTTTAGTATTAATTATTTTCTCCATATTCACTTTTTTTTTATTTTTATTTTTATTTTTTGGTTTTGCAAGGTAGGGTCTCACTCTGGTCCAGGCTGACCTGGAATTCACTATGTAGTCTCAGGGTGGCCTGGAACTCTCGGCAATCCTCCTACCTCTGCCTCCCAAGTGCTGGGATTAAAGGCGTGCGCCACCACGCCCAGCTCATATTCACATTTTTTTAAAAAAATATTTTATTATTTATTTATTTGAGAGAGAGAGAGAGAGATACAGAAATACAGAAGTAGACAGGTAGAGAGAGAGAGAGAGAACAGGCACAGGAGGGCCTCCAGCCACTGTAAACGAACTCCAGATGCATCCACCACCTTGTGCATGTGGCTTACGTGGGTCCTGGGGAATGGAGCCTTGAACAGGGTCCTTAGGCTTCACAGGCAAGCACTTAACCACTAAGCCTTCTCTCCAGCCCCATATTCACATTTTAATACTTTAATTTATAAGAGAGCTAGTAGACTTAAATTATAGAAAAAAATGGCATAGGTTTTGCTTGTACTTAATAACGATAAAACAATACTTTTATGCACATATATGTAGTTTTATCTAAAAAAATGGATGCATGTTAAATATATTGGTGAGCAAAAGTGAAAGGAAAATGCTTTAATAACTTGTATTTTTAAAACAAATGTTAGTTTATTATTTCAACTACAGTACAGCTATTCTCTTAGTGGAAGTTATTTTCTTATATATTAATTTTTACTCTCATGAAAAGTATTGATTATGGATATGAGTATATTAAAAAGTAATGTCACATGACTTGTTGACATTTTCCACAAAGCCAGGATATACATGGTTGTATATTCTTGTCTGAAATAAGCACTCAGTAGAATAAGAACATGCTCTAAATCGTTTTGGGGAATATTTTACAAAGTGAATGGAACTATATAAAACAGTGTGGATATTCATTTTTTCATGGTTTAAAATGATCATGAATTCAATATCAAGGATTTAAGGGAATTTAACAGTTTTACTCCTGAGCACAATGCTGTTTCAGAAATCCAAAATACTTGAAGCTGGCTCATTAATTTTGTCTTTCTCTTGCTGAGTGTTCACTGAGGAAGGTGACCTCAACCAACCTCAGTTAGCTTATGTGTAACATCTGCTGCAAGCAGCATTTACTTGTAAATCTTAATAATGTAAAAGTATGTTAAGGAAACAGTGATAGGGCATATGGATATGAAACATATTATCCTCGTGTATCCCATCAGAAGTAAAGTTACATTTATAATTCAGTATGTTTACGAAACAAAACTTAAATGTTTAAACTAATTAGATTATCACTAATAACATAAGCAACAAAACTTCTTATGCAGATTTAAATCATGCAAGAGTAAGACAAAACTAATTTATTTACTTAGAATAATATAAAAATTTAATGTAGATTGTAGCAGGAAATAATTCAGAAATTGGAAACAATTTAAACTGATTTTTTTTTTTACTGGAATCCACCTGAGATTCAGTCTCCCTTCTCTCTCAGAGATGATGACACCATCTAATACTTGCATGCATGCCTATGTGCAACTTTTTCTAAAAAGTAACTTTTGGCACACTACAAATGATGTACCACTGAGCCCAAAGTGAAAAGAGAAAATACTTTAATAATGTGTTTATTCAAAGACATTGATTTGCTTTTTGGTTGAGGCGGTGTTTCTTGAGGTTGGGTCTCACTCAAGTCCCGGTAACCTGGAATTCACTATGTAGTCTAAGGCTGGCCCCAAACTCACAGTGATCCTCCTACCTCTGCCTCCCAAGTGCTGGGATACTGATGGTGGAGGAAGGAGGGAGAGAGGGAAGAGGATGTGCCAAGGCCTCCAGCCACTGCAAACGAACTCTAGATGCATGCCCCACTTTGTGCATCTGGCTTTACATGTGTACGGGTGACTCAAACTCGGGTCATTAGTTTTCACCTGCAAGCACCTTAACCATTAAGCAATCCCTGCAGCCCAAATGTGTAGCCCAGGCTGGTTTCAAACTCTTGATCCTCCTGCCCCAGCCTTTTCAGCAATTTCATACCAGAGTGTGCCACCAAAACCTGCTGCTTTTAAAAGTATTTGATGGGTTGGAGAGATGGCTTAGCAGTTAAGGCGCTTGCTGGCAAAGCCTAAGAACCCAGGTTCAATTCTCCAGTACCAATGTAAGCCACATGCACAGGGTGGCACATGAGTCTGGAGTTCATTTGCAGTGGATGAAGGCCTTGGTGTACCCTTCTGTCATTTTTCTCTCTCTGCTTCTTCTTCCCTGTCCTCTGTCTCTTCCACTCTCAAATGAATAAGTAAACAAAATATTTTAAAAAGTATCTGACATGCTACTTTATTGTAGTAAAACCATTTTATATTATTCTTGATACTGGTGATAAGTGTTGATTATGCATGTTTCTGTATGTATATGTAAAAATTTATGATACATATCCCTGAAAACTGAACAATACATCTATTACCTAGTTTATCTTTTCAAAATTCACTGTCGTGTAAGCATCACCTGAGCCTCAAATCAAGTATTTTCTGACACAAATATATTTTTACAGCACTAAATCTGCCTTTCTCATAAAATATTAATAGGCGCATTCAAATCTAAGTGTGTTAGCTTTCCTTCATGCATTTTATCTTCATCATTGTTCCCCAAGGAACTGAGCACTCTACACACTGAAAGGACTATTACTGCTCATTTCAAGTTGATTACATTAGTAATAGAGATACATTGTTTCCCTAAGAAATAAGGCTCAGTTTCAAGATAATATGCTTAAAATTTAAATATGTATGAACTCCATTTTGTATCACTGTCTTTAGCAGAAGAACCTATAATTTTAATATTTTTTATTAATGAGGCCAGCTCACTACTAACAGCATTAATTAGTTATTGAGTCAACTGAAAGCGGCACCAGCACACAAGTCTCAAAGAATGAGGAAAGGATGACATGCTGTGGTTTGAAGAAGGAAAACAGCACGAGGGCGAGAAGGACACAGGTGCTGTCATTGAGTCATTCCAGAAATCATATCTAGGCACAATATTCTACCTTCCCGTCTACGCACATGATATTCCACAGCACACTTAAGTATAAGGCCAAAGAGTGCACACCACCCAAACATGTAACTGAATTTTTATATACACACAATTTCTATCTAAAATATGAACATTCTAATTTGCACTGGAATATACTGCCACTTCCTTCATATTTTAGCGTCTGTTATGAATGAAGTATTTTGCTTCCACAGGAAATGCCTTTGCTCAGGTACAGCAGGACATGGAGAAGAGGCGTGTGCTGTGTGTTTGTCCTATGCCATTACTAAGTCCCCTTTGATGACAAATCTAAGTTCCAGCTTTTGGTTTTCTTATTGCGACAGTGACTGACAAGCATTAGCATTTTTAGATCTGCTAAAATATACTTTGTGAATTATTTGGGGCAGGGGACTTTTACTCTGGCTTAGAGTCTCGAGGGAAAGCTTCATGATGGCAGGGGACAGCCCTGTGAGCACAGGCTTCTAGCCGCCGCATCTGCACAGCACGTGGAAGACAGCAGCGGGATTTTAAGTGGCTCATCTCTTGCCCAAGATTCTTACAGAATGAGTATAACGGTGCATATTTTATTTGTGTGTGTGTGTGTGTGTGTGTGTGTGTGTGTGTGTGTGTGTGTGTGAGAGAGAGAGAGAGAGAGAGATGCACATACATAAAGGGGGAGGGGGAGGGGGTGACAAAGCACAATGAGGAGTCAGAGAACCAGTTTCAGATCAGTCTCTGCCCGCCAGCTCATCTGAGGCAGGGTTTCTCACTCTGGATTCTTGCTCTGCTATGCTTTTCTGTTCTGACCGGGAGCCTCTGCCACCCATCTCGCTGTCCAGTGTGCTGGGATTATTCAAGCCTGCCATGGCTTCTGGTTGTTAAGTGGAGTGGGGGGATGAGACCTGGGGACTCCAGCTTGAGTGGTGAGTGCTATAACTACTGGCCCATCTCCCTGGCCCTGAAGGGTCAGTATCTTGATAAGTTGAAGAATGATGCTTCGTGGTTTCATACTTTTTCAATACTCTAAAATGTTGTCAAACTTAAAAAAAAAACTCAATTTCTCTCTCTTCTAAGGAAATATGTAGCTATTTAAATGGTGAAATTGTGCCCTGTGGGGGGTGGATAATGTTGTACCCAGAAGCCACATCACAGGCTATTGCCAAGGTTCTTGGATGCCCACCAGAGCTTGATGGGAAGTCCGTACTGCTGAAGAGTCCACAGGCATGAGCTGCAGGACACCGAGGAACCACGGTAGAGCTGAGCTGCAATCTTCCACCTATTGGCTTGCTGTCAGGAGGCTGGAAAGACCTCTGCAGCCTAGAGAATCAATGGTCTTGACCAGCAGTGGACCCTGCGAGCCACATGTACCCACTAATGCACTGGTAGCATGTCTGCTATGGGGAAACCAACTGCTCTCTGGACTTGAGGACAGCTCCAAAAGAGGAAATTCTTCCCTGGTACTGAAAACCTAAGCAAAAGCCAACGGCTGCAGAGGTCATAAAAAAGAACTACTTCTGCTGTCTGGTTAAATGTTCTGCCATCAAACTGCCCTTTGATGACATGCATTTAGGCCCATATATTACTGCTACTCTCACTTTTGGTTAGAAAAGCTTCATGTTACAGATGGTGATGATCACTAGGGAAACTCAAAACTCACCTAAGTGCTAAGAAGAAATGACTGTGGATTGTTCAGCACTGAGTGAGACAGCTCTGTCACACCTTCTAAGGCTCTGGGACTACTGCGGGAGAAGTGGCGGAAAGAATTTAAGAGTCAAAAGAAGGGGAGGAGTGTTTTGTGCTCTTCCAAGTACAAAAGGGCCTTGGTCTTGAGCTCACCGCGGCTATGACAACGAAAACATTAAAACAGAGGGGAGACTAGTTGGAAGGAAGAAAGGATCAGTGGTGGTGGGACTGGGAGGGGTAAACAAGAGGGGATTACGATCATGGTATATTATCTTATATAAGGAGATTTTCAATAAAAATATTTTAAAATGTGACACGTGTTACCATTTAAAAACCAACACACCACATTTGGAATATAGGACTTTTTCCTTAAGGACTGCAAGTACTTGTCAATTCATCTGTTTACCATTTTCATGTCTTTCTACATCCTACAGGTGAGTCATCACTTATTTTCTACTTCACTAATTTAATGTCCCTTTCCGTGTCTCTAATTTTTACAGTTATGTATATCACTGGTGCTCTCTTAATGTAGTGATTTTTTTTTTTTTAATTTAAAACTTTTTTTTAGGGCTAGAGAGATGGCTTAGTGGTTAAGGCACTTGTCAGCAAAATCAAAGGACCCAGGTTTGATTCCCCAGAACCCAAGTAAGCCAAATGCACAAGGTGGCACATGCATCTGGAGTTCATTTGCAGTGGCTGGAGGCCCTAGAGTGCCCATTCTGCCTCTCTCTCTTTCTCTCTCTCTCTCCTCAATCTATCTCTCTCTCTCTCTCTCTCTCTCTCTCTCTCTCTGTCTCTCAAACAGATAAAAAAGACAAGGTATTAAAACATGCTTTATATCCCTTTTATTAACTGGGATTCTTTGTTGGTCTTTATTTTTCTGTTTGGTGGCAAGATGTTCCCAACTTTTATTATGCCATTTCTTCTTGAAATATTCAAAGCACTAGTCATCTCCTATGTCTTTTTGTTAACCTCTGATGGTTTTGGTATGCTTCTCTATTTTCAAGGCAGTTATCATGTCTAAGACAACATGGGGAAAGATACCATGGGAAAAGACATTGGATCTTGTTATTACAGTACTGTGAAATATCCTTCCAAGCTGAGCGTAGTGGCGCACGCCTTTAATCCCAGCACTTGGGAGGCAGAGGTAAGAGGATCACCGTGAGTTTGAAGCCACCCTGAGACTACACAGTGCATTCCAGGACAGCCTGAGCTAGAGTGAGACCCTAACTTGGGGGAAAAAAAAGAAAGAAATATGCTTCCATTCTCTGTCTAGATCTCTACTTGGCTAATGAAGTATTTTATAGGCGCTAGCAATATCTCAGGATTCAGCGCAACAGTGTCTTCACGCTACAGATGCCCATAAACACGATCTATGCACAGAGGAACGTGAGGTCTGAGTCCACACAGCCGTTCTCGATTCAGGCTCACGTCATGCATTTCGTCTTAAACTATTTCGAGAGTGCACAAGCTAGCGTCGTCGGCTCTGACATGTCAGAGCCCTCAATGGCCCACTGAGCTATTTATGTCTTTAAGACAGTTGAATTCATTTTCTTGGCTGTACCTTCCTCAATGTGAGAGAGATGCTGTCTCCTCCATGGGTCAGGGAGATGAGGAACTAAGATGAAGCATTCCAAAATTTCTGGCTATGTCATAGTTGCTAAATACCAATATTGGTTTTCCCCATCCTTGCACACTGGCAGTCACTCAGCAGACATACAGGCACTTTTTGAGAAGAGGTAAAAGCAAGGATGATTTGGTACGTTATAGCTGACAGATGCCAGCGTTTCCAATACTGGTATTATGTGTGTGATTCAAAGTGCTTAACGGCACAAAATCATGGCAGACGACTCTCCAAACTTCAAGATAAATGTGATCTGCTGGCACTGTGATCCCATGAGACACTGTAAGCACCTCAGTGGACCTGTGATCCAATTTGCATGAGTAACAAAGAGAAGGTTTATGTATTTGGGGCATGCTTCGTCACAATTTCATCTTTCAAAATGAACACATTCACTGTTGTTGTTGTTCCTTGTGTTACACAGCATGCTGGCCAAATGACTTGGGAGCAGACAGGTACCAGTTAAGCATGGTGCATTTGTGTGATGTGCACAGTACTTTTACTCCCTGAGCCAATACAAAACAAACGGAAAAACAAATAAATTCTGTATCATTCACTCAAGCATAAGATATCCGCGGTGGCCCATTCATTCATTCTGTACCTGACACTGTCTCAGTACCAGGTGATGGTGGGGAGAACGCTCAACTCTTAAGGCAGCTAAAGGAGCTTTTATAATGATGTTTTACTTCCACTCTTCTACAATGCATGAAACAGCAATTGATGAAAAAAATGCAATCAACTGAGATAATTAGGCAGAAACTATTCATTTTAGTAAAATAACAACATTTCTCATATTTTAAGCTATTTTGAATCCTGATCATTCTCATTGAAAACTGAGTGTTATACCTGAAGACCACAGATAAAGTGGTAGGTACTTCATAAGTCATACATACAAGGCACGAGAGCATTTTAGAATTCCTTTCTCCCCGTGTCACTGAGAGTGACTGCTGCTCCCCTCGTGCTGTGCTAAGTGTCTGAGAAGCTTCGGAACCTGCTTCTCCACAGCTTTGCTCAAGGGGGCTCTTCCCTTCCGCCAGTGAGAAAGAAGGAACGGTTTGGAGAATCTAATTTCCTACAGGAACAACATAAGGTTTATGTATTTGGGGCATGCTTCGTCACAATTTCATCTTTCAAAATGAACACATTCACTGTTGTTGTTGTTCCTTGTGTTACACAGCATGCTGGCCAAATGTCTTGGGAGCAGACAGGTACCAGTTAAGCATGGTGCATTTGTGTGATATGCACAGTGCTTTTACTCCCTGAGCCAATACAAAACAAATGGAAAAACAAGCAAGTTCTTCCTCCCCTAGGGCAGGGAACAGTAATAGTTCGTTTACTAAGAGCACAGCCTTAGACTAGTCACAGACTAGCAGTGCAGCTGCTATGGGATGCTTTTCCACTCGCATCTGTTTTTGACTCTGTATTTAACCAAACCGGGGTTTTCCCTTAGCTACAAATGGCCTAATTTAAGTAGGAACAGAGTTGTATAGAGTCAGCACTGGCTGTTCCATGCCTGTGATAATTCAACAATTATAGGTCACACTTGCATCAGTGCTTCTGGGCCATAGTGGCTGAGAGCTTTGAAAGTGCCTGGGCTGGGGAAATGGCTTAGCAGTTAAGGCATTTGCCTGAAAAGCTTACCATTCACCACCTTGTGCATCTGGCTTACGTGGGTACTGAGGAATTGAGCCTGGGTCCTTCAGCTTTGCAGGCAAGCACCTTAACAACTAAGCCATCTCTGCGGCCCCAGATAGGTTTTCTATTTCCTGAATACCTTCTGTATCCGTTTTAGTAACTTCAAATTTTTCCTCTGTGTGCTTTCGATGGTTACTTCCACACCTCTTAATAATGGTCTTAAATCTAAAGATGCCCGTTACATCCAAGTAGACATTGTCTTTTGTCGTCCTAACTGGGTGAGTGAAACTTCAGCTCATCTGAGCCCTCCCATCACCCATTAGCCTCTCAAGCTTTAGGGTTTATAAAGTGCCGGTACTTGTGAGCTTTTGAAACATTTAACAATACACATAAGTGCCCTTTTCTTCTTTCATGAATGTTACTCAGTGTTACTCAGTAAATGTGGCATGTGATCCAAGGTCATAGTGTCCACACGAATAAGGGAAACTAATAAAAACTTCAAAGCAACATGTTGTAAGGTAGAATTTATTGGCGACTTGGAAAATGTGGACATACTCTCCAATATAACCTAAGCATCATTAACTAACAGAGGCCATTACAGATTGGAGTTGGCAAGACAAAAACAAAATGTCTCTTCCTAGTGAGATTGTTGCCATTTGCACATGCCAAAACCCAGGACTGGATCACAATGGTCATATCTACAAATTCCCAATGGATTGACTGAGCAAAAAGTATGGTGTGATTTTCTTTAAAACACCAGTTACTTAAAATAGACATCACTAGTAAATCTTTTAAACCTATAAATTAACGTTCACTGTGTACGGTTGTGTGCAAATATGATTTGTCCTCTGTGGAGAAAGGGTCTCACCCTTATTCTCTACACTAGTATGAAACAGACAGAGGAAATACCCGCCTGGCATTCGTGGTTCTGTGCAGCAGATCTTCTCATCAGGTGGGGAGCATCCTGACTTATTAGAACGTGAACAGGATGTCATAAACAGTGTCAAGGTAAATCCCACTCCAAAATGCTTTTCCTACAGCTTCTAGAAGCACAGGGTCACTCCCTTCCCTTTCCCCAATGGCACCACATTTAACATCTTAACTTGAGAATATAATATGCAGACCAAGAGTCACCAGGGCATAGCTAACCAGACTTCATTCACGTGTTGCCAAATGTTTACCACCTGCCTGATGACGTCTGCAATGTGGGCATCTGCTCCCCCGGCTACCCAGAGAGACCTCGGTGCCCACAGAGCTTACAGCCTTGGGAGGATACACAGAAGTACGCAGACATTTATGATTCAGTGAGACTTGGCCTGAGATCAATCACTTTTCAAACTCCCCCTGGCTTTCGCTGGGAATTCTGCCATTTACACTCAGCCCCTCTCAAGGCTTTTCTATAGCTCTGGATCTTCAAAGACTTTTGTGTCAATTGTTCTGCGGTGTTTGCAGTGCATGTCTGTTACAGCTAGATGGTTTTATATTAGTACTTTCCCTTCCAGATGGTCTGCTGACCACCTTGGATGCACCTGCATCTCTGTTCCACAGACAGAAACATCAAAAATTACAGCCATTCAATAGAGTTAGACACAGGAAGCAACATTTCTGCATTTTCCTAACTTGGATAACAGTACTCTAACCCTGATCATGACTATTTCATTTTCTTAGAAAAGTAAATATTAACATCCATCATTTAGAGCCCTCAATCTCATGGGAGTATGAATACTTGTAATTTGAAGTTACACTCACAGTGAGGTCTCAGGTAGCCAATGTGTGGGTAATTATACAAAATTCTGAACCTTCAAAACATGCAGGATAAACAATGATTATAAAGATTTGCACATTAGAGCAAGTTAGAGTTTTGTCTCCACGTGATTCCATTAAAAGCATGAAGGAGGTTCTGATTTCCCCAAATTGTAGGCAAGGCACTAGGTTCTGTTGCTCATTCCATCCTATGTCAGCACATGGCCCTTCAGCCCCATATGTCAAATCTAATGTGAAGATTTCTTTAAAAAAATTGTAATGAAGAACTTCTAGGTAAGATGGTAAAGCAGAGGCTGTTTTACTGTGACCTGGTCTAGGAGAAGAGTTAATATAAAAGGAAAAAAGAGGAAGAGCTTCATAAATTTATAAAGGTCATGACAGAACAGCAGAAAAGTAAGAAGGAAGAGACATGTGACATATCAATAAAGAAGTAAGGCAAGTGAAACACTGCCGAACATCTCTCAGGTAAGCGAGGCATCACTAGGTGAAGTAACAGAGGCAGTCCTACACACAAGACGAGCCCCAAGACTCAAACCCAACTGCAGGATTGGGTAAGACAGCCATTCCTCTAGTGGAAGGGTCAGCAGCGGACAGAAATCCCATTTTTAAACTAAAAATCAACAGAGAAAGTCCATAGCAAAATGTACCACATCCAAATGGACTGATATATTCAGAATGATCCATCCAGCAGACAGAGAATGCACAATGTTTTCTATAAATAAAAGGAAGGAACTGGGGAGATGGCTTAGCAGTTAAGGTGTTGCCTGCAAAGCCAGAGAAACTAGGTTTCATTCCCCAGGACCTGTGTAAGCCAGATACAAAAGGTGGTGAATATGAATGAGGTTTGTTTGCAGTAGCCAAAGGCCCTGGAACACCCATTCTCTCTCTCTCTCTCTCTCTCTCTCTCTTTTTCCCTCTCTCAAATAAAAATAAATAAATAAATAAATAAATAAATAAATAAATAAATAAGAGGAAGACCAGGTAGAAGGGAAGCTGCTCAGTCTATGGGATAATGGGCAGAAGATTCCTGGACTATAATTCATGCATGGAGAGATACTGGGCTTTGGACTCTATTATTAAACAGTTGAATAAAATGTGAAAGCATAAACTTTGTGGAGATATGGATAATAAAACTAAGCAAACTCATAATCTGAATCTTCAATATGGCTATCTTATAGGAAAGCCTCATGAAACAACAAAACATCACTTTCTAAGAGGAATATCCCATTTATTCCAACATATCACCTTTAAAGTGATATTAAGCCAAATATACCAACAGCATTATGAAATGCGATTTGTTTATGGACTCTTAGAAAGTTTTCAAGCCTTGCATTCTCCAAGCAAGTATGTGTAACAATAAAGTACCCAAACTCTAATTTAGAGTGAATGAAAAGCCGGTTGTAAAATTATTGGCACCTTGCAAAATATACAGTGCAAAGGATAATGATAAAAGAGGCAAAAGAGTCTTGTTGTCAAGAAAATACTTAATCAGGCAAGAAGACATGCGCCACTTCTCTGAAGAAAACGTCTTCATAACCAATACCAGGTGTAAATACTGGCCCTAACGATTCAGTAAATGTGTCAAAGACAGTCTCAGTCCCCGAAGCAAGTGTATGGAACCTGGTCATACTTTCCATGTTAAATATTAAGAAAATCATGTATCCTCCTAAACATACTATTTTTAATGTGAAACTTAAATCCAAGATCACAAGCATCTACCTTGCACTTCAGAGTTCTTTTATTTTCTTTTCTTGAGACACAGTCTCATGTAGCCCAAGCTGGCCTCAAATTCACTATGCTTCTAAGGATGTCTTGAAATCTTCTAGTGCTCCTCTTGCCTCCACCTCCTGAGTGCTAGCTGGGGCTACAGGTGTGTGCAGTCATGGCTGGTTCATATTCTGGAAATACCAAGTAGCTGCCTATGATACACTGTTTGGAAAGAAACCCCATTGCTGCTATCTGCTCTAACAGTATTAAGCAGTATTGAGTAAATCTGGAGCATGTACTAATGTTGCCAGCTGAGCTATCATGCATAAGTTAAACTGCTAAGATTACAGCATAAGCTTAAGGAATAATCAACAGTAACTATGACACTGGCTATGAAAAAGAAATGCCTTCATTAAGATGAGCATAAAGTTTTGGGTGGCATTAATTTTTTTCCCCATGGGTTTGTTATAGCAAATAATTTTTTTACTTGGTCCTGAAAAGCAATCTTACAAATTATAAGAAAATGTCAAACCACAGCCTGAAGCAATGTTTTGAAAATTAAATGTGCATTGAATTAAATGTTTAAATGTGGATTGCTACTTTTAACAAATGTTGATTTCTAAATTAAAAATGAGCAAATTTTCCATTCACTATAAAACATAATTTGCAATTACATCAATTGTGTCATGACAGAAAAAAATCATTAACTGAAAAACAACTTTGTTTTTAATGCTTATTATAAGGCAGGAGTATAATTTGGAAACTAACCAAATTGCTGGTGGGTGTGTGGGTGTATGTGCATTTACAGGTATTCTACTGATGAAAATGAAAAGCAATGAACCTCTTAAATTAGCTAATTAAGTATTGTCATACCACTTTAAATGCAAGCTTAAATTCTTAGTGTAAATTAGTCAACACTTCATTTTTTCACTTAGAGACCTATTTTAAAGAAAGACATTATAGGACATGTAATGGAGAAAAATTGCTATTCTACACGTCATCCATAAAGTTATATCAAATACAGATTATGTGAACTTATATAGTTTATGTCATAAGTTATATGTGTTTATTATACTGTATGCCATAAGAAGTCATCTTACAAATGAAGTATGTGTATTTAAAAACCTATTCTAAATATATGAGGATTTTTATATCAAGTCGATAACTATTGGATTTCTTAGGAGTTGCTTATTCTTGGGGTCTGTAAGAGACTGAGAAGACTGAGCTGGATATGAATGATTGTATAAATCATACAAAACTCCTTACCCAGCTTCCGGCTGAGCTCGGGTCTGGCTGTGGCTTCCACCTCCAACGCATGCTCTCCTCACAGCGCTACCCTCTGCTGGGGAACAGGGCAGAGAAGGTGTTTGTTTCTGCTTTGGGAATTTACAGCCACAACTCCAGGTTTCCGTACAATGGGACAGTGAAATAGCTGAAGATACTAAGTTATTTCCTTTTACCCTTACGTCGCTGATTGAGCACACACACCTAACCCTACTTTTAAACTTTTATAGGTCATCGGGAAGTAAGCACAGTCATTACCATGAAGGTCTCTGGTCAGCTCCTTGAAGGCGCACAGCATCGGTGAAGGTGCTGCAGAGGGCTTCTGAGGTCTGCATCTTGTGCACTGAAAGCTACATCCACCCACTTCCAATTTGTTATGCAAGGTCCACCTGACGCCCTAGATTTCAATTTTGCATTGCTTGTGAAGTGCCTTAGGAGGAAAACTTCTGATCTATTTTCACAATGGAATTTAAAGATATTTCCATAATGGGAAAATCAGGATAGCAAGCTCCTAGCACAAGGGATTCTCTGTGGCTTATCGTGCCCAGCTCGGATGCCCAGACTATTCCTAGATACCGGATTACATATAAGCCATGTTTGCCTGAACACTGGGTCTAGGAAATGTTTTAGGTTAGAAATATCATCAGATGGCATCTTGAGAAAGCTATGTAAGTATTTCTAGTCAATGCTCGCCCTTAAGGTATTTTCATAAAGGGTACTGCCAAAACGTTAAGCACTACTACAGTGTATTAAAATGACACGGGTTAATATAGCCACCAACTGCTCACTAAGCTCGTCATCCAAATGGAGCTCTAATCCATCAATGCTCAGAACAGTCAAATATCCCTACCCTATGTGATTAAATTTTCTAGAAACAAAATTAATAAGCAGAAATCAACAGCAAAATACACAGGGAAAATGACAAACAGAAAGTGAGTTGGAAATGGGGATGGAGCTACAGGTTTTGTAATTAATTGGTATGGACCACATCTTTACTGAGAACACCACATTCATCAAGGCATGGTGGCACTTTTGGGACGAGAACACAACACTCATATTCATTTTATTCTCATGTGCTCGCACTGAACTTGCAGTCCTTGCTGTTCAAGCCCTCTTAGTTTTCAGGTTCAATTAGAACGTTTTAGTCTTTTTGAGACAGGGTCTCATCTAGTCTAGGCTGGACTCACTATATAGCTTACGCTGGCCTTCATCTCTGATGCTCTTGCCTCCACCTACCCAGTGCTAGGAATATAGGTGGATGCCACCACACCAAGGTTTAAATTAGAATATTTTTAATTCCTTTTAATTTTGTGATACATCCTTTGATTTAAAAGTGCATTTGGGGGCTGGAGAGATTGCTTAGTGCTTAAGGCACATGCCTGTGAAGACTGAAGACCCAGATTCGATTCTCCAGGCCCCTTGTAAGCCAGATGCATATGGTGACACATGCATCTGCGGTTTGTTTACAGTGGCTAGAGGCCCTGGTATGCCCATTCTCACTCACTCTCTCTCTGCTCAAATAAATGAATAAATTAATTTATTTTTAAAAAAAAAGTCCATTTTGAAATGGTTTCTTTTATAACACTGCAGCCTTGGAAGGTATATGTAGGAAGGACGTCAAAGCCCCCTTTCCCCACTGAGTATCCTTTTCATCATTGTCCTGACAGCAGACACTGTGAGGCTCTGTAGCATCTATTCCTATTCTCTGTCACTCACAAATGGCGCTGGTTTTGCACTGATCACAATGCAGGTTTGCATGGGTTAGTATTCCAGGGCCAGACACATCTAGACACACGATGCGGCTGACCTCATGAACAACACTTGTGACATCTAGACACACCATGCGGCTGACCTCATGAACAACACTTCTGACATCTAGACACACCATGCGGCTGACCTCATGAACAACACTTCTGACATCTAGACACACGATGCGGCTGACCTCATGAACAACACTTCTGACATCTAGACACACCATGCGGCTGACCTCATGAACAACACTTCTGACATCTAGACACACCATGCGGCTGACCTCATGAACAACACTTCTGACATCTAGACACACCATGCGGCTGACCTCATGAACAACACTTCTGACATCTAGACACACCATGCGGCTGACCTCATGAACAACACTTGTGACATCTAGACACACCATGCGGCTGACCTCATGAACAACACTTGTGACATCTAGACACACCATGCGGCTGACCTCATGAACAACACTTCTGACATCTAGACACACGATGCGGCTGACATCATGAACAACACTTCTGACATCTAGACACACGATGCGGATGACCTCATGAACAACACTTGTGACATCTAGACACACCATGCGGCTGACCTCATGAACAACACTTCTGACATCTAGACACACCATGCGGCTGACCTCATGAACAACACTTCTGACATCTAGACACACCATGCGGCTGACCTCATGAACAACACTTCTGACATCTAGACACACCATGCGGCTGACCTCATGAACAAAACTTCTGACATTTGACACACGATGCGGCTGACCTCATGAACAACACTTCTGACATCTAGACACACCATGCGGCTGACCTCATGAACAACACTTGTGACATCTAGACACACCATGCGGCTGACCTCATGAACAACACTTGTGACATCTAGACACACCATGCGGCTGACCTCATGAACAACACTTCTGACATCTAGACACACCATGCGGCTGACCTCAGGAACAACACTTCTGACATCTAGACACACCATGCGGCTGACCTCATGAACAACACTTCTGACATCTAGACACACCATGCGGCTGACCTCATGAACAACACTTCTGACATCTAGACACACCATGCGGCTGACCTCATGAACAACACTTGTGACATCTAGACACACCATGCGGCTGACCTCATGAACAACACTTGTGACATTACCATGCGGCTGACCTCTGAACAACACTTGTGACATCTAGACACACCATGCGGCTGACCTCATGAACAACACTTCTGACATCTAGACACACCATGCGGCTGACCTCATGAACAACACTTGTGACATCTAGACACACCATGCGGCTGACCTCATGAACAACACTTCTGACATCTAGACACACATCTGACCTCATGAACAACACTTCTGACATCTAGACCTCATGAACTGACCTCATGAACAACACTTCTGACATCTAGACACACCATGCGGCTGACCTCATGAACAACACTGACATCTAGACATCTGAGAACAACACTTCTGACATCTAGACACACCATGCGGCTGACCTCATGAACAACACTTCTGACATCTAGACACACCATGCGGCTGACCTCATGAACAACACTTCTGACATCTAGACACACCATGCGGCTGACCTCATGAACAACACTTCTGACATCTAGACACACCATGCGGCTGACCTCATGAACAACACTTCTGAACAACACTTCGGCTGACCTCATGAACAACACTGACATCTAGACACACCATGCGGCTGACCTCATGAACAACACTTCTGACATCTAGACACACCATGCGGCTGACCTCATGAACAACACTTCTGACATCTAGACACACCATGCGGCTGACCTCATGAACAACACTTCTGACATCTAGACACACCATGCGGCTGACCTCATGAACAACACTTCTGACATCTAGACACACCATGCGGCTGACCTCATGAACAACACTTCTGACATCTAGACACACCATGCGGCTGACCTCATGAACAACACTTCTGACATCTAGACACACCATGCGGCTGACCTCATGAACAACACTGACATCTAGACACACCATGCGGCTGACCTCATGAACAACACTTCTGACATCTAGACACACCATGCGGCTGACCTCATGAACAACACTTCTGACATCTAGACACACCATGCGGCTGACCTCATGAACAACACTTCTGACATCTAGACACACCATGGCTGACCTCATGAACAACACTTCTGACATCTAGACACACCATGCGGCTGACCTCATGAACAACACTTCTGACATCTAGACACACCATGCGGCTGACCTCATGAACAACACTTCTGACATCTAGACACACCATGCGGCTGACCTCATGAACAACACTTCTGACATCTAGACACACCATGCGGCTGACCTCATGAACAACACTTCTGACATCTAGACACACCATGCGGCTGACCTCATGAACAACACTTCTGACATCTAGACACACCATGCGGCTGACCTCATGAACAACACTTCTGACATCTAGACACACCATGCGGCTGACCTCATGAACAACACTTCTGACATCTAGACACACCATGCGGCTGACCTCATGAACAACACTTCTGACATCTAGACACACCATGCGGCTGACCTCATGAACAACACTTCTGACATCTAGACACACCATGCGGCTGACCTCATGAACAACACTTTGACATCTAGACACACCATAGACTGACCTCATGAACAACACTTCTGACATCTTGACACACATGCGGCTGACCTCATGAACAACACTTCTGACATCTAGACACACCATGCGCTGACCTCTGACCTCATGAACAACACTTCTGACCTCATGAACAACACTTCTGACATCTAGACACACCATGCGGCTGACCTCATGAACAACATGACATCTAGACACACCATGCGGCTGACCTCATGAACAACACTTCTGACATCTAGACACCACCGGCTGACCTCTGAACAACACTCTGACATCTAGACAACACTTCTGACACAACACTTGTGACATCTAGACACACCATGCGGCTGACCTCATGAACAACACTTCTGACATCTAGACACACCATGCGGCTGACCTCATGAACAACACTTCTGACATCTAGACACACCATGCGGCTGACCTCATGAACAACACTTCTGACATCTAGACACACCATGCGGCTGACCTCATGAACAACACTTCTGACATCTAGACACACCATGCGGCTGACCTTTCATGAACAACACTTCTGACATCTAGACACACCATGCGGCTGACCTCATGAACAACACTTCTGACATCTAGACACACCATGCGGCTGACCTCATGAACAACACTTGTGACATCTCTAGACACACCATGCGGCTGACCTCATGAACAACACTTCTGACATCTAGACACACCATGCGGCTGACCTCATGAACAACACTTCTGACATCTAGACACACCATGCGGCTGACCTCATGAACAACACTTCTGACATCTAGACACACCATGCGGCTGACCTCATGAACAACACTTCTGACATCTAGACACACCATGCGGCTGACCTCATGAACAACACTTCTGACATCTAGACACACCATGCGGCTGACCTCATGAACAACACTTCTGACATCTAGACACACCATGCGGCTGACCTCATGAACAACACTTCTGACATCTAGACACACCATGCGGCTGACCTCATGAACAACACTTCTGACATCTAGACACACCATGCGGCTGACCTCATGAACAACACTTCTGACATCTAGACACACCATGCGGCTGACCTCATGAACAACACTTCTGACATCTAGACACACCATGCGGCTGACCTCATGAACAACACTTCTGACATCTAGACACACCATGCGGCTGACCTCATGAACAACACTTCTGACATCTAGACACACCATGCTCATGAACAACTGACCTCATGAACAACACTTCTGACATCTAGACACACCATGCGGCTGACCTCATGAACAACACTTCTGACATCTAGACACACCATGCGGCTGACCTCATGAACAACACTTCTGACATCTAGACACACCATGCGGCTGACCTCATGAACAACACTTCTGACATCTAGACACACCATGCGGCTGACCTCATGAACAACACTTCTGACATCTAGACACACCATGCGGCTGACCTCATGAACAACACTTCTGACATCTAGACACACCATGCGGCTGACCTCATGAACAACACTTCTGACATCTAGACACACCATGCGGCTGACCTCATGAACAACACTTCTGACATCTAGACACACCATGCGGCTGACCTCATGAACAACACTTCTGACATCTAGACACACCATGCGGCTGACCTCATGAACAACACTTCTGACATCTAGACACACCATGCGGCTGACCTCATGAACAACACTTCTGACATCTAGACACACCATGCGGCTGACCTCATGAACAACACTTGTGACATCTAGACACCTCATGACCTGACCTCATGAACAACACTTCTGACATCTAGACAACACCATAGACGGCTGACCTCATGAACAACACTTCTGACATCTAGACACACCATGCGGCTGACCTCATGAACAACACTTCTGACATCTAGACACACCATGCGGCTGACCTCATGAACAACACTTCTGACATCTAGACACACCATGCGGCTGACCTCATGAACAACACTTCTGACATCTAGACACACCATGCGGCTGACCTCATGAACAACACTGACATTCTGACATCTAGACACACCATGCGGCTGACCTCATGAACAACACTTCTGACATCTAGACACACCATGCGGCTGACCTCATGAACAACACTTCTGACATCTAGACACACCATGCTGACCTGAACAACCTCTGACATCTAGACAACACTTCTGACATCTAGACACACCATGCGGCTGACCTCATGAACAACACTTCTGACATCTAGACACACCATGCGGCTGACCTCATGAACAACACTTCTGACATCTAGACACACCATGCGGCTGACCTCATGAACCTCATGACACAACACTGACCTCATGAACAACACACATCTAGACACACCATGCGGCTGACCTCATGAACAACACTTCTGACATCTAGACACACCATGCGGCTGACCTCATGAACAACACTCATGACATCTAGACAACACTGACCTCATGAACAACACTTCTGACATCTAGACACACCATGCGGCTGACCTCATGAACAACACTAGACACACCATGCGGCTGACCTCATGAACAACACTTCTGACATCTAGACACACCATGCGGCTGACCTCATGAACAACACTTCTGACATCTAGACACACCATGCGGCTGACCTCATGAACAACACTTCTGACATCTAGACACACCATGCGGCTGACCTCATGAACAACACTTGTGACATCTAGACACACCATGCGGCTGACCTCATGAACAACACTTCTGACATCTAGACACACCATGCGGCTGACCTCATGAACAACACTTCTGACATCTAGACACACCATGCGGCTGACCTCATGAACAACACTTCTGACATCTAGACACACCATCTAGCGGCTGACCTCATGAACAACACTTCTGACATCTAGACACACCATGCGGCTGACCTCATGAACAACACTTCTGACATCTAGACACACCATGCGGCTGACCTCATGAACAACACTTCTGACATCTAGACACACCATGCGGCTGACCTCATGAACAACACTTCTGACATCTAGACACACCATGCGGCTGACCTCATGAACAACACTTCTGACATCTAGACACACCATGCGGCTGACCTCATGAACAACACTTCTGACATCTAGACACACCATGCGGCTGACCTCATGAACAACACTTCTGACATCTAGACACACCATGCGGCTGACCTCATGAACAACACTTCTGACATCTAGACACACCATGCGGCTGACCTCATGAACAACACTTCTGACATCTAGACACACCATGCGGCTGACCTCATGAACAACACTGACATCTAGACATCTGAACAACACTTCTGACATCTAGACACACCATGCGGCTGACCTCATGAACAACACTTCTGACATCTAGACACACCATGCGGCTGACCTCATGAACAACACTTCTGACATCTAGACACACCATGCGGCTGACCTCATGAACAACACTTCTGACATCTAGACACACCATGCGGCTGACCTCATGAACAACACTTCTGAACAACGGCTGACCTTGAACAACACTTGACATCTAGACACACCATGCGGCTGACCTCATGAACAACACTTCTGACATCTAGACACACCATGCGGCTGACCTCATGAACAACACTTCTGACATCTAGACACACATGACCTCAGACACACACCATGCGGCTGACCTCATGAACAACACTTCTGACATCTAGACACACACCATGCGGCTGACCTCATGAACAACACTTCTGACATCTAGACACACCATGCGGCTGACCTCATGAACAACACTTCTGACATCTAGACACACCATGCGGCTGACCTCATGAACAACACTTCTGACATCTAGACACACCATGCGGCTGACCTCATGAACAACACTTCTGACATCTAGACACACCATGCGGCTGACCTCATGAACAACACTTCTGACATCTAGACACACCATGCGGCTGACCTCATGAACAACACTTCTGACATCTAGACACACCATGCGGCTGACCTCATGAACAACACTTCTGACATCTAGACACACCATGCGGCTGACCTCATGAACAACACTTCTGACATCTAGACACACCATGCGGCTGACCTCATGAACAACACTTCTGACATCTAGACACACCATGCGGCTGACCTCATGAACAACACTTCTGACATCTAGACACACCATGCGGCTGACCTCATGAACAACACTTCTGACATCTAGACACACCATGCGGCTGACCTCATGAACAACACTTCTGACATCTAGACACACCATGCGGCTGACCTCATGAACAACACTTCTGACATCTAGACACACCATGCGGCTGACCTCATGAACAACACTTCTGACATCTAGACACACCATGCGGCTGACCTCATGAACAACACTTCTGACATCTAGACACACCATGCGGCTGACCTCATGAACAACACTTCTGACATCTAGACACACCATGCGGCTGACCTCATGAACAACACTTCTGACATCTAGACACACCATGCGGCTGACCTCATGAACAACACTTCTGACATCTAGACACACCATGCTGACCTCTTGACCTCATGAACAACACTTCTGACATCTAGACACACCATGCGGCTGACCTCATGAACAACACTTCTGACATCTAGACACACCATGCGGCTGACCTCATGAACAACACTTCTGACATCTAGACACACCATGCGGCTGCTGACCTCATGAACAACACTTCTGACATCTAGACACACCATGCGGCTGACCTCATGAACAACACTTCTGACATCTAGACACACCATGCGGCTGACCTCATGAACAACACTTCTGACATCTAGACACACCATGCGGCTGACCTCATGAACAACACTTCTGACATCTAGACACACCATGCGGCTGACCTCATGAACAACACTTCTGACATCTAGACACACCATGCGGCTGACCTCATCTGAACAACACTTCTGACATCTAGACACACCATGCGGCTGACCTCATGAACAACACTTCTGACATCTAGACACACCATGCGGCTGACCTCATGAACAACACTTCTGACATCTAGACACACCATGCGGCTGACCTCATGAACAACACTTCTGACATCTAGACACACCATGCGGCTGACCTCATGAACAACACTTCTGACATCTAGACACACCATGCGGCTGACCTCATGAACAACACTTCTGACATCTAGACACACCATGCGGCTGACCTCATGAACAACACTTCTGACATCTAGACACACCATGCGGCTGACCTCATGAACAACACTTCTGACATCTAGACACACCATGCGGCTGACCTCATGAACAACACTTCTGACATCTAGACACACCATGCGGCTGACCTCATGAACAACACTTCTGACATCTGACACCCTGACCTCATGAACAACACTTCTGACATCTAGACACACCATGCGGCTGACCTCATGAACAACACTTCTGACATCTAGACACACCATGCGGCTGACCTCATGAACAACACTTCTGACATCTAGACACACCATGCGGCTGACCTCATGAACAACACTTCTGACATCTAGACACACCATGCGGCTGACCTCATGAACAACACTTCTGACATCTAGACACACCATGCGGCTGACCTCATGAACAACACTTCTGACATCTAGACACACCATGCGGCTGACCTCATGAACAACACTTCTGACATCTAGACACACCATGCGGCTGACCTCATGAACAACACTTCTGACATCTAGACACACCATGCGGCTGACCTCATGAACAACACTTCTGACATCTAGACACACCATGCGGCTGACCTCATGAACAACACTTCTGACATCTAGACACACCATGCGGCTGACCTCATGAACAACACTTCTGACATCTAGACACACCATGCGGCTGACCTCATGAACAACACTTCTGACATCTAGACACACCATGCGGCTGACCTCATGAACAACACTTCTGACATCTAGACACACCATGCGGCTGACCTCATGAACAACACTTCTGACATCTAGACACACCATGCGGCTGACCTCATGAACAACACTTCTGACATCTAGACACACCATGCGGCTGACCTCATGAACAACACTTCTGACATCTAGACACACCATGCGGCTGACCTCATGAACAACACTTCTGACATCTAGACACACCATGCGGCTGACCTCATGAACAACACTTCTTGTGACATCTAGACACACCATGCGGCTGACCTCATGAACAACACTTCTGACATCTAGACACACCATGCGGCTGACCTCATGAACAACACTTCTGACATCTAGACACACCATGCGGCTGACCTCATGAACAACACTTCTGACATCTAGACACACCATGCGGCTGACCTCATGAACAACACTTCTGACATCTAGACACACCATGCGGCTGACCTCATGAACAACACTTCTGACATCTAGACACACCATGCGGCTGACCTCATGAACAACACTTCTGACATCTAGACACACCATGCGGCTGACCTCATGAACAACACTTCTGACATCTAGACACACCATGCGGCTGACCTCATGAACAACACTTCTGACATCTAGACACACCATGCGGCTGACCTCATGAACAACACTTCTGACATCTAGACACACCATGCGGCTGACCTCATGAACAACACTTCTGACATCTAGACACACCATGCGGCTGACCTCATGAACAACACTTCTGACATCTAGACACACCATGCGGCTGACCTCATGAACAACACTTCTGACATCTAGACACACCATGCGGCTGACCTCATGAACAACACTTCTGACATCTAGACACACCATGCGGCTGACCTCATGAACAACACTTCTGACATCTAGACACACCATGCGGCTGACCTCATGAACAACACTTCTGACATCTAGACACACCATGCGGCTGACCTCATGAACAACACTTCTGACATCTAGACACACCATGCGGCTGACCTCATGAACAACACTTCTGACATCTAGACACACCATGCGGCTGACCTCATGAACAACACTTCTGACATCTAGACACACCATGCGGCTGACCTCATGAACAACACTTCTGACATCTAGACACACCATGCGGCTGACCTCATGAACAACACTTCTGACATCTAGACACACCATGCGGCTGACCTCATGAACAACACTTCTGACATCTAGACACACCATGCGGCTGACCTCATGAACAACACTTCTGACATCTAGACACACCATGCGGCTGACCTCATGAACAACACTTCTGACATCTAGACACACCATGCGGCTGACCTCATGAACAACACTTCTGACATCTAGACACACCATGCGGCTGACCTCATGAACAACTTCTGACATCTAGACACACCACGGCTGACCTCATGAACAACACTTCTGACATCTAGACACACCATGCGGCTGACCTCATGAACAACACTTCTAGACACACCATGACATCTAGACACACACCATGCGGCTGACCTCATGAACAACACTTCTGACATCTAGACACACCATGCGGCTGACCTCATGAACAACACTTCTGACATCTAGACACACCATGCGGCTGACCTCATGAACAACACTTCTGACATCTAGACACACCATGCGGCTGACCTCATGAACAACACTTCTGACATCTAGACACACCATGCGGCTGACCTCATGAACAACACTTCTGACATCTAGACACACCCATGCGGCTGACCTCATGAACAACACTTCTGACATCTAGACACACCATGCGGCTGACCTCATGAACAACACTTCTGACATCTAGACACACCATGCGGCTGACCTCATGAACAACACTTCTGACATCTAGACACACCATGCGGCTGACCTCATGAACAACACTTCTGACATCTAGACACACCATGCGGCTGACCTCATGAACAACACTTCTGACATCTAGACACACCATGCGGCTGACCTCATGAACAACACTTGTGACATCTAGACACACCATGCGGCTGACCTCATGAACAACACTTCTGACATCTAGACACACCATGCGGCTGACCTCATGAACAACACTTCTGACATCTAGACACACCATGCGGCTGACCTCATGAACAACACTTCTGACATCTAGACACACCATGCGGCTGACCTCATGAACAACACTTCTGACATCTAGACACACCATGCGGCTGACCTCATGAACAACACTTCTGACATCTAGACACACCATGCGGCTGACCTCATGAACAACACTTCTGACATCTAGACACACCATGCGGCTGACCTCATGAACAACACTTCTGACATCTAGAGACACACCATGCGGCTGACCTCATGAACAACACTTCTGACATCTAGACACACCATGCGGCTGACCTCATGAACAACACTTCTGACATCTAGACACACCATGCGGCTGACCTCATGAACAACACTTCTGACATCTAGACACACCATGCGGCTGACCTCATGAACAACACTTCTGACATCTAGACACACCATGACATCTAGACACACTGACCTCATGAACAACACTTCTGACATCTAGACACACCATGCGGCTGACCTCATGAACAACACTTCTGACATCTAGACACACCATGCGGCTGACCTCATGAACAACACTTCTGACATCTAGACACACCATGCGGCTGACCTCATGAACAACACTTCTGACATCTAGACACACCATGCGGCTGACCTCATGAACAACACTTCTGACATCTAGACACACCATGCGGCTGACCTCATGAACAACACTTCTGACATCTAGACACACCATGCGGCTGACCTCATGAACAACACTTCTGACATCTAGACACACCATGCGGCTGACCTCATGAACAACACTTCTGACATCTAGACACACCATGCGGCTGACCTCATGAACAACACTTCTGACATCTAGACACACCATGCGGCTGACCTCATGAACAACACTTCTGACATCTAGACACACCCATCATGAACAACACGGACATCTGACCTCATGAACAACACTTCTGACATCTAGACACACCATGCGGCTGACCTCATGAACAACACTTCTGACATCTAGACACACCATGCGGCTGACCTCATGAACACACTTCTGACATCTAGACACACCATGCGGCTGACCTCATGAACAACACTTCTGACATCTAGACACACCATGCGGACCTCTGACCTCATGAACAACACTTTGACATCTAGACACACCATGCGGCTGACCTCATGAACAACACTTCTGACATCTAGACACACCATGCGGCTGACCTCATGAACAACACTTCTGACATCTAGACACACCATGCGGCTGACCTCATGAACAACACTTCTGACATCTAGACACACCATGCGGCTGACCTCATGAACAACACTTCTGACATCTAGACACACCATGCGGCTGACCTCATGAACAACACTTCTGACATCTAGACACACCATGCGGCTGACCTCATGAACAACACTTCTGACATCTAGACACACCATGCGGCTGACCTCATGAACAACACTTCTGACATCTAGACACACCATGCGGCTGACCTCATGAACAACACTTCTGACATCTAGACACACCATGCGGCTGACCTCATGAACAACACTTCTGACATCTAGACACACCATGCGGCTGACCTCATGAACAACACTTCTGACATCTAGACACACCATGGCGGCTGACCTCATGAACAACACTTCTGACATCTAGACACACCATGCGGCTGACCTCATGAACAACACTTCTGACATCTAGACACACCATGCGGCTGACCTCATGAACAACACTTCTGACATCTAGACACACCATGCGGCTGACCTCATGAACAACACTTGTGACATCTAGACACACCATGCGGCTGACCTCATGAACAACACTTCTGACATCTAGACACACCATGCGGCTGACCTCATGAACAACACTTCTGACATCTAGACACACCATGCGGCTGACCTCATGAACAACACTTGTGACATCTAGACACACCATGCGGCTGACCTCATGAACAACACTTCTGACATCTAGACACACCATGCGGCTGACCTCATGAACAACACTTCTGACATCTAGACACACCATGCGGCTGACCTCATGAACAACACTTCTGACATCTAGACACACCATGCGGCTGACCTCATGAACAACACTTCTGACATCTAGACACACCATGCGGCTGACCTCATGAACAACACTTCTGACATCTAGACACACCATGCGGAACAACTGACCTCATGAACAACACTTCTGACATCTAGACACACCATGCGATGCGGCTGACCTCATGAACAACACTTCTGACATCTAGACACACCATGCGGCTGACCTCATGAACAACACTTCTGACATCTAGACACACCATGCGGCTGACCTCATGAACAACACTTCTGACATCTAGACACACCATGCGGCTGACCTCATGAACAACACTTCTGACATCTAGACACACCATGCGGCTGACCTCATGAACAACACTTCTGACATCTAGACACACCATGCGGCTGACCTCATGAACAACACTTCTGACATCTAGACACACCATGCGGCTGACCTCATGAACAACACTTCTGACATCTAGACACACCATGCGGCTGACCTCATGAACAACACTTCTGACATCTAGACACACCATGCGGCTGACCTCATGAACAACACTTCTGACATCTAGACACACCATGCGGCTGACCTCATGAACAACACTTCTGACATCTAGACACACCATGCGGCTGACCTCATGAACAACACTTCTGACATCTAGACACACCATGCGGCTGACCTCATGAACAACACTTCTGACATCTAGACACACCATGCGGCTGACCTCATGAACAACACTTCTGACATCTAGACACACCATGCGGCTGACCTCATGAACAACACTTCTGACATCTAGACACACCATGCGGCTGACCTCATGAACAACACTTCTGACATCTAGACACACCATGCGGCTGACCTCATGAACAACACTTCTGACATTTGACACACACCATGCGGCTGACCTCATGAACAACACTTCTGACATCTAGACACACCATGCGGCTGACCTCATGAACAACACTTCTGACATCTAGACACACCACTGACCTCATGAACAACACTTCTGACATCTAGACACACCATGCGGCTGACCTCATGAACAACACTTCTGACATCTAGACACACCATGCGGCTGACCTCATGAACAACACTTCTGACATCTAGACACACCATGCGGCTGACCTCATGAACAACACTTCTGACATCTAGACACACCATGCGGCTGACCTCATGAACAACACTTCTGACATCTAGACACACCATGCGGCTGACCTCATGAACAACACTTCTGACATCTAGACACACCATGCGGCTGACCTCATGAACAACACTTCTGACATCTAGACACACCATGCGGCTGACCTCATGAACAACACTTCTGACATCTAGACACACCATGCGGCTGACCTCATGAACAACACTTCTGACATCTAGACACACCATGCGGCTGACCTCATGAACAACACTTCTGACATCTAGACACACCATGCGGCTGACCTCATGAACAACACTTCTGACATCTAGACACACCATGCGGCTGACCTCATGAACAACACTTCTGACATCTAGACACACCATGCGGCTGACCTCATGAACAACACTTCTGACATCTAGACACACCATGCGGCTGACCTCATGAACAACACTTCTGACATCTAGACACACCATGCGGCTGACCTCATGAACAACACTTCTGACATCTAGACACACCATGCGGCTGACCTCATGAACAACACTTCTGACATCTAGACACACCATGCGGCTGACCTCATGAACAACACTTCTGACATCTAGACACACCATGCGGCTGACCTCATGAACAACACTTCTGACATCTAGACACACCATGCGGCTGACCTCATGAACAACACTTCTGACATCTAGACACACCATGCGGCTGACCTCATGAACAACACTTCTGACATCTAGACACACCATGCGGCTGACCTCATGAACAACACTTCTGACATCTAGACACACCATGCGGCTGACCTCATGAACAACACTTCTGACATCTAGACACACCATGCGGCTGACCTCATGAACAACACTTCTGACATCTAGACACACCATGCGGCTGACCTCATGAACAACACTTCTGACATCTAGACACACCATGCGGCTGACCTCATGAACAACACTTCTGACATCTAGACACACCATGCGGCTGACCTCATGAACAACACTTCTGACATCTAGACACACCATGCGGCTGACCTCATGAACAACACTTCTGACATCTAGACACACCATGCGCTGCTGACCTCATGAACAACACTTCTGACATCTAGACACACCATGCGGCTGACCTCATGAACAACACTTCTGACATCTAGACACACCATGCGGCTGACCTCATGAACAACACTTCTGACATCTAGACACACCATGCGGCTGACCTCATGAACAACACTTCTGACATCTAGACACACCATGCGGCTGACCTCATGAACAACACTTTGACATCTGACATCTAGACACACTAGACACACCATGCGGCTGACCTCATGAACAACACTTCTGACATCTAGACACACCATGCGGCTGACCTCATGAACAACACTTCTGACATCTAGACACACCATGCGGCTGACCTCATGAACAACACTTCTGACATCTAGACACACCATGCGGCTGACCTCATGAACAACACTTCTGACATCTAGACACACCATGCGGCTGACCTCATGAACAACACTTCTGACATCTAGACACACCATGCGGCTGACCTCATGAACAACACTTCTGACATCTAGACACACCATCTTGCGGCTGACCTCATGAACAACACTTCTGACATCTAGACACACCATGCGGCTGACCTCATGAACAACACTTCTGACATCTAGACACACCATGCGGCTGACCTCATGAACAACACTTCTGACATCTAGACACACCATGCGGCTGACCTCATGAACAACACTTCTGACATCTAGACACACCATGCGGCTGACCTCATGAACAACACTTCTGACATCTAGACACACCATGCGGCTGACCTCATGAACAACACTTCTGACATCTAGACACACCATGCGGCTGACCTCATGAACAACACTTCTGACATCTAGACACACCATGCGGCTGACCTCATGAACAACACTTCTGACATCTAGACACACCATGCGGCTGACCTCATGAACAACACTTCTGACATCTAGACACACCATGCGGCTGACCTCATGAACAACACTTCTGACATCTAGACACACCATGCGGCTGACCTCATGAACAACACTTCTGACATCTCGGCTGACCTCATGAACAACACTTCTGACATCTAGACACACCATGCGGCTGACCTCATGAACAACACTTCTGACATCTAGACACACCATGCGGCTGACCTCATGAACAACACTTCTGACATCTAGACACACCATGCGGCTGACCTCATGAACAACACTTTGACATCTGACATCTAGACACACCGCGAGACACACCATGCGGCTGACCTCATGAACAACACTTCTGACATCTAGACACACCATGCGGCTGACCTCACTTGAACAACACTTCTGACATCTAGACACACCATGCGGCTGACCTCATGAACAACACTTCTGACATCTAGACACACCATGCGGCTGACCTCATGAACAACACTTCTGACATCTAGACACACCATGCGGCTGACCTCATGAACAACACTTCTGACATCTAGACACACCATGCGGCTGACCTCATGAACAACACTTCTGACATCTAGACACACCATGCGGCTGACCTCATGAACAACACTTCTGACATCTAGACACACCATGCGGCTGACCTCATGAACAACACTTCTGACATCTAGACACACCATGCGGCTGACCTCATGAACAACACTTCTGACATCTAGACACACCATGCGGCTGACCTCATGAACAACACTTCTGACATCTAGACACACCATGCGGCTGACCTCATGAACAACACTTCTGACATCTAGACACACCATGCGGCTGACCTCATGAACAACACTTCTGACATCTAGACACACCATGCGGCTGACCTCATGAACAACACTTCTGACATCTAGACACACCATGCGGCTGACCTCATGAACAACACTTCTGACATCTAGACACACCATGCGGCTGACCTCATGAACAACACTTCTGACATCTAGACACACCATGCGGCTGACCTCATGAACAACACTTCTGACATCTAGACACACCATGCGGCTGACCTCATGAACAACACTTCTGACATCTAGACACACCATGACACACCGGCTGACCTCATGAACAACACTTCTGACATCTAGACACACCATGCGGCTGACCTCATGAACAACACTTCTGACATCTAGACACACCATGCGGCTGACCTCATGAACAACACTTCTGACATTTGACACACGAAGCGGCTGACCTCATGAACAACACTTGTGACATCTAGACACACCATGCGGCTGACCTCATGAACAACACTTCTGACATCTAGACACACCATGCGGCTGACCTCATGAACAACACTTCTGACATCTAGACACACCATGCGGCTGACCTCATGAACAACACTTCTGACATCTAGACACACCATGCGGCTGACCTCAGGAACAACACTTCTGACATCTAGACACACCATGCGGCTGACCTCATGAACAACACTTCTGACATCTAGACACACCATGCGGCTGACCTCATGAACAACACTTCTGACATCTAGACACACCATGCGGCTGACCTCATGAACAACACTTCTGACATCTAGACACACCATGCGGCTGACCTCATGAACAACACTTCTGACATCTAGACACACCATGCGGCTGACCTCATGAACAACACTTCTGACATCTAGACACACCATGTGGCTGACCTCACTTGAACAACACTTCTGACATCTAGACACTGACATCTAGACACACCATGCGGCTGACCTCATGAACAACACTTCTGACATCTAGACACACCATGCGGCTGACCTCATGAACAACACTTCTGACATCTAGACACACGATGCGGCTGACCTCATGAACAACACTTCTGACATCTAGACACACCATGCGGCTGACCTCATGAACAACACTTCTGACATCTAGACACACCATGCGGCTGACCTCATGAACAACACTTCTGACATCTAGACACACCATGCGGCTGACCTCATGAACAACACTTCTGACATCTAGACACACCATGCGGCTGACCTCATGAACAACACTTGTGACATCTAGACACACCATGCAGCTGACCTCATGAACAACACTTGTGACATCTAGACACACCATGCGGCTTACCTCATGAACAACACTTCTGACATTTGACACACGATGCGGCTGACATCATGAACAACACTTCTGACATCTAGACACACCATGCGGCTGACCTCATGAACAACACTTCTGACATCTAGACACACCATGCAGCTGACCTCATGAACAACACTTCTGACATCTAGACATACCATGCGGCTGACCTCATGAACAACACTTCTGACATCTAGACACACCATGCGGCTGACCTCATGAACAACACTTCTGACATCTAGACACACCATGCGGCTGACCTCATGAACAACACTTCTGACATCTAGACACACGATGCGGCTGACCTCATGAACAACACTTCTGACATCTAGACACACCATGCGGCTGACCTCATGAACAACACTTCTGACATCTAGACACACCATGCGGCTGACCTCATGAACAACACTTCTGACATCTAGACACACCATGCGGCTGACCTCATGAACAACACTTCTGACATCTAGACACACCATGCGGCTGACCTCATGAACAACACTTCTGACATCTAGAGACACCATGCGGCTGACCTCATGAACAACACTTCTGACATCTAGAGACACCATGCGGCTGACCTCATGAACAACACTTCTGACATCTAGACACACCATGCGGCTGACCTCATGAACAACACTTCTGACATGTAGATACACCATGCGGCTGACCTCATGAACAACACTTCTGACATGTAAATACACCATGCGGCTGACCTCATGAACAACACTTCTGACATCTAGACACACCATGCGGCTGACCTCATGAACAACACTTCTGACATCTAGACACACCATGCGGCTGACCTCATGAACAACACTTCTGACATCTAGACACACCATGCGGCTGACCTCATGAACAACACTTCTGTTTAGGCAAAACTTGAGGAGGGAAAATAACAACAAAGCTGAGCATTATTTAATGGCCAGGAAAAAGGAGGTTCCTTTTCTTAGCTGATATATTTGAATATGTGAAACACAGAACTCTGGTCCTCTCGGTTTTATGACAAGGGAAGTCAGCCTAGGATCACACAGCCTTTGAGGAAAGAATAATGTGACGTAAATGATGGTTCCAGTGACGGAATTCTGATCAAAGCATGTTTGAAGTCCTCCACAGCAAAAATTGTCGGAAATGCCCAACAATGAATTTCTATGATTAATTAATTAGGCATGTTTTCCTGCCTTTGAGGAAAAACAGAAACTGAACTAGCAGTACTAATACAATGAACACCATCATGCGGCCAAATAATCTCATTACTTGTGGAGTAATGTTATATAATCTTCTTGCAGAACAGAGGGAAATACTGAGTTCTTCCCGCCTCATCCAAACAGACTCTACAATGTTTTCACATCTGAAATGATCTCTGCATTTTCTTTTCATTTAAGAGACCTCGTAATCTTCTTCTACTAACACTTGTTATAGAAATGCATTTAACTACTTTTGCTCTGGGTATTGCATAAACTACGACGTAAATTCACACATCTCCTTAGTAGCTGGTACTTTTGGTGTATACATACATACATACATACATACATACATACATACATATGCAAACACATGTATTTCTTCATCCTTCTATATTAGAATCAATTTTTTAAAATAGTCCACATTTGTTTTAGGACAAAGATTTTAATAAGCATTTCAACTGAAAACTTAACAAACCTTTGAAATGAAACTGTAATGTGCTACAAATTAATGAGGACCCCATTCACTGATCCAAGTAAATGCTATAAGGATTTACATAATTATTTACAAGTGTAATCTATTATGCTACCACAGAATGGACAACAGAACTCCATTTCCATTTCAGATTACTTATCTTTATGTTTGTTGAGGGAGGAACCTGACATATACTTTCTTTTTATCTTCCTCACATTTTGTTTATTCTCTGTATGTAATGTTGCCAGCATGTCACACTAACAGGGAAGAAAGTCAAACATAAAGTCACTTGTTACTAAACATTTTAAGTCACAGCCCAGCAGATATCATGTGCACACTGAAGCTGCAAACAGTTTTAGTATACCTTCAGAGAAGAAGCGGGATTCTGCATATGAAAGCGAACACATCTTGACATTAGGACACTAAGCTCCCAGTGTAGTGCACTTAACAACAGATAAAAGAGGACTGGAGAGATGGTTTAGCAGTTAAGGTGTTTGCCTGCAAAGCCAAAGGACCCACGTTCAATTCTCCAGGACCCACGTAAGCCAGATGCACAAGGTGGCGCATGCCTCTGGAGTTCATTTGCAACAGATGGAAACCCTGGCACAACCATTCTCAACCTCTCTCTCATTCCATCTGCCTATTTCTCTCTCTCTCTTTCTCTCATAAATAAATCAATAAAATAATTTTTAAGATGCCAGAGATAATAAGAGTACAAGTCCTGGTGGGTGTGATATTTTTGATGGACCTAGAACCATTGTGATGGGGAGCCAGTTTAAACAGTTCAATAGGAGGAGGGCAGAGCAGATCTAAAATTTACCCAAAAGTTTGCACGCAAGAGGGCTGATGGGAAATGAGCAGCCTGCAGTGTATGTAGTAGAGCAATGTGAGTGACATTTGGCCACATGAACAGGAAATCAACCAGCAAATGACGAGCCCATTGGATAGGTCGAAGCTATGTGCAACTACATCCAACTTGTCGGTTTTATTTAACAGGCAAATGCCAGTGATCTTGCTGGTCACTCACAGACTTCATGCCACACAGAGCTCTGCAGTGTCACCATAAAAATCTCCAGTGGGCATCAAATGAAAATATACCAGAAATGGTTCACACATCTGGTGGAGAAGTTACTGTAGGAGTGATAATTAAGATTTCTAATCAAGGTAGATGAGTCTATATTTCACCATCAAGATCAATGCGAACTCAAGTACACCAAAGGCTGGCATTAGAGATGTAAACACTATTTGAAAATCTTATTTTAAAGCTGTTTTCTCATTTTGTAGGATATTCGTTAATGATAGTTTTTTGAATGTCAGGATCAAATTGTTAAAGAATTACACAGACAAAAGTATATCCAAATCCCAAGGAAATGGAGATTCATGAAGACAAGTTAAATGCTACTAATAAGTGACATGTACCCAGAAGCAGAAATTGCATGAAAAGAGCCACGAATAAAATAAACAGGAAAAATAACTTTATATTAACTTAAACCCTTGTAGAAACATCACATTGCTGTACCAATGATTTAAAAGTAATATCAAATATTCATTAAAGTTAACATTAAAATTCTCACACATACTCTGCATTTGAACCACAAGGAATACTGCCACCATTATGACTTCTATGAAGATTGTAAAAGCAAGTATTAGGAGCTGGGGAAATGACTCAATGAGTCAAAGCATTTTTCTACAGAAGCATGAGGACCCGAGATGGCCCGAGTCCCATCCCCAGCACCCACGTAAAAGTCCAGGCATGGCCACACAGATGTGCAACCCTAGCCCTGTGTGGACAGAGGAGACAGGCGGATCACCAAGGCTCACTAGCCAGCCAGTCTGACTGCAATGGCAGCTCAGGTTCACGGAGAGACAGCATCTCATGGAAACAAGTGGAAGAGTGAGAAGGGCGACAGCAGACACCTGACATTCTCCTCTGTCTTCTGCAGACACACACACACACACACACACACACGCACACACACACACACACACGAGATGTGCACATCACACACACAGACATACACCACTCTGACACGTAGGAAAAGCAGGAAGTGGGCTCTGTTCAGTTCAGTAGCCTGGAATCAGATCTGATCTCCATGTTTGCCTCCCTATCTGGGTTTTTCCAAAGACATGGTAAGGAGTGGAGGAGGTACAGCCTGGAGTTCACAAGGATTATCCTGGCCTCTTACAAACTTTGAATACAATTGCATGAGAAATTAGCTACAGCTTCCATTAACAACTTGACTACAAAACCACAAACAGAAGATATTAGCAAGGTCTCAGATGTGCTAATACTGTCACTCGTGCATAAGAATTCGGATACTCTTGGGGCTAAGGATATAGTTCAGTGGGTAATGTGCTTTCCTAGCACACAGGAAATGCTGGGCTCTGGCACCACAAGCAGTCATGGGAGCATGTGTTTAAAGTCCCAATATTCAAGTGTGGACTCTACCTCAAAATGTAAATGTTGTTGAACTGGGATTAAAAACGATATACTTGAACTAAGCCCTCCAGCTGGTGTTGGGAAAACAAGTTTTATTATCTGGAAGTAAAGACTCTGCCTGTCAAACTTTTGGTGCCGGCTGTAAGTAATGCTCAGGCTCAGAGGGGCTCCCCTCTTCCATCCCATATTGGCACCCAATTCTTTGGTGAGCGGAAAGCAAGAGCAGGAAGCTACAATCTCTAAATTCCGGTTCTCTCTGTTTGGTGCTATTGGTCACGTGGAGTCCTCGTGGGCTGCCAATGAGCGCCCGCGACAGAAGCCAGAAGGTGCTGAGTCACCACAGCCTTTCCTGGTTAGTCAGGGTCGGGCCATTTCAGCAGGATTATTGCTGCAGCAACAGGTGTCAATATCATATGGTTTGACGATTCAAGGCAAAAGCAAGTTCTAATTGGATCCTTGCATGCAAGTCTCCTTTACCAAGATCATGACAATGTCCTTGACAGACCATCCAGGACCCAAATCCACAGAACCCCTGTCCCTGTCTTGCCTGTTTATGCTACTGCTTATTAAGGGGATCTCAAGACAGCCAGCTACAGGCCTGCACTCAAACAAAAATCATGTTAATGTCTCCCTTGTGGAGTCTGTTCTGAAGTGGTGGCATGCAGCTGCACGTGCTTCTGAACACCCAATGAAGAGCTCCAGGTGCCTGTCAATGTTCACGGTCCTTCTCGTTGGAAGAGACAGGGAACCATGTCCCATTCTCTGTTTTACTTATTGACATTTCTATTCACGTATGTAATGTATGGTGATTACAATCGCCTTCTACTACCTTCTCTTGACCCCCCACCCAGTCCCAGTCTGCTGAATCCCTTCTTCTCAGCGCCTTCCTCATCTACGTTGATGTCTTTCTCTTCTTGTGCAAGGGTGTGACCCATTTCCATATTTTTGCCTCTCTCTTTGCAACAGTCACAGGAAAGAGAATTTGAGTTTCTTGCTTCCATCTGCTTGGGCTCAAGTGTAAAATGTGCCGCAGTCTAGAATGGCAGTGGTACTTACTCACTTGCACATGGAGATAGGGGGTGAGGACAATCCTCTTCTGACCCTCTGCTCTGGGTATTGGTGACTCTGTTGTGTGATGGGTCAAAAAAATCAACCTGAGATCCAAAGTCGCCCCTGTCCTCAAGGCAATGGCACTCATCTCCTTCAAAGTGCTAAACACTCTGGCTCACGTGTACAGGAAAATGATAAGAGGGAGCAAGACCATTTATAGAAATGAAAATCTAATACTATACATTTCTAAAACATTGTCCATATTGCATTAGTTTACACTCCACAGCTTGTGCTCACAGAGTATGTTTAGACCTATGATAAATTAGAATAGTGACCATTAGTGCGAACTGTCAAACTCAGATGTGCAATTACATCCCAATGAAATTGGGAGACGGTATGGTGGTTAAAGGTACTTGATTACAAAGGCTGCTGGCCTGAGTTCACCTCCCCAATATCCACATCAGGCCAGATGCACAAAGTGATACTTGTGTCTGGAGTTGTTTTGGAGTGGCAACAGGCCCTTGCATGGTCATTCTCAATGCTTGTTCCCGCCCCCTTCTCTCATAAATACATTTTTAAAAATATTTTTAAGAAAGAAATGACAAGGAAAATTCATATGTGAAAGAAAAAGTAAAGTGAACCAATTACAAAACCAGGGTAAGAGTATGGTTACTCAGTAGAAAATTCAACATTTTAAAAAAGTTTTAATAATAAAATGATAGGAATTTTATTTTAAATCACTAAGAAAATTTAAACATCCTGCAAGACTAGCAACTTCTTCAGGTAAGACATTCGACAGTCACTGTCTCAGAACTATGCTGCCTTAACTGCCTAACTTTCTACATATGAACTTAAAATGTCCCCATTACAAATCCTTCAGAATAACTTCTAAAAATGCTCCAGTGGCAATATTCTGATATCAGCATAAGAGAAGACTTACTTCATTTTGTTGTATCAATTAGAGATGGTGACATTTCTATTTAGCTCAGAAAAACTAAAGCAATTTTCAATTCATTTAGCACTATATTATTTTAACAGTTTAATTTAATACTATGGTTGAAACCATTTTTTAACAATCTATTGCACAGGCAAAACTGTCAAAGGCAAATAAATACCCTGTTTACTAAGAGGGAGTAAATATGTTTTCATCAACAAAATAGAACTTGTATTCTGTACATAGCATATGCAGAATAATGAATCTTATGACAGAGCAGCTATACCCCAAGTTGTCCTCTGATCTCCACACATGCCCAGTGGCATGCATGTACCTGCACACGTGTATCTTCATATATACAGAGGTTTGGGCAGTGTGTTTATATATCAGGCTGACCTTAAACTTGTGATCTGTAGTCTCCCAAGTGCTTGGAGAACCATGTCCAGTGTAAACTATATTTATAACACAGTGTGTTGGAAGACATATTCTGATACAATATACTATTGTTAGCTGAGAAGAAAGTGAAATGTTAATAACATGACTTAAAACATGATACATACTACATGAGCTTAAAATTCAAGGCAATTTAATTCTAATCTAAAGACTTTAGTCTAAACAAATAGTTAAACATTACCTACCTTTGAAAGAAATGAGTACTTCACTGTGTTGCGTGGCAGTCTGTAAGAATGCCCCTAGTGATCCCATGTCCTGGTATTTATTGCCTTAGGTAATAGTTTTCCTCAAAGCAAAAGAACTACACTGAAAAGTTTTCAGGATTAGGTTAGTTGTGGTGATAAAAATCTCTCTCGAGTGTGCAGAGTTTGGTGAAGTAGCTGACATAAGCAGAGATGAGCATGGTGTCAGGGAAGTCTCCAGAAAAGAGCAAATGACAACATGGAAACCTCAGTCCAACAATGTTAACGCTCCTAAAACTTGTGCAGGGACTGGAGTAACCTTGACCCACACATGCTCATATGAGACGACAGACTGAGAGTCAGATCCTGAGACAATGAAACTGAGAACTATCTAAGCCATGCCTAGATTCATGACTACAGAAGCAGTGTGTGGATTTAATCCATGACATGGTACATAATACATTATTACTAATACACTCATCTGCCCATGTTAAGATGATTCAAGTACATTCTCCATGGACAATTTGCATTTAATTTTAATTTTCTTTAATCCATATCTACTCAAATATATTTCTACCTAAATGTATTGTCAACCTAATATGAATTATGACCACACATGGAAAAGATTTCAAACTCTGATAGTTAAGCATCTTCCAAAAAGCTGATGATGAAAAGACCAATCTTTATAAAACTATTGAGAATACATACAACTTTTTCTAGTTACCATAGTTTTACGTTTAAAAAAATATTTTATTTTGACTTATTTATTAGAAAGACAGGTAGAGAGAGAGAGAGAGAAAGTGAGTATGTGCATGCCAGGCCCTCTAGCCACTGCAAACGAACTCCAGACACATGTGCTACCTTGTGCATCGGACTTATGTGGGTCCTGGGGAATTAAACCTGGGTCCTTAGGCTTCACAGGCAAACACCTTAATTGCTAAGCCATCTCTCCAGCCCCAGTTTTTATTTTATATTTATTTATTTATTTATTTATTTATTTATTTATTTATTTATTTATTTATTTGGTATTTTGAGGTAGGGTCTCACTCTATCCCAGGCTGACCTGGAATTCACTCTGTATTCTCAGGGTGGCCTCGAACTCACAGCAATCCTCCTACCTCTGCCTCATGAGTGCTGGGATTAAAGACGTGCATCACCACTGCCCAGCTCAGTTTTATATTTTTGCTGGGTGTGGATTAGGGAGATTATTACAGTCAGCAAGGAATCTTATTGACTTACATTTGTTTTAAAATAATTTCAAATAAACAATCTCAATGTCTTTTTTAGCTTAATCCTGAAAGCATTGTAGCCACTGTTTCAGAAACATACTAGAAGCCTATCCAAGCCATTAAACACTGAATTTCACTGATGAATAAAATCATGTCACAGTAAACTGCAATTATAATAAAGTGATTAAATTTCTGGCCACCACAGAACTCATTATCATCACCTGAGTTAAAGTTATATATTTTCTTTATTTGATAACTATTTCAAAGTATACAATACAGTATTCTCATGTTAGTGAACTAGGGCAAAAGTTATTATTCTTGATAGTTTATGAAAGTTTCCTAGGAAATTCAGTATCCTATTAGTAACAAACTAAACAGTAGTATTTCCAAAATTAAATCTTTAGAAGATATGAATGACATGCATGTTTGGAATAGTTTACATAGTAAGTGGGATATGAGGCTTAATATAAATAATGATAAAATGTTCTTAACTTTAAAAAAAATCATTACATAGACATTGTTATTAGGTCCCTTTCTATCCATCTAGTTTTAAAGGGAGTGAGTTTTACATAAACACTGTTTCCACCAGTGAGAAGTCACTTCATAATTGGTCAGTACCACCGTAATCAAGTTTTGTCCAAGTGTAACTGTCAGAACACCTCTCCAGTCATTTAGCATGAGAAGCAAAGGTCTTCACACAAATCTGACAAGTGGAGTTTTACCACAGGGCTGATGGGAGTGGCATTATGAAAGGACTCACTATAAGAATGATAGAACAAGTATTTCTTCAGCAATATTTGAAAATTGGCCAAGAATGACCCTATTTGTTGAATAAGTCAATTTTATTAAACTTAAAAATTTCATATGATGCAAAGTATTTTCCTTAAACATGATGCAATGAATACTGAAATTATTAATAAAAGATAAACAAGAACTTCTCTACTCAATTTGGAACTCATAGGTTATCAAGGAAGAAAGTAAAGATAAATTAATATTTTTCACTGAGTAAAAATGAAATTCAGTATAGTAATATATGGGATACAATTGAGCTATTGTAATTAACTACGAAACAGAAAATGATTTTGTTATTAAGCCAGAAGACTATAAATCAATAACCTAAAAAGTATAAATATGGTAAGTTAAATAAAGTAATTTAAATAATTCTTAAATATAGAAAAAAGACAAGTAAATTTGATGTAAAGTAAGAATAATGAAAAGTATAACAAGTTAAATATCAATGCAAATTTGAAAAGTAATAGAAAAAAATTTATGAAATTTTATTTTTGAAAAAATATCAACAAATCTCTTGGCATTCTGATTCTGAAAAAAGCAGAGTAAAGAGAACACTAATATCAGGACATAAGTAGTATATCGCCACAGATACTAAAGATTTTTAAAGGAAAAACAGGGATATATTATCAAAAATTATGCCAATCATCCTGGGTAACAAAGATGAAATTCCAAAACTTCTGAGACGGCATTACCAAAGCTCACATCAGAGAAAGTCACCAGCACCTGCAGCTCTCAGAAAAAAAAGAATTCACATTCAAAATCCCTCCCTCAAATAAATCACCACTCCAGGTGCTTCAACGGTGGGTTCCAAATATTTAGGAAGTCATTTTGTTCATTACACATAGTATTTTCCAAAACATAGAAGAGGCTGACCAATTCCAGCTCCATTTCAGATACAATGTTTTAAAATTACAAACCACAACCACACAGATGGAAGCTGTAGCACAGTAATATCAATCATGGTGGACAAATGAACCTTAACGCATCAGAAACATATGCCAAGAGTAACATAACCTGACTAGTACCGGTTTACCCAAGGTAAAAGTAATGGCACAATATTCAAAATAAATATAATTCACATAACTGAACAAAATATTAAATTAAAAATCCCTATCACTAGACGAAAAAGCACATTGAGCATCAGAATCAAAGCTATTCAATAGGATCAAACGGAAAGTCTGCCACTCTGACAAAGTAGATGCAGAAAACATAAAGCTCAAACCACATTAAATTACGAAGGCCTGAATGAGGCCATTTAGCAGCAGGTCTGCAGCATGAATGTGTAGTCTCACCACTTGGTTTAATAATGCATGGAAAATCACATTAATAAAATGAATCAAAGGAAATAAATAAAAGGTACATTATTATGAAGGGAGGGAGAAAAGGAAGAAGGAAGGGAACAAAGAAAGAAGGAAAGATGAGAATAAGGAAGGAAAGTTTTATTAACAGATAATGTATTTTTAAAGAAAATGGTAGAAGAAATGAGTTGACTTACAAGGTTGTAGCCTAAAGTTCAATATAGAAAAATAGTTATTGAATATATACTTGTAATTAACCATTGGAAATTGGAGTAAAACAAGTCTATTAAAAATACTAAGCCAAATAAAATACATAGAGATAATTTTAATAAAATGTTTAAATTTTACAAAGGAAATATAAAATACCTAAATAATTAAAGGAAAGTGTGGGCGTGTGTATTTCCACATGAATGGGGAAACTGATACTAAATTTTGCATTGTAGACACAGTGACATAATATTTAAAAAAATAAAATGAAATAAACACACAGTAAATTTGGAGACCTTACGATGCCTCTTTCAAGAACTAACATGAAGCTAGAGAGTCAAGATCATATTGTTCTGACATCAAACAAAAGATGTAAATTAAGGTTCCAAAGAAAGTTCAGCGCTATCTACGTTCACAGCTTAGTATCAATCTCTTTTAAAACACACACAAGTGCACACACAAAGAATATATATCCAGGGCTGGAGAGACAGCTTAGTGGTTAAGGTGCTTGCCTGTGAAGCCTAAGGAACCATGTTCGACTCTCCAGATCCCACGTAAGCCAGACGCACAAAGGTGAGGCAAGCACAAAATCGCACATGCCCACTAGGTGGTGCAAACATCTTGAGTTTAATTGCAGTGGCTGAGGCCTTAATGCACCAATTCTTTCTCTCCCTCTCTCTCTCTTTAAAAAATTAATATATATCCTGTTACTCGCATGTACATAAATATTTATTACAAATTTACATGTACACCTATAACCATAACACAACTATAAGAGCCTATTAACTGTAGAATGGGTAAACGAAGTGGGACGCGTTCATACAATGAATGCCATCAACAACCTTTTCATGCTTACTGATGGCATGCATTATGTTAAGAGACAGAGAACCAGTGCAAAACATTCACCATTATGACTAATATTCATTTGACTTCCAGCAAAGGCAAATCGCAGGGACAGAAATCAGATAGAGTCACCATGTTGGCAGAGGGAAGAGGTGACTACGCTGGGGCAGGATATTTGTGAAGAGGTGGCATTCCCTCAAGTTTCACTTTTGACCTTGGTTCTATGTCAGCGTAGACTGGGAAGCACCGGAGGAAGATGGCCAGTTCAAGGACTTTCTAAGCTACAGAGTAAGTTCAAATGTACTTAAACATTGATGAAATTGCCTAAATCCACCCCACAAATAAAGGAGCTTTACTGCCAGGGTATGATGCCTCATGCTTGTAATCCCAGGAACTCAGGGGACTGTGAGGCAGGGGGACTATGAGTGTGAGGCCAGCCTAGGCTGCATGGGAGGCACTGTCTCAAATAAACAAAAATGAACTTCATTGTACATTTGTTATACATTAAAGTCCCACTATCTCATGAGCAATCCTATCTTTTCAAAGATGTTAATCTCTCAACAGAGATACAAGATCAATGCTATGACAGTCATTTTGTGGAGAGGAAAGGAAGGTCTAAAGGAAGTGGAAGTGATTTTTACTAAGAAACTAGGAAGTTGTATGAGGCAAACATTTAAGCAAAAGCAGGACTTTGAGAGAATAAAATGAAAGCATATAACCAATGACAACGGTAACAATATGAATAAATGCACCACTAAGGTACTTGTGAAAATGCTAAGGCAGCCCGTTAGCAAATCTGCACATTTAAAATTGGCACTCCAGGGCTGAAGATGCTGCTAAGTGGTTAAGGCACTTGCCTGCAAAGCCTAATGATCCAGGTTCAAGTCCCCAGTACCCACGTAAAGCCAGATGCATAAAGTGGTGCATACATCTAGAGTTCGTTTGCAGTGGCTAGAAGCCCTGGTGTGTCTATTCTCTCCCTCTCTCCTTCTCTCTCTCTCTTTGTCTCCTTCTCTTTCTTCATGCAAATAAAAATGTTTTAAAAAATAGACACTCACAAAACAACAACATGACCCTGTTCTTTCAACAACCTATAACGCGTGGAACCAGCTGACGCAGGGACTTTTCCTCCCATAGGAAGTTGTCTTTCCTGAGAAGCCAGAACACATAATGGGCCAATGTTATGATGTCTACTGAAATACGAAAGTTCTCACTACAAAAAGATAAGAAAATGAAGGAATGAACATATTAACAAAGTTTTATTGATCATTCTGTGCTCACACATACTGTCTGTATAAATGCATCAAGATGTCACACTGTAGAATGCTCACACGTACTGTCTGTATAAATGCATCAAGACGTCACACTATAGAATGCTCACACGTACTGTGCTGTATAAATGCATCAAGATGTCACACTGTAGAATGCTCACACGTACTGTCTGTATAAATGCATCAAGATGTCACACTGTAGAATGCTCACACGTACTGTCTGTATAAATGCATCAAGACGTCACACTATAGAATGCTCACACGTACTGTCTGTATAAATGCATGAAGATGTCACACTGTAGAATGCTCACACGTACTGTCTGTATAAATGCATCAAGACATCACACTATAGAATGCTCACACGTACTGTCTGTATAAATGCATCAAGATGTCACACTGTAGAGTGCTCACACGTACTGTCTGTATAAATGCATCAAGACGTCACACTATAGAATGCTCACACGTACTGTCTGTATAAATGCATCAAGATGTCACACTGTAGAATGCTCACACGTACTGTCTGTATAAATGCATCAAGATGTCACACTGTAGAATGCTCACACGTACTGTCTGTAAAAATGCATCAAGACGTCACACTGTAGAATGCTCACACGTACTGTCTGTATAAATGCATCAAGATGTCACACTGCAGAATACTCACAAGTACTGTCTGTATAAATGCATCAAGATGTCACACTGTAGAATGCTCACACGTACTGTGCTGTATAAATGCATCAAGATATCACACTGTAGAATGCTCACACGTACTGTCTGTATAAATGCATCAAGATGTCACACTGTAGAATGATCACACGTACTGTCTGTATAAATGCATCAAGATGTCACACTGTAGAATGCTCACACGTACTGTCTGTATAAATGCATCAAGATGTCACACTGTAGAATGATCACACGTACGGTCTGTATAAATGCATCAAGATGTCACACTGTAGAATGCTCACACGTACTGTCTCTATAAATGCATCAAGACGTCACACTGTAGAATGCTCACACGTACTGTCTGTATAAATGCATCAAGACGTCACACTGTAGAATGCTCACACGTACTGTCTGTATAAATGCATCAAGATGTCACACTGTAGAATGCTCCCACGTACTGTCTGTATAAATGCATCAAGATATCACACTGTAGAATGCTCACACGTACTGTGCTGTATAAATGCATCAAGATGTCACACTGTAGAATGCTCACACGTACTGTCTGTATAAATGCATCAAGACGTCACACTATAGAATGCTCACACGTACTGTGCTGTATAAATGCATCAAGACGTCACACTGTAGAATGCTCACACGTACTGTCTGTATAAATGCATCAAGATATCACACTGTAGAATGCTCACACGTACTGTCTGTATAAATGCATCAAGACGTCACACTGTAGAATGCTCACACGTACTGTCTGTATAAATGCATCAAGACTTCACACTGTAGAATGCTCACACGTACTGTCTGTATAAATGCATCAAGATGTCACACTGTAGAATGCTCACACGTACTGTCTGTATAAATGCATCAAGATGTCACACTGTAGAATGCTCACACGTACTGTCTGTATAAATGCATCAAGATGTCACACTGTAGAATACTCACACGTACTGTCTGTATAAATGCATCAAGACGTCACACTGTAGAATGCTCACACGTATTGTCTGTATAAATGCATCAAGACGTCACACTATAAAATGCTCACACGTACTGTGCTGTATAAATGCATCAAGACGTCACATTGTAGAATGCTCACATGTACTGTCTGTATAAATGCATCAAGACGTCACACTGTAGAATGCTCACACGTACTGTGCTGTATAAATGCATCAAGACGTCACACTATAGAATGCTCACACGTACTGTGCTGTATAAATGCATCAAGACGTCACACTGTAGAATGCTCACACATACTGTCTGTATAAATGCATCAAGATGTCACACTGTAGAATGCTCACACGTACTGTCTGTATAAATGCATCAAGATGTCACACTGTAGAATGCTCACACGTACTGTCTGTATAAATGCATCAAGATGTCACACTGTAAAATGCTCACACGTACTGTCTGTATAAATGCATCAAGATGTCACACTGTAGAATGCTCACACGTACTGTCTGTATAAATGCATCAAGATGTCACACTGTACAATGCTCACACGTACTGTCTGTATAAATGCATCAAGATATCACACTGTAGAATGCTCACACGTACTGTCTGTATAAATGCATCAAGATATCACACTGTAGAATGCTCCCACGTACTGTCTGTATAAATGCATCAAGATGTCACACTGTAGAATGCTCACACGTACTGTCTGTATAAATGTATCAATACGTCACACTGTAGAATGCTCACACGTACTGTTTGTATAAATGCATCAAGATATCACACTGTAGAATGCTCACACCTACTGTCTGTATAAATGCATCAAGACATCACACTGTAGAATGCTCCCACGTACTGTCTGTATAAATGCATCAAGATATCACACTGTAGAATGCTCACATGTACTGTCTGTATAAATGCATCAAGATGTCACACTGTAGAATGCTCACACGTACTGTCTGTATAAATGCATCAAGACGTCACACTGTAGAATGCTCACACGTACTGTCTGTATAAATGCATCAAGACGTCACACTGTAGAATGCTCACACGTACTGTCTGTATAAATGCATCAAGATATCACACTGTAGAATGCTCACACGTACTGTGCTGTAAAAATGCATCAAGATGTCACACTGTAGAATGCTCACACGTACTGTGCTGTAAAAATGCATTAAGATGTCACACTGTAGAATGCTCACACGTACTGTCTGTATGAATGCATCAAGATGTCACACTGTAGAATGCTCACACGTACTGTGCTGTATAAATGCATCAAGACGTCACACTATAGAATGCTCACACGTACTGTGCTGTATAAATGCATCAAGATATCACACTGTAGAATGCTCACACATACTGTCTGTATAAATGCATCAAGATGTCACACTGTAGAATGCTCACACGTACTGTCTGTATGAATGCATCAAGATATCACACTGTAGAATGCTCACACGTACTGTCTGTATAAATGCATCAAGACGTCACACTGTAGAATGCTCACACGTACTGTCTATATAAATGCATCAAGATGTCACAATGTAGAATGCTCACACGTACTGTCTGTATAAATGCATCAAGACGTCACACTGTAGAATGCTCACACGTACTGTCTGTATAAATGCATCAAGACGTCACACTGTAGAATGCTCACGCGTACTGTCTGTATAAATGCATCAAGATCACACTGTAGAATGCTCACACGTACTGTCTGTATAAATGCATCAAATGTCACACTATAGAATATCACACGTACTGTGCTGTATAAATGCATCTCACACTGTAGAATGCTCACACTGTACTGTCTTTATAAATGCATCAAGATATCACACTATAGAATGCTCCCACGTACTGTCTGTATAAATGCATCAAGATATCACACTGTAGAATGCTCACACGTACTGTCTGTATAAATGCATCAAGATATCACACTGTAGAATGCTCACACATACTGTCTGTATAAATGCATCAAGATATCACACTGTAGAATGCTCACACGTACTGTCTGTATAAATGCATCAAGACATCACACTGTAGAATGCTCCCACGTACTGTCTGTATAAATGCATCAAGATATCACACTGTAGAATGCTCACACGTACTGTCTGTATAAATGCATCAAGATATCACACTGTAGAATGCTCACATGTACTGTCTGTATAAATGCATCAAGATATCACACTGTAGAATGCTCACACGTACTGTCTGTATAAATGCATCAAGACATCACACTGTAGAATGCTCCCATGTACTGTCTGTTTAAATGCATCAAGATATCACACTGTAGAATGCTCACACGTACTGTGCTGTATAAATGCATCAAGACGTCACACTGTAGAATGCTCACACGTACTGTCTGTATAAATGCATCAAGATGGCACACTATAGAATGCTCACACGTACTGTGCTGTATAAATGCATCAAGACGTCACACTGTAGAATGCTCACACGTACTGTCTGTATAAATGCATCAAGATGTCACACTGTAGAATGCTCACACGTACTGTCTGTATAAATGCATCAAGACGTCACACTGTACAATGCTCACACGTACTGTCTGTATAAATGCATCAAGACGTCACACTGTAGAATGCTCACACGTACTGTCTGTATAAATGCATCAAGACGTCACACTGTAGAATGCTCACACATACTGTCTGTATAAATGCATCAAGACGTCACACTGTAGAATGCTCACACGTACTGTCTGTATAAATGCATCAAGATGTCACACTGTAGAATGCTCACACGTACTGTGCTGTATAAATGCATCAAGACGTCACACTGTAGAATGCTCACACGTACTGTCTGTATAAATGCATCAAGATATCACACTGTAGAATGCTCACACGTACTGTCTGTATGAATGCATCAAGATATCACACTGTAGAATGCTCACACGTACTGTCTGTATAAATGCATCAAGACGTCACACTGTAGAATGCTCACACGTACTGTTTGTATAAATGCATCAAGACGTCACACTGTAGAATGCTCACACGTACTGTCTGTATAAATGCATCAAGACGTCACACTATAGAATGCTCACACGTACTGTCTGTATAAATGCATCAAGATGTCACACTGTAGAATGCTCACACGTACTGTCTGTATAAATGCATCAAGACGTCACACTGTAGAATGCTCACACGTACTCTCTGTATAAATGCATCAAGACGTCACACTGTAGAATGCTCACACGTACTGTCTGTATGAATGCATCAAGATGTCACACTGTAGAATGCTCACACGTACTGTGCTGTATAAATGCATCAAGATGTCACACTGTAGAATGCTCACACGTACTGTCTGTATAAATGCATCAAGATATCACACTGTAGAATGCTCACACGTACTGTCTGTATAAATGCATCAAGATATCACACTGTAGAATGCTCACACGTACTGTCTGTATAAATGCATCAAGACATCACACTGTAGAATGCTCCCACGTACTGTCTGTATAAATGCATCAAGATATCACACTGTAGAATGCTCACACGTACTGTCTGTATAAATGCATCAAGATGTCACACTGTAGAATGCTCACACGTACTGTCTGTATAAATGCATCAAGATATCACACTGTAGAATGCTCACACGTACTGTCTGTATAAATGCATCAAGACATCACACTGTAGAATGCTCCCACGTACTGTCTGTATAAATGCATCAAGATATCACACTGTAGAATGCTCACACGTACTGTGCTGTATAAATGCATCAAGACGTGACACTGTAGAATGCTCACACGTACTGTCTGTATAAATGCATCAAGATATCATGCTGTAGAATATGTACAATAATTTTTGTCATTTCAGAAATAAAGAGCTCTGAAAACATTCAGTTAAACTGAAGGCATGAGCAGTTGTGTCTTGAAGGGTCTTGCATTGCATTTAATTTTGAATATAATATTTTATGACATCACAGACCAAATAATAAACCCAGGCTTATTTAGCATGAACAACTACAAATACAGTAGCTCACGCTTTCAAATTAGTTAAATACCAAGGCTTACCACAGCCCCTTTTGAGGTGGGACACTTCATAGAAAATACATACCTAGAGACCATTTTAAAGGAGATGAATGAAGAGAGAAGAAAACTATACCCTGCGCCATCTACCTGTCCGAGACAAGCATTTCAATCATTAACAAACACTTGCAGCCTCTCATCAACTGAAGCCACAGTACTCACAAAATATCCATACTTTATTTTCATCATGATAAATGGCAATTTAATAATGGTAGCAATAATAAAAAGATAATGCCACTACTGCAAAATAACTTCCTCCTCCTTATATAAGCAGTTCATTTCCAACCCACTGTTCCAACAGAATATTTAATAAAGTTTCATTTAAACTAAATTAAGTTAATCAAATATTTAAGATATAAGTCAGTGAAGAATTTCTTGTATGTTTATGTAAAAGAAAATTCAAACGAGTTCCTATTGTCTTTGCACCACATTGTGTGTATTGTCCACCCTCATTAGTGCAGAATTTCATGTACTTATTTATTATGTAATACTAGTATATTTCATACCACAGGCTGCTGGAAAAAGCATAGAAGCCAATTTGTTTGTGGAGTATGTGATATGTCAGAAGTATTATGAGATTTCTTTGGGAGACTCTTTTACAATATTCAACTTTATATTTTACACACAATTTTCCATCCACTGAAATGTGTGTGTGTGTGTGTGTGTGTGTGTGTGTGTGTATAGATATAGATATGTCTCTGCACATATGTGTATGAGGACTATTTCTGTCAGTCTAGATACTTATGTTCAGAGAAGTACAGTGGGCCCACCCCATGCTGCTTTATCTTCTCTAACATGGGTGTGTGCAGCTATCATTGAAAAAATGTATTCTATGATTTATTTCTAAGCTTCATATTTACATTCTCTAAAATATTAATTTATTTATTTGTTTGGGAGAGAAAGAATGGGTGTGCCAGGGACTCCTGAAACTACAAAAAAAAAAAAAAAAGCCCTCCAGTTGCATGCACCACTTTGTGCATCTTGCTTTTTGTGGGTACTTGGGAATTGATCCCCAGTCAGCCAAAGCAAGTGCCTTTAACCTCCAAGCAATCTCTCCAGCCTCATATTTACACTTTTGCTCCATGACGGACAGCAAATTAACCTTTTGTGTAAATTCTATGTTCTTAGCCTGTGCATAAACATGAAGTCACCAGGGAACACAAAGCCCACCTCCACCTTTACAATATGGTCATCTCTCACCGCACACCCAATCCTCTCTGTCACTTTTTTCACAAAACTGACATGAGTGGAATCATCCATGTAACCTGTGGAGTCTGGAATCTTCCACGCAATGCAACACATCTAAAATTAAAAACTGTTGGCCTATGCCAACAGTTCATTCCTTTCATCTGCCATAAATAACATCCTTTCACTCACTAAAGAACATCACATAGTTTCAAGTTTCAGGCAATTATGGAAAAAGCTGCTATCAACATTCCCTTACAAGTTTATATATAAATATGAACTGGTATTCCCCAAAGGTAAAATTATGGAGGAGGTAGATTGCTGGGTCACATTGTAATTATATACACAAACATTTTTAAATGTTAAACTGTTTTATTAGAGCATCTAATGTATTTCATATACAGACCAACTATATCTGAGGATTCGGGCTGCTCCGTGTCTTAGGTCCATTTTGTTTATTACCAGTATTATTTACTTGAGCCATTCTATTAAGTAAGTAAGATGTAAATAATTATGGCTTTAATTCTCATTTCCTGGACACTCAGTGTTTATAAACAACTTCCCATGTTTGGGATGCATGTTGTTTTGTCATCTGTCACATGACTTTTCATGAAAGACACGAACAAATGTCTATTAACTCCAAGTAAGGGCCATAGTGAAGAAATAATTCACCCATGTGCAGACTGTGAAACAAGGACTATTCTGAGATGCCTCACAGGAGCCTGAGTGACTCCGAACCCTGAAAAGCCCAGCCCAGTATGGATGGTGATTTACTGTATTTGCACAGCTGGAGAACTCTTCCTAACGATTGTCAACTTGTTTTCTAACCTTGGGGAAGGGTCCTTGTAAATGTTGAAACTTTCTGTGTTCCTAAATTTTTTTTTTTTTTTTTAGTTTCACGAATCCCTAGTAAGGAATGTGTCAATTCTAAGGAAATAGTTACATCAGGGTGTATGGCACAATGTAAGTCATGCCCTAGGCAGGCCGCCCGCTAATAGGAATCAGGAAGTGGCTTCTGTGGATGTGGCATCCTGTACCAGCCTGGCGCTGACAACAGCTACAGCCCCATGCCCACGAGCAACCTGCTGCGAGAGGATCTGCCTGGAGACAGGCTGTCATTGGTCACAAGAAGGGAACCACCCCATACAACGATTGGCCAGCCAAACCCTTAAAAACCCCTACACTTCCTTGAGTAAATGAGTTTGCAGCAGCTCGCCCTCTGCCTGCCTCCACCCAACTCTCAATGTCTGTGTCTGTGTCATGACTCCAAGCCTTCACCCCCTATGGGCGGAGACCCTGCATCCCCTCCTGGGCTGGCCCCAGGAGGGACCCCAACATCAGGGCACCATCACATACCCTCTGCGTTGCTAGAGCCTTTAATCCCAGCCCTTGGGAGGCAGAGGTAGGGTTTCCATGAGTCGGAGGCCATCTTGAGACTACAAAGTGAATTCCAGGACAGCTTGGGCTAGAGTGAGACCCTACCTCTAAAACCCAGATGTGTGTGTGTGTGTGTGTGTTGTTAATGTGTCTATCCAATTCCTGTGCAGATTATTATTATTTTGTTTTTGTTTTATTAAGACAGAGTCTTGATATGTAGTGTAGGCTGGTTTCCTACCACATTTTGAGCGTAGAGTAGAGGCACTGCTTGTCTCTCTTACGTGTGAGTTTAACTTTTTTTTTCGGGGGGGGGGAGAGAGAGACAGAGAGAGAGGGAGAGGAAGACAGACAGAGATGGGCACGCCAGCAGCCTCTCAGCTGTTGCAAACGAAATCTAGATGCATGTGCCCCCTTGTGGTCAAGTGCGGCATTGCGCCCTTGCGTCACTGCATCTGGCTAAACGTGGGATCTGGAGATTGGAAACGCTGGAGACTGGAACCAGTGTCCTTAGGCTTAGGAGGCAGGCACCCTAACCACTAAGCCATCTCTCCAGCCTGAGTTTAACATTTTTGTACATTGTGGACACAAGTCCTGTGTTGAGAAGATGATGAGCAAATATTTTCTCAAAGACAGCAACTTATATTTTTGTGCTTTTAACAAAACCAGCCACAGGGGGAGGGAGGGCATGGATCAAATCCAGGTTTTAATCTCCATTGCTTCTTTTATGGATCTTGCTTTAGAATCTGATAAGCCTTTAGCCTCAGGTCATAAATGTTCTCTACTATATTTTGGAAAACAGTCATAGTAGTAGGTTTAGACTCACAATACATTTAAATTAAAATTTTACCACATGTGAAACTTGAGGCTCTTTCTCTCTTTTCTTAAAGATAAGGTTGAAAATCAATTGTTACAGCATTGCATTCACTGGCATCTTTAGAACAATCAGTTGAACACTGGGAGTCTGCTGTGAGAATCTGTGTTCCACTGAGTTATTCCTCATACCCGTCGCTGACATGTCCCAGCCTGGATGACTGCACTCTGTTCAACTTACAAGTAGGTAGCAGAATTCCACAAGCTTAATTTTCTTTAAAAATCATAGCTATTTTTCTTTTCCATATAATGTCAATTTTAGTCTTGGTATCTGCCAGGCTTCCTGCTGGAATCTGAACAGACTGCATTAGACCCACTGGATAAAACTGGGCAGCACTCGCCACGTGGCCTCCTGACCTGAAGTCATGTGTCTCACGCCCTGTCTTTTTATGATATGTGCAGATTATTCTTACAGGGATTCTATAATTTCAGCATAAAGATGCAATATATGCTTGTTCAACTTGGACTTAAATATTTGTTTTTAAAAGTTGTTGAATTAATTATTAAATTGTGATTTCTAATTGTCCCTTGATTATAAGAGAACTGTAACTAGTTTTGTGTGTGTTGATCTTATTTCTAATTACTTTACTAGCATACTTTTTTACTTGGTATTTTCTACACTAACAATCCTGTCTTCTGTAATAGCTTTATAATCTTCCTTCTTAATCTGTTTATACATTATTAATTTTTCATACCTCATTACACTAGTCAGAACCTCAGTACAATACTAAGTAGGAGGTCAGGATGAATACCCTTGCTTTATTTCCACTGAGGAAGAAAAATTGGACTTTCTCCTTACTAAGTAAAAGAACAGTACATCTTTTGTATATATGCTCCATTTTCAAATACAGTACTCTTCTATCCAATTATTTTTTAAAATTGTGATTTGGCATTGGAGTTTTTCAAATGCATTTTCCTGCATCAAGTGATAAACTTGTGTGAATTCCCTTCATAAGCCAGATAATATGGCACACCATATTAACTCAAATGTAAAATCTCAGAATAAAGCCAAGTTGGTTATGGTAAATTCTTGGGTTTCGGCACTTCTTGATGCGAGCTGAGTTCTTCCATCTACATTAGTAAGATGCACTGACACACATGTACAATAATGTGGCTTCATGAAACCAATTAGGAGGAATTTCTTTTCTATTTTCCACACAAAAAATGGATATTGCATAAAATTGTTGCTATTTCTTCTTTAAATATGGTGCAGCCAGGCATGGTGGTGCACGCCTTTAATCACAGCACTGGGGAGGCAGAGGTAGGAGGATTGCCGTGAGTTTGAGGCCACCCTGAGACTACAGACTGAATTTCCAAGTCAGCCTGTACTAGAGCGAAACCCTACCTCATAAAACCAAAAAAAAAAAAAAAAAAAAAAAAAAAAAAAGGTGCAAAATTCTTCATTAAATAATACAGACTTGAAGGTCTCAGACCTGGAAATATTTTTTTTTTTTGAAATTTGATCTCTGGATTAAGATTTCTTTTAATATACATAATGTATAGTACTTCATATAATTTATTAATGTCATTTTCTCTAAGACACTGTAATTAATTCAGTGACATCAATATTGACCTCATACAGACAAAGGGTGAAAGCTGGGTTTTCTTGCATACCAAGTACAAAACATGTTATAAGTTAACATACAACAGTTACAAGAGATCAACTTTCAGGGCGACTCCAGTAGATGCTCCACACGGTTCTCCACCAAGACTCAGATGCTGCCCAGCAGTGCCACCACGTTTGTGCAGAGGACAGCGGGGGACACCTGACCACCTCCACTTACCACGTTTGTGCAGAGGACAGCTGGGGCCCACCTGACACCTCCTCTTGTCAGCCCCACTTTTGCCTGTTTTACTGTTGCTGCTGCTAGATTTGCCAGAGGATTTTGAAGAGAAGAGTCGTGTCATGAAATCAGACACATCAGGTAACTCACAGTTGGAACTCAACATTTTCATGGACTGCTCCATCTCCCGTATCATGTCAGGATCACTTGTGTTGACCACTTTAGGCAGAAGCACAAATATCAAAAATGGAAGAACCATCATCATAACCACTGGGTTCATAAGAAAGTCTCTCCAGCCCCATGATTCCCTCTTAATAAAGTAACAAGGTGGACTTGAAGATTTCATCTGGAGAGGATAGGGCAGTCTGACTACTTCTGATGTTTTGATGTAATTCACGTATCTTGATCTCATTTTTCCTTTTGAAGTGATATCTACTCAGACTGGATCAAACTTGTAAGCCGGAGAAATAGCTTCCACTACATCACATCCAGAGGGTATATCATGAACCATGAAGCTTCCATCTGTCTTGAGGAAGCCAGCATGTTCCTCCCCATCCACAAGCACTCGGGCCGCTGAGGCTTCACCCCAGAGACGACCACACGCTCTTCGATCTTGAAAGGATCTCCAGTGCCGACCCCCGTCCCCTGGGGCCCTAGGCAGCAGCCCCAGGCACCTCCAAGCTTTGTGCATCCTCGGACAGTATCAGCAGCAGGATGCAGAAGCAGCCCCACACAGCGTCCGCCATGACAGCAGCTCAGCAGTCCGTGGAAATATTTTAATTGTGAGATCAATTACTTTAACAACACAGGAGGATTCAGGGTGTTTGTGAAGGTCGTGTTGGTAGCTTGCATTTATTGGTGACTTGTTCTATTTTGTCTAAGTTGTCAAATTTACACTTAGAGATCTGTTCATACTATTACCTGACATCTTCAAATTTTCTGGATTTGTAATAACATTTCCTGTATGTTTTCTGATACTGTTGATTTCTATCTTCTCCACTTTTTTGTCAGTCATATCACACGTCTGTCAGTGTCACTGATCATTTCTGTAATGGTTTGGATCTCAAGTATCCCACAAAGGCCCGTCCACTAAAGGACAGGCCATCAACTAGGGGCACTAAGGGAAGATGGAACTTGCAGGAGGTGAGCTTAGTGGACAGACAGATTGGGAGTACGAGCTGCAAAGGAACGCTGAGATCCCAAGCCCTTTCTCTCTTGTTTATTTTTTCTTGCCTCCTGGCCACCATGAGTTGAAGGAATTCTCTCAGCACACATTCTTCATCAGGTCCTCTGCCTTACAAGAGCCCTGGATGCTTCAGTAGATGGGTCTTTGTGGAATAGGTGACATCCAAACCATTAGACATGATCAATGACACTGACAGTCCAAGCCGACAATGGACTGAAACTTACGATCCATGAGGCAAAATAAAACTTTACTCCCTTGGGTTCATTTTTCTCAGGTTATTTTGTTACAATAAAATGATAAAAATCTGACTAACACAGTTCCAAAGATCTACCTCTGTGTTTTATCTATTTTCACAAAGATATGACTCTCGCAATGCACTGATTTTTTTTGTTTTTGTTTTTGTTTTTGAGGTAGGGTCTCACTCTAGTCCAGGCTGACCTGGAATTCACTATGTAGTCTCAGGGTAGCCTCGAACTCTCGGCGATCCTCCTACCTCTGCCTCCCGAGTGCTAGGATTAAAGGCATGCGCCACCACGCCTGGCGGCACTGATTTTTTAATCATGCTTATTGTCCTCTTACACCATAGGCTTATGTGTTTGTTTACTTTTATTTCCCTAGGCGATTGGGCTGGAAGATCAGATTACAGTTCTGGATATATCTTCTTTTTTATGACCTTTATTTGGGGAGTGGTGGTGCTGGGGAGCAAAACTAAGCTCTCGTACTTTCTAGGCAAGCTCTCTTCCCCTAAGCAAAATCCCCAATGCCTTCTCTCTTTTTTTGGAATAAAATGTGTTTAATGCTATATATTTCTTTACCAGCACCTTTTTAACTGTGTCCCACAAATTTTTACACCATGTATTTTTATTTACACTCAGCTCCACAAATTTCATTTCCTTTTTCCATTCTTCTTTGACCCATGTGTTTATTATTTAGAAACATGATACTGAATTTTCAGCAGTTTGGAAATACCATTCTCTTTTAAATATACAAATAAAATAACATGGACTATGCCAAAACAAGTCAAAATTTATTTTTAAAAGAACTTGGGAAATACTGAAGAATGGAATAGTGCTAAAATGATTACAACTTCCCTGGAGTCTAAGAAGAAACAACGTGGGACTGTGGACTTACCCAGTAAAATCTCAGAACTTCAGAACCATGCACTGGTGCTGGACAAGGACTGTGTAGTTAATCAGAATGCCTGATGAAGAAGTGCTTAGCAAGAGGACTCTGCCTCCTGCTGGGTTATCCCTCTTTTAAGAATGATTCTTAAAAATAGTATTCTTATTTCATGGCAAAAAATGAGGTATGGCCAGTAGAGAGAGCCAAACTAACAAGAAAAGATTCTCCTGAAGTTTATATTTCCCCTAAGTCAACATAATACTAATGAAAATTCAAGCAAAAAAAATCCCTGTATATAAAAGCCGAAATATATTCTATTACAGTTTTAAAAAACATTTTTAGGGGCTGGAGAGATGGCTTAGTGGTTAAGGCACTTGCCTGAAAAGCCAGAGGATCCTGGTTCAACTCTCCAGGACCCATGTAAGCCAGATGCACAAGGGAGCGCATGTATCTGGAGTTCGTTTGTAGTGGCTGGAGGCCCTGGCATGCCCATTCTCTCTCTTTCTCTCTCTCTGCCTCTTTCTCTCAAATAAATAAATAAAAATATTTTAAAAATATTTTTAATCTCTTCAATAGTTTTGAATGTCTTATATAAAAATTCTGTAAAAGTGCCATATTTAAATTGTTGAAATAAATGTTCATTGTTGCACAGTGTCTAGATACCAAGGCTAGGTATATGACAAAGAAAATGGATGGGATAGATACTCCAGAAGTGTAAGCACTCAACTGTAATATGCTTTGGGGATATATTTCAGAGTAAGAGGAAGAAATTAATCCAGGCACAAAAGAGCCATTGATACAAATGGTCCAAGTCCAGTGGTCCGTGGTTCCAAGCAAGGAGGGGATGGGGAGAGGTGGGCAGCAGTGAGCAGAACTGAGACAGAGCATGATTATCTGCATAGGAAATGAGAGGGGATTCTGTGTCATAGAGCAACCAGGAAATCAGCACTGGAATGGATATTTGTTTTTATTTTTTTTTGTTTTTATTTTTATTTATTTATTTATTTTTATTCATTTTTGTAGCTTTTCGAGGTAGGATCTCGCTCTAGCCCAGGCTGACCTGGAATTCACTATGTGGTCTCAGGGTGGCCTTGAACTCATGGCAATCCTCCTACCTCTGCCTCCCCGGTGCTGGGATTAAAGGCGTACACCACCACGCCCAGCTTGTATTTATTTTTTAATTTTGGTTAAACTTCCTTCATTCTCAGGTGACAATTCCTCTAACACTAAAATTCAAAGAAAGCTCTTTCACTATGATATTGTGATAGAATGTTCTCTAGGTATGTATTTTCAAGATCATGGGAAAAGCTGGTGAGGAAAAGAGAATAAACAAGAATGGGGGGAGAGGAGGGAAATATCATGGTTTATTGTCTGTAAGTATAGAAGTTGTCATTAAATAAGCCAAAAAATAATAAAAATAAAACTTAAATTTAAAAAAACTGGAGTGGGGACTGGATAAATGGCTCAGCAGTTAAAAGCGCTTGCTAAGTCTGATGGCCCAGGGTCACTTCCCCAGTACCCATGTAAAGCCTGATGCACAAAGTGATGCATGTGTCTGGAGTTCATTTGCATTGGCAAGAGGCCCTGGTGTGCCTATACTCACACTCTCTCTCTCTCTCTCTCTCTCTCTCTCTCTCTCTTTATCTTGTTCTCTCTCTGCTCACACAAAAATAAAGCATTAAAAAAAAAAAAAAACTAGAGGGCTGGAAAGATGGCTTAGCGGTTAGGGCGCCTACCTCCTAAGACTAAGAACGCTGGTTCCAATCTCCAGTGGTTCCAATCTCCAGGTCCCAAGTTTAGCCAGATGCAAAGTGACGCAAGAGCGCAATGCCGCACTTGACCACAAAGGGGCATACACATCTGGATTTCGTTCACAGCAGCTGAGAGGCTGCTGGCACACCCATCCCTATCTGTCTTCCTCTCCCTCTCTCCTCTCTCTATCTCCCTCTGTGTCTCTCTCCAAAAATAAATAAATAAATTAATTAATTAATTAATTAATTAATTAATTTAAAAATGTGCAGTTATAACCTGTCAGAAATAGACACAAAACACCTGGGACCAGAACCTCATTTATGTGTGTGGCTTTACAAGGTACTGAGAACCGTCACATATGTTTTACTCCATAGGTAAGGATTGTTTGAAAAGTAGCTGTGATGATGTAGGTCAAAATGCTTTGTCAAGCATAAATACAAGGTAGTAATTATTGGACTATGTTAGGAAACAATCTGTTTAATAAGGTAAGGCACAGTAGTCACAGGAAAATAAGTGATCAATTCTTAGCAATGACTTCTCAGCCGAGCAGCTCCTCCTGGCCTAACTGCTGGGTTTTAAGCCACAGCATAGCTGACATGTTTTCAAGCTGTGCAGTATGAGTGTCTTTGGGGACCAATCAGATGTTCTGCACAAAAGATTTGAAGACATTTTTGGCCTTTTCTCCACAGATCAAAGACTTTTAAGTTTCTTCTTTTGAAAAAAAAAAAAACTGAAATGTTGGGTTTTTTTGTTAAGATTTGGTTGTGACCCCAGCACAGAGACTCTTCAACATCTCTAGATTGTGAAAAGTGAAATAATGCTGTAACAATGTGAACACTAACATCCACAGAGTAAATGGCAACTGGAACTTTGGGTCATTTTTTGAGAAGTCAGTTATGAAACAGCGAAATGAATCTAGTTTTGCTCTTGTATTTCAAGACCCTTTACTCTCTGCATGGCGCCAGCCACTAGCCTATGACAAACACCAGCAGCCCCACAGGACGGGCTTCCCTGACTCCTGTCTCCCACTATGCTGGGACAGCTTGGCACACAGCTTCTCTTTAATAGCACCTTTGTAATTGTTCTCCCCTGAATCCTCATGTTCCGTCCTAAGAGAACGTGCCCTTTCCAATCATGAAGAACAGGATTTATACTATGTTTCCCTACCCCCCCAAGGGAATTCCCCAACTCCCCATACGTTGCACCTACCAAATGAGTGCCAAACATTCACTATTTCAAGTAATTTGCAATCCCGTGAGACAGGTTCTCATTTTGGAACTGAGACACACTCTGCACAAACCACCCAACTTCTGCAAATGCTCCAGTCCTTCAAGATAAAGAAAAAGCACAGTCACTTCCCTCACGCAACTGTCACCCTCCCTCCTTGGCCCGCTTTAGCCGCATTTTCTTCTCTTAACAGTACCTCACCAAGCCCTCACCAAACAGGAGCAAGATGACCTAGCACGTGATCGTTTCCACCATTAGCATTCACTTCATTTCAGATAAAAAATGAAAGGCCTAACAAAATGTCTCTTTGCCCCTTAAGTCACATAGGTTAACAGTTGGCTACACTGGTAACACGAACCCTATATTTAAAGTGTAAGTTAATTAAGTCAGTAAAACTAGTTTCTGGCCATGCATACTGTGCTAGGCAACTGGATAAAAGATTTCTAAGTACAAAGTGACGAGGCCCATGGGCCACAGGTGGAAGAATAGCACAAGTGGATAAGGACATTCCAGGCTAAAAGTTTCTGGCAAAAGAAACAAAAGAAACGAGGCAGAGCCAGAGGACAGAAAGAGGAACCAGGGGACAGGAACGTTGGAGTGGTGACATTTCAGTGGAGGTGACATTCATTACTGCTGTCCAGAAACTGGACAGCTGTTGGACAGCTCTTGCAACTGGATCATGTCCAAGTTTTCTGATCAGTAGATTAGAGATTGGACAACCGAGGCATGAAATGCCATTTAAGACTATAAATCCTAAGTTGAGTCTTGCTCCAAAGGCCCATGTAATATTCACTCCCTATAGCCAGTGTCAGTCAACTGTATCACTGTATGACTATTACCTGCCCCCACCAGTAAACGCCTGACCTCTCCTTCTTAATCCAGTAATGCTTTCTAGTAAATATTGAAACATGAGAGAAAGCTTTTATGAGTATACCACCCAAGAATTTGTCAGGAATCATCCTGGCTGGTCTTGACCTTCTAGAAGCAGGGCGATACCATCTGTGAATTCCTCACTGTCCAAATTCTCACAACTGGAAAAATACTAGTGAATCATTTATACTACATAAATACTGAATAATTTCACTTTAAAAAATATTTCATTTCCTTATTTTCAAGGAGAGAGAGAGTGAGAGACAGAGAAAGAGAGAATGGACATACCAGAGCCTCCAGCCACTGCAAACAAATGCCAGATGAATGCACCACTTTTTGCACCTGGCTTTCACGGGTCCTACCTGGGGAAACGATTGTTATGATATTGTTATGATATCGTGAACACAGGGAGAGTGTGAAGGGAGGAGCTGATTCTGAATACAGCACTTGAAGAAGTAAGTTCCACAGTGACCTCTCATACTCACGCTGATACACAGCCTACACTTGGACTTAGAAAACCAAGTGAAGGGGCTGGAGAAATGGCTCAGCAGTTAAGGCACTTGCCTGCAAAGCCTAAGGACCAGGGTTTGATTCCCCAGTATCCACATAAAGACTGGTGCACAAGGTGATGCATGAATCTGGAGTTCATTTACAGTGGCTAGAAGTCCTGGTTCTTCTCTCTCTCTCTCTCTCTCTCTCTCTAATAAATGAACAATATTAAATAATTAAATAAAATCAAGTGAACAAGATCAGTAGGGACAGCCATAGCTTGGTATTAATATATAGAGAAAATCTCCGTTAAGCATTTTAGCAACAGGAAGTATACAATATAATAACCAATACAAGATGTTCCCCGCAAACAATCCTGCCAGGCTCCTGCTGTCACAAGTGGGGTTCTTGGACTCCCTGCCTGAGTATCCCCTGGGGATTTAACAGAATGTAGGATCTGGTTCTGTTACATCCATATTGAGACTTACTGACAGCTTACAGACTCTCGGGTGACTGAGTACATACACCCACTGTCCTAGGCCATTGCTCAGATGTGGTGAGGTAAGACTCTGGTTAAGACTAGAACTCAAACACCTTCAACCAAGACCAGCACACACTCAAGCTAGAACCTGCCTAGAATATTCGAATGCTGGAAATGCCTGTTTAGAATGTGTTATCCAATATGGTGGCCCTAGTTACATGAAGATATTTACCACTTAAAATAGAACAAATATGAATGAGGCTAATCTAATTAAGATGAACTCAACCATAAATATACAATAGGCTGAGGGCTGCTAGCAAGAAAGAAATGAATGTCACGTTAAATAATTTTTATGTTGAACAATCATTGGGGGTGTGTCACCTTAACACAATTATCTTATTAAAATTAATTCCACTTGGTTCTATTTTCACTCTTAGTGTGGCTGCTAGAAAGTTGAGATGAACTCTGGGGTACATGTTTAATTCTTACTGGGCAATGTTCTTTTAGACTTAACTATAGCACTGTATGGACGTTCTCTTTAAACCTGTAGAGCAACGTTATGTGGAAGAAATATTCACCTGGCCAGGGACTAGGATTAGAATAAAGCTTGAATACTATTGTAGGAGAAAATGCAGGACAAGAATTTCCTGCCTGTTCCTTCAAATACCAGGCATTGAATAGAATCACGCCCACAGACTCATCAGCGAATCGCACACTCTTAGAAAAAAGATTGCATTGCTTATCTAACAAAATACATCTGAAAATATGAACATGAAACAAGAAAATCTAACTACTGATTAAAAAGCAATGTTCTATGAGCAGTTGCCAACACTCTATTTTCTTGTGGAGAAGAGGTAAAACTCATTTCAGTTTTTCAGTAGTGGCTGGTGGCTGATAGGCAATCACATCATCAGAGGAAATGACATCCTTGCGTACAAGGAAACATCCTCCTGAAAATGCCACCTACTCATGCCAAACATCCTCACCCAGATTCCCAATCATCTATGGGAGCAAATAGTTGCTGCACTGAAGCTACCCAGCCTCCCTGCCATCTTAGTTCAGAATTACAGTAGGGAAAATCAATAAACCTCTCTGTGCCCGTGATTCTGATGTCAACACAATGCCATTGAAACTGAAAACAGAGTTTAACAAGAAATATCTGCCTCATCATTGTGATGCTGAATGTAATACACAAAAAAGTAACTTTCTTTTCCTAATATAGTTAAAGCCATGGCATTTTACCTTGTATGTACTAGTTCCAATTACATCATCTTCTACATGCATATGAGAAATGCTAAAGTATTACATGATCCAAAGTGACTGGACGAATGGAATTTTAAAAAGTAATCTAGGGCTGGAGAGATGGCTTAGCGGTTAAGGCGCCTGCCTCCTAAGCCTAAGAACACTGGTTAAATCTCCAGCGGTTCCAATCTCCAGGTCCCACATTTAGCCAGATGCAAAGTGACGCAAGGGCACAATGCCGCACTTGACCACAAGGGGGGCGCACACATCAGGATTTCGTTCCCAGCAGCTGAGAGACTGCTGGCGTGCCCATCTCTATCTGCCTTCCTCTCCCTCTCTCTCTGTCTCTCTCCAAAAACAAAAGTAATTTATTGGTTTGTCTTTATCTAATATAACTAGGGTTTTAAAAGACAATATAATAGGTTATATTACTTTTCAGATATAGATTATCCTCATGGTAGCTGTTTAGTTGCTGATATTTGCTTTTGCTTGTGTTGAGACTACACATTTTATTTCCTTATTTACTTGACACACTTGTATACATTCGTGAGATTCAGTGTGAAGCTTCCATATACACACACAGCATGCACTGATCATATCTGAACACCACTCCTCTCGGTCCTGCCCCTACTGCACAACTTTTCCAATGCTTAGTGATCATTTCTCTACTTTAAAGTCAACATTGTTATCTTTCATATCTGAGAGGGAACTTGTGTTTTCAAGTACCTCCCCATTACAAATTATCAATATCCTAAAGTGGCTGAGCAGGACTGTCTCTCCAACAGACTTAGGTTTGAGTGCACTCTGTTCAAATCCCTGCTCTCCTCATGCCCGCACTCTCTTTGGGGTTTTTGTCTGTTTACAACTTGTTTAAGGACATCAACTGTGGAGCTACCTCTCTTGACACTAAATTCCCATATTCCAAATTTCCATGCAAAATAGAACAGGAACAAAATGCATCACAAGTAACCAAATACAGTGCATAGCTATTGAAATAAACCCTGGGTGGTGTTATTCTCCTTGGAGAACTTATGTCACTTATTTTTTAAACGTTTCTTTAATATCTCCCAAAAGGATTTTTAAAATCTATAAAACCATTTACCTTGTATGCATTATGAATGACCATGAGAAAGAAATGGGTACACACACACACACACACACACACACACACACACACCATGAGTTTGGGAAAGACTGATATGGTGTAATTCTTTTTTCTATTTTATAATTCAGTGTCACAAGATGATTCAATATATCACCTACTTTTAGATTTTCAAACTGTACTTTTTAACTTAAACTCATTAATTTTTCACTGTGAATGGACTCCTATGTGTCCTATGCCCAAACTTTTTCTTTCTCTCTTGGTTACTTTCTCATTATTAGGACAAAATTCTCAACCACAAGCAGCTTATGGAATTAGGTAGTGTAATTCAGCTAACAGGAAATGTGAATTATAAGAGGGAAAATACGGCAGGAGCATATAGCAAGCATCACATCTTCACATGATGAGGGAGGGGCAGATACCATCACATCTTCACATGATGAGGGAGGGGCAGATACTATCACATCTTCACCTGATGAGGGAGGGGCAGATAGCATCATATCTTCACATGATGAGGGAGGGGCAGATACCATCACATCTTCACACGATGAGGGAGGGGCAGATACCATCACATCTTCACATGATGAGGGAGGAGCAGATACCATCACATCTTCACATGATGAGGGAGGGGCAGATACCATCACATCTTCACATGATGAGGGAGGGGCAGATACCATCACATCTTCACATGATGAGGGAGGAGCAGATACCATCACATCTTCACATGATGAGGGAGGAGCAGATACCATCACATCTTCACATGATGAGGGAGGGGCAGAGAGCATCACATCTTCACCTGATGAGGGAGGGGCAGATAGTATCACATCTTCACATGATGAGGGAGGGGCCGAGAGCATCACATCTTCACATAATGAGGGAGGGGCAGAGAGCATCACATCTTCACATGATGAGGGAGGGGCAGATACCATCACATCTTCACCTGATGAAGGAGGGGCAGATAGCATCACATCTTCACATGATGAGTGAGGAGCAGATAGTATCACATCTTCACACGATGAGGGAGGGGCAGAGAGCATCACATCTTCACATGATGAGGGAGGGGCAGATACCATCACATCTTCACATGATGAGGGAGGGGCCGAGAGCATCACATCTTCACATGATGAGGGAGGGGCAGAGAGCATCACATCTTCACATGATGAGGGAGGGGCAGAGAGCATCACATCTTCACATGATGAGGAGGGGCAGATAGCATCGAGAGCATCACATCTTCACATAATGAGGGAGGGGCAGATACCATCACATCTTCACATGATGAGGGAGGAGCAGATACCATCACATCTTCACATGATGAGGGAGGAGCAGATACCATCACATCTTCACATGATGAGGGAGGGGCAGAGAGCATCACATCTTCACACGATGAGGGAGGAGCAGATACCATCACATCTTCACATGATGAGGGAGGAGCAGATACCATCACATCTTCACATGCATCACATCTTGATGTGGGAGGGGCAGAGAGCATCTCATCTTCACATGATGAGGGAGGGGCAGATACCATCACATCTTCACATGATGAGAGAGGAGCAGATAGCATCTCATCTTCACATGATGAGGGAGGGGCAGATACCATCACATCTTCACATGATGAGAGAGGAGCAGATAGCATCTCATCTTCATGTGATGAGGGAGGGGCAGAGAGCATCACATCTTCACATGATGAGGGAGGGGCAGATACCATCACATCTTCACATGATGAGGGAGGAGCAGATACCATCACATCTTCACATGATGAGGGAGGAGCAGATAGCATCTCATCTTCACATGATGAGGGAGGGGCAGATACCATCACATCTTCACATGATGAGGGAGGAGCAGATACCATCACATCTTCACATGATGAGAGAGGAGCAGATAGCATCTCATCTTCATGTGATGAGGGAGGAGCAGATACCATCACATCTTCACGTGATGAGGGAGGGGCAGATACCATCACATCTTCACATGATGAGGGAGGAGCAGATACCATCACATCTTCACATGATGAGGGAGGGGCAGATACCATCACATCTTCACGTGATGAGGGAGGGGCAGATACCATCACATCTTCACATGATGAGGGAGGGGCAGATAGCATCACATGTTCACACGATGAGGGAGGAGCAGATACCATCACTTCTTCATGTGATGAGGGAGGGGCAGATAGCATCACATGTTCACATGATGAGGGAGGGGCAGAGAGCATCACATCTTCACATGATGAGGGAGGGGCAGAGAGCATCACATCTTCACATGATGAGGGAGGGGCAGATAGTATCACATCTTCACATGATGAGGGAGGGGCCGAGAGCATCACATCTTCACATAATGAGGGAGGGGCAGATACCATCACATCTTCACACGATGAGGGAGGAGCAGATACCATCACATCTTCACATGATGAGGGAGGAGCAGATACCATCACATCTTCACACGATGAGGGAGGGGCAGAGAGCATCACATCTTCACACGATGAGGGAGGAGCAGATACCATCACATCTTCACATGATGAGGGAGGAGCAGATACCATCACATCTTCACACGATGAGGGAGGGGCAGAGAGCATCACATCTTCACACGATGTGGGAGGGGCAGATAGCATCTCATCTTCACATGATGAGGGAGGGGCAGATACCATCACATCTTCACATGATGAGAGAGGAGCAGATAGCATCTCATCTTCACATGATGAGGGAGGGGCAGATACCATCACATCTTCACATGATGAGAGAGGAGCAGATAGCATCTCATCTTCATGTGATGAGGGAGGGGCAGAGAGCATCACATCTTCACATGATGAGGGAGGGGCAGATACCATCACATCTTCACATGATGAGGGAGGAGCAGATACCATCACATCTTCACATGATGAGAGAGGAGCAGATAGCATCTCATCTTCATGTGATGAGGGAGGGGCAGATACCATCACATCTTCACACGATGAGGGAGGGGCAGATACCATCACATCTTCACATGATGAGGGAGGAGCAGATACCATCACATCTTCACATGATGAGAGAGGAGCAGATAGCATCTCATCTTCATGTGATGGGGAGGGGCAGATACCATCACATCTTCACATGATGAGGAGGGGCAGATACCATCACATCTTCACATGATGAGGAGGGCAGATACCATCACATCTTCACATGATGAGGGAGGGGCAGATACCATCACATCTTCACGTGATGAGGGAGGGGCAGATACCATCACATCTTCACATGATGAGGGAGGGGCAGATAGCATCACATGTTCACACGATGAGGGAGGAGCAGATACCATCACTTCTTCATGTGATGAGGGAGGGGCAGATAGCATCACATGTTCACATGATGAGGGAGGGGCAGATAGCATCACATCTTCACATGATGAGGAAAGAGGGATCAGGGTGAGAATACCTTGTGGAGTAGGACTGTAAAACTTCAGTTCTGTCCCCAGTGACACACTGCTGTCTGCAAGGCTCCACCTTCTAAATGTTCCACAACCTTCCCATACTGCATCCCACACTGCATATTAAATATTCAAACTCACAAGTCTATGGTGAACACTACATGCAAACCATCACATTTCTATAAGAGATATAATTGCATCTGTGTTTAAGGACCCATATATAAACAGGCATAAGTTATTTCTCTGTACCTTCCTATCTGGCTTCCTTCACACTGCTTCGTGGTCTGGTAAGGACTCTGCTGCTAAGCCTCTCACAGACTGTCATCCTGAATTCACCGCCTCTGGCAGCTTCGCCCTCTGCTTGCAAAGGAATCCTCAAAAGGTGAAGCTTCAGAAATCGCTGAAATGCTTGTGTTGAAACATTTTTCCTTAAGACTCTGTGGTATACCCACCATTTCTTCAATTTTTTTTTCCCTGAATCTACCTATGTCCTCTTCACAAGTTCCAACTCCCCATCTTATCTCTGAGTGCTTGAAGGTCTCAGTAACACAAACCCTGCTCAGGACACCTCTTCTATAATCAGATTGCTGGAACACATGTCTTTCCACACTGTGCTACCTGCTAAGGCTCTGGATGCTATAGAGGACACAGTACATATAATACACATGTTCATGAAGGCCATCGTGACGCAGGCCTGCACGACCAGTCTGAATACCCCATACCCTTGGCCCATCAGGTTCCCATGAGATCAAAGCTGGATCACAGTCAGTCCTTAGGAAGATGGTGATGCGGTGTGTTGACACACACCTGTATTTCCAACACTTGGGAGGTGGAGGCAGAAGAATCATAAGTTTAAGTTTATACTCTAATACATAGCAAGTTTGAGGCCAGGATGTACTACATTAAAGTATCTTTCTAAACAAAACAAAGAGAAGTAAAAATGGGGGAAAAACAAGAAGACGAAAAAGAGGAGAAAGAAGAGCAACAGCCACTTCAGCAGCTTCTAGAACCATCATGGAAAAAGATATTTTCTCTTCCTTGTGGTCACTCGATTCCAGGATCACAGCACTGGGGCTCACATTGGAATACTGACACTCTAAGCAGAGTGCCTACCACAGACGAAGAATGAAAAAGGCTGAGATGGAAATAGATAAATGAATCCTGATCAGTATGGGAAGGGACAATGTCAAAGTTTAGAATTCTGACCTATAAGGCTCAATAAATTACACATTCCTCATTAATATGTTTAAGATTGGGTTTCTCATGCTTAATAAGAAGAGCCTTACCTAACCATAAATTTCCCCAGGACACTCAGTGCTATGCCAGAAACATCTGACTGATCTGGGTTAGGTTGTAGATTCACCCTCTCTGTTTGCAAAGGAATGACTCTGTGCCTCAGACCTTGTGTTAAAGCTTCACAGAACACGTTGGAGGACATTGCATGCTTCTCACAACATTCAGGAAAGTCTAGACTGGCACATTAAGAAACAGAGAGAAAGAAAAGGCATTATAATGGCAGAAGCCCAGTCTGCCCATCGCAGCCCACTCAGAGCTGCTGAGTCAGAACAGCACAAGGCCTGCAGGCTCAGCAGCCGCATCCAGTACAACCATCACTTCCTCTTCTCAGCAGCCAGTACAACCATCACTTCCTCTTCTCAGCAGCCAGAGCACAGTGCATGTTGTCAGGTATCCTGAGCAGACTCGAGGGGAAGAGGTACAGGGACCAGGCAGTGTTTCCTTGTGCTCTTCGCTCAGCTCAGGGGCATGGGAATGCTATTGTGGAAAAGGCCTTCCCTTCACTTATCCAAAGACTCAAGGGAAATGAGAACTATGAGTGGAAAAAGCAGACTTATATTTTGTGGGAAAATGAACAACAACAAAAAAACAATGCTGAATATATTTTATCTTATAAATACAAAGAAACTCCCCAGAGATAAAATCTCTGTTGATTGGCAATATTACTGCTACCAACAATGAGCTGCTCATTTATACAGGAAGCAGGGACTCAGCCTCACCTGCACTTTGTATGCAAAGTCATCAGCTCTGTGGGCTTGGTGAGTACCACAGTCAGCCCCACTGTACATCTGAGAGGAATGATTGCATTAGCAGAAAACAATGCATCGGGGAATGAGAAAAACAAACACCATAAAGGCAAAATGCATATTTTTTAGAAAATAAGAACTCATCATTTCTTTTCGAATCCATTAGGACATAAAGTATTAATTGAGATAACAGCACCCAGGGCCAATGTAAGATCACAAGGTACTTCCTACATGTTGTAGTCAGCTCCAGCTTGCAAGGCGAAGCAGACAAGAAGGGTTTATTTCAGCTCACTAATCCGGGGAGAACTCCACGATGGCAGAAGAAGCTGCTTATTCCCATACGTCCAAGCAGAAACAGCGTCAGCAAGCTAACATCAACTCGACAAACACAAACCACCAGAGCTCAAACTACTCGATACACACATTTGAGCTGGAATTATATCTGCCCCCAAACACACCTTAGGGCTCGACCCCAGAATCCCCTCCCAGTGAGATCTCTTCCAGCGGGCTGCTGGAGACTTAAACAGGAAGCTTAACCTTCATCAAAAATACCTGAGGCTATGGGAGATAAACATTCACATTCAAACCCCCACATCACACACTTGCAATTCATTCAGGAAAAGCAAAATCCTGTATATGGATAAGTTTCTATTAGCTGATACGGAATTTCTCATAGTTTAAACATAAATATTGACATGCAGTAAAGAAATTCCTGAGGTTTCTGAGTTTGCTGTAATCGGTAATTCTATCTACCAACATGGTTAAGTGATGGTGCCCAGGCATCTGGCATAGGTCTAGGGAAGGTGTTTGTAAATTTGATTACTACTCAGTCATCTAGCTTTAAGGGAAGCAGATTATCCTCTTTATCATGCTGCACTCATTTGAAAGGCACCAAAGAAAAGAAAGAATGTCCTAAGAGGTCTTCCGCCTCAAGATGACAATGGGGACCCTCTGCTGAGTCCCTGCACCTCAGGCCTGCCCCACTCTGAAGAGCTCAGGCCCCACAGTGGAATTTCCATTCTGTCTTCTAGCCACCACCACCACCCCACCCCCTACAGATTTTGGACTTGACAGTTCTGTTAGTGCAATCAGAAAATTTCTTAAAATACTATTCATTTTCTCTCTAAATACATGCATATAGATGTGTGTAGAACACAGTCACACATTTTATTTATGTATGCATGTGTGTTCCTTTTCTTTGGAGATAATTCCTCTTCTTTGAATAATATTTAAATGCTAGTGCACACATCTTGGCTTAAACCTACCTTGCTGGAGAAGCGTGCTCTCTCTGTGATTGCAAGAATTGGAGGATGCTGATGTCAGGTCACGTTCCTCAGCTCTAGGAACGTCTCAGGTGAATGTCCTGACTTCACGGTGACTCCCGATGGAAACCGCCTTCCTCTTTTCCTCCAGTCAACGAGGACTAGCAGGCTTTCTGCTACAGTGCTTGTCAACTCACAGGAGGTCTACTGGGCAATCCCACCCTCAGTGTCACAGCAGTCGTGTCTTCTGCCAGTGCCTCTTGCTCAGCCTGCAGGGACCGTCTGTATTTCTGGGAGTTTGCTTGGCCCGGGTGCTACCGCCGAGTCTCCACTTTGGTGATGTGCAATCGCACTCATGATCTTGGCAATCACAATATGTTCATAAGGTGTTGATGGTACAAGGAGTCCTAAAAGCTATCTTGATATTCTGAAATGTGGCTACTACAAGCTATTTATTTTTCAATCAGTAGTAGCCAATTTGGTTAGGACAAAGAGTGGCTGGATGCATCCTATGCAAAGGGCAAATAAGAGATCTGAGATATATTTTCAGTCAATGAGTCAAAGTGCCTTTTTTTTTTCCCTTCTAACTCAAGTGAGTTGTAAACTTTCTTTCATTCTCCATCTCCTTCCATCTCTATTCTGTCTCTATACTCAGGCTTTGCTTCAAGCCCTTAACCCATCTCCCTCCACAGCTGTACACAAGGCTATTAACTACCTTCCCTCCCCACAACAGCTCTAGTTTTGATTTTGTCCATTTGCTTCCTTCTTTTACAAGTTGTTAACCCCACAGATCTCACAGTGGCTAGCACAGGCAGGGCCCTGCCTACAGCCCCTAAATGCCATAGGAATGTCACCCAGAGAGGTGAAAAAACACTCAGCATGAGATCATTCATTATAACCAAACGTGACTGTTAACAACAAAAGAGACCTTTTAAAATTCTATTCCTAATATTAAAAAAAAATCACAATCACTGTTTAATTACTAATAGGCAAAACTTGATAAGCACAATTCTAGACCACCATTCGTCCTCGTTAACCCTAACTAAATGATAACTACCTTCATGGCACAAATGTATAGGAGACTGATGAAAATATTAATATGAGAACACCTATTCGTACAAACATAACCTACTTCTATAGACCCAGTATGAGCAAACAAAAGTTGTAACTATGACAATTTCCACTGGTGGAATTATCACTGATCACAGAATATGAGTCCTCGGAGCAGTCAAACATTACCAGGTGTGAAACTTCCATGGACTCAAAGACACACTCATGCAAAACGTAAAGAATTTAAACTTACAGATATTGAAACTATAATTATTTTAAACATTTTAAAACATAAGCAAGCAAGAAATAATTTAGTGTAGGACCAAAATAGATGTACTTGAATTTTTGTTTGTAGAAAGAAGGCTCAAACAATTATTTATCAGAAAAACAAGATGAAGATATAAGTGAAAAACACGTGGGCACGTTGATACCACGTTTGCCCGTAGCCTGTGCACGTTAACAGAGGTGAGTGCCTCAACATCTTTCTAAAAGTCACCCTTTCTGTTCATCTCCTTTGACTGTCTTTTTCTAATCTTTATGTCTTGTCTTCAATATTTATATTTTCCTTTCTCTTTCTTGACCCACCTCCAAACAAGAGAATCTTATTCAGACCTGGGGATGCTGGGAATATAACATCTCTTGAAACTGAAACATAGATAATCAACTCTCATGAAAGCACGTGCTTTCCAACCTCTTTCTAAGTCTTCTTTCCAAGGGAAACACACTCCAGAAAGATTTTTCACTTCTATCACTCGATCAAAACTACTTTTTTTAAAGAACTTCTAAGAACCCTCTTTGTGCTGAGACGCTAGTCAATTCCTACAAGTTCTCTTACTGATTTAGCTGTAGTGTTTGGTTGTCATTAAATTTCTGACAAGGCTGCTGTGCATTGCTTCACAGACAGCAAACCTCACTGGTTTTCCTCCCACTTCATGGGCCCTGTCTCTTCCCTCTTCTGCTCTTCTCCGCTGGAGTGTGACCCCACTATGCTCGCACAGGGCTTGGTGTCCCACAGCGAACGCCATGAACCTCACTCCCTTCAGGATTTCATCCCCCAGTCTGACAAATTGAAACCCCAAGCCTATGTGAATGAATCTCTGGCCACTATCTCCAGCTGGACCTCCCTTCTACCTACACCCACCTATTCCACACTGGCATCCTGATGCCTGACAGGCCTTTGGAACTCAAAACTGATCTCTTAAGGTGAATTTTCTCTCACATCTACTCACCCCATCCCCTACTACACGGTGCTTCACGTCACTCTGATCTTAGCCTCTCCTCTCCCATTCTATACTCAAGGAACCAGCTGGTTTGCCTGGTTCATCCCAATATACCCAGCGAGCTGTTACCTGTTCTGCCCACCGTCGTCACTGACATGGACTCCTAGTGCCCCAGTCCCTGCATGGCACAATGCCAGGCCGCATGCCAGATGAAACCAGGAAGCGGCTTCTGTGGACACGGCGTCCTGCGCAGGCCTGGCGTGACAACAGCTACAGTCCCATGCTCGCGAGAAACCTGCTACGAGATGATCTGCCCGGAGACAGGCTGTCATTGGTCACAAGAAGGGGACCACACCATACGATGATTGGCCAGCCAAACGCCCTACACGTCTTGAATAAACGAGTGTGCGGCAGCTCGCCCTCTGCTGCTTCCACCCAACTCCCGGAGTCTGTGTCGTGGCTCTGTGCCTTTCACCCCCAACTCGGCAGAGGCCCTGCGACCCTCCTGGGCTGGCCCTAGGGGAACCCCAACAATTCCCTCCCTACAGTCACTCTACTGAGCTCCAGTGTGATTGGAGGCGAGCTCAGAGCAGGCATGCGCTGCTCGTTCAAAGCCTTCCATGGGCTACGAGGCCTTATAGAGTCCAGCCGCCTACTGGTTCCAGTAAGCGCCTCCTGTTCTCCTTCCACAGCGTCCTTGATGCTGTTCCCAAAGGAGACCACACATCACTTTCTAACCTGTGATGTGATTTACTGCCGTTGCCATTTTCCTACCATTACACTGCAAATTCCACAGAAATGGAGACAATTATGTTTTCTTCCTTCACTGATACTTGCAAACAGCTAGAGGAGTGAGTGCCTGACTCAAAGGAGGATGCGCAGCAAACACTTGGTGGAAAAAGACCCCAAATTCTAATTGAAGGAATGTACTGAATAACTGAAACACCTCTCCTAAAGAACATAAAAGAGAAAAACCATCTTTAGAGAAAGAAACATTGACTACGCAGGAAAGCCATCAGTAGGCAGGAGAGAAAACTGGTGCTGGGTTTGGCTCTTATTTCTATAATGGGGCCTTCAAGAATCTCCTCAGCCTCCCTGTGACACAGCCCACATAGCCTTTCGAAGTTTGTGTTGTCACTTTGTTTTTAAGGCAAAATAACATGGTGCATGTAAAACCACATTCAAAAGGGAAATAACACGTGGTAAGATGATGACCCACGATTCCCTCTGAAATGGACGACTTGTGATACGCTGTCACTTTTCATAAAGCCAGTGATAAAAATATACCATAATTGTAACGTGCAGCTGCACTCCAAGTCCTAAATAAATCTTACTAAGTCACAGTTTCTTAAAGAGTGATGGCTGCTTGGGTTTTTTGCATTCAAGCACAAAAACCTTGTAATGCCCAGAGGGCAGCCTTCAATGGAGAATTCACTGGAGACGCCAAAAGAATGAGCAGAAAGGCATCATCTCACAGGTGCAAACAAGGACACAGCAGGACTTTACTGAGAGAGAGAGAACAGAAGTCCTGGGGGTGCCTGCCCTCCACAGGGCCAGACTCCAGTCTCAGTTCACTGGCCTCTTATGTGTACCATAGTGACTAAACAATCCATAGGTTCAGAATGAAGAGCAGTTTGCTGCCACCTATGAAACGCATTACCTATTCAACACCAACTATTCTGAGAAAAAAAATGCATGAGGAAACAAACAAAATTTAATGCATGCATCCACCAAGTTAGAGAATTTTTTTCTTTGTTTATAGTTTCCAAAAAGAAAACCTGAATTTGAAAAACAAAGAACGCATGCAATATTCATTAAGAAAGATTACACTAATTTGTTGGGACCCAAACCCTTCAACTCAGAAAAAACTATTCAGCAATGACAACTTGTAAAAACACATGGCATAAACAGGGAAATAAAGAAGTAAATCAATAAAAAATGTGGGGCTTGCCCCTCATAATGTATAATAGATGTAGTATTCAGATGCAGAAAACTGTAGCCCAAATGCGAAATATTACTCCCAATGTAACACCCCAAAATGATCAAAATTCTAGAAGACTGAATAAAAGAAGCATGATGAAACAGGAACTCAGCTGTCATGACAAGAGAAAGGGAGTAACAGGACTCTCACAGAGACAAGTGTAGGCACACACTAGTGGGCTGAGTGTCATCCTGAGGGACACTGTTACCATCAGTACAGAGCTACAGGCAGTTATCGGCTGCTGGGGAAGGAAGAGACATTTTCTTAAGGGGTACGGACACTGGTAAATTGCTCCTATAAATTATCCTTTACCCATAGTCCTAAGGAGCATGTGCTATTAAACACAGTGGGTCATAAAAAAGGAAAAGAAGAAGGACATGAAATTGAAAGGGGGCCCAGTTAGGTTTAAAAGAAAGGGATGAGTAGGATAGCAGAGATGGGAATGGGGAGAATATGACCAAAATGTATCATATGTATGAAAGTATTTAATACAGGCTAATGAAACCTTTTTCACCTTTTTTTAAATCTTTTTTTTGTTTTGTTTTGTTTTTGTTTTTCAAGGTAGGGTCGAAAACATGCTACTGAAGGTTTTCAAGCTGTGATTCTCTATATCCAAAAACTCAGCTTAGGATGGTGTTTTAGCTGCAAGCTGTGCCTCAGTGAAAATCTTAGCACAGACGGCTGTGCAGAAAACAAAGGTGAGAGGGATGGCAAGGAGGTAAGAGTTATCAACACAGCATTACAGAACGTTCAAAGGCTTCCATGATGAGAGCTATGGAATGGGTTAGTCACCCGAGTTCAGGTTCAAAATTAAAACAACAGTTATAAGAATACACATACAAATCAAATCTCATTTCACCATGTGCTGAGCAATACACTTAAGAGTGTGGTGGTTTGATTCAGGTGTTCCTCATAAACTTAGGTGTGCTGAATGATAGATTCCCAGCTGATAGCAATTGGAAATTAACGCCTCCTGGGAGCAGTGTATTGTTGGGGGCGGGCTTATAGGTGTTAAAACCAGATCCCCCTTGCCAGTGTTTGGCACACTCTCCTGTTACTGTTGTCCACCTGCTGTTGGCCAGGGGTGATGTCCACTCTCTGCGCATGCCATCATTTTCCCAGCCATCATGGAGCTTCCCCTCAAGCCTGTAAGCCAAAATAAACCTCTTTTTTCCCCAAGCTGCTCTTGGTTGGGTGATTTCTACCAGCAATGTGAACCTGACTGCAACACATGGTGATATCTGAGCTACGCATGATATTTTTAAATGTGCCCTAACATAGGAATAAATTCAAGAATAATTTGATGAATTAGTGCCACAACAACAACAACAAACTAAAACCACACTAGTTTGGAATGTCACAACAACAGAGATGGGTGCAGAAATCTCCTTCACATTAACAAATATGGCAAATTCTCAAGGCTTTAAACTCCCCCAAAACTACTGATATTGTTAAAATTTTTGTGAAGACATACCAATGTCAAATTAGTTGTTTTGGGACAAACATTTTTAAATTTTACTATCACTCATATTAGCTGTGTGTATTTTAAAAATTCTTATATTGGTAATATCAGGACTAGATTCCTAAATTCCAACACTCATCCTCAACAGTAAACACTGTTATTTGTATCTCAACTTTATAAACTTTCTCATGATTAATTTAAATATTCATTAAGAATATAGATACAGGGGCTGGAGAGATGGCTTAGCAGTTAAGCACTTGCCTGTGAAGCCTAAGGACCCAGGTTCGAGGTTAATTTCTCAGGACCCACATAGGCCAGCTGCACAAGGTGGTGCAGGTGTCTGGAGTTTGTCTGCAGTGGCTAGAGGCCCTGGTTTGCCCATTCTCTCTCTATCTGCCTCTTCCTCTCTCTCTCAAATAAATACATAAACATTTTTTAAAAGGAATACACAATAACACATAATAAATTATGAATTCAGCAAACCCGACAAGAATCCACAATATGCTGCAAAGGTCTACAGATCTAGGAGAAGGCCTTTCAGAGTGAAAACGTGTACACGGGGGTCCGTTGGGGGCTGGTTCCTTCTGTCATCTGTGTGGTGATGGGACCCTCAAAATGACTGCAGTAGAATTAAATCACAACGTGCCTTAAAACCCAGCCACATGCCTTTTTTTTTTAGTTGCTTTATTCTGGGATTGCTCAAGCTTGTTTTCCACTCATTTCACTGTAGTTCTTTTTCGAGCCTTCCTAGTTACCATGGCATCTCTAGAAACCTTCTTAAACATCTCCTACAACACTAGACTATATCTAATTAACAACAAAAATAGGTAGTATGGCTGGCTTTATTTCATAGCTCTTTATAAATGATGCTCACACACACACACACACACTCACAAGACACGCCTTTAATCCCAGCATTTGGGAGACAGAGGTAGGAGGAGCACCGTGAGTTCAAGGTCACCCTGAGACTACATAGTGAATTCCCAGTCAGCCTGAGTTAGAGTGAGACCCTACCTCAGGGGGGAAAAAAAAGTTCCACAATTTTAAAGATAAATTTCTAATTTTTTTGTTTGTTTGTTTGTTTTGTTCTGTTTTTCGAGGTAGGGTCTTGCTCTAGCCCAGGCTGCCCTGGAATTCACTGTGTATTCTGAGGGTGGCCTCGAATTCATGGCAATCCTCCTACCTCTCTGCCTCCCAAGTGCTGGGATTAAAGGCATACACCACCATGCCAGGCTTACTTACTTACTTACTTATTTATTTATTTATTTATTTATTTATTTATTTATTTAAGAGAGAGAGAGAGAAAAGAAGCAGAGAGAGACAGAATGGGTGCGCCAGGGCCTCCAGCCACTGCAAAGGAACTCCAGATGCATGTGCCCCCTTGTGCATCTGGCTTATGTGGGTCCTGGAGAATTGAACCAGGGTCCTTTGGCTTTGCAGGCAAACGCCTTAACCGCTAAGCCATCTGTCCAGCCCAAAGATAAATTTCTATATGATGGCAACAGGGAAAAGAGGTAGAAAGCTGGATGCCAGAAAGAATATGAAGTTTTTGTGAAATGAGTGGACCAACATTTTTCTGTCCACAAGTCTGATGTTACAGTTCAAGCAATATATCTTATATTTGTCCTATTTTCTAATCTTACCTGTTAACTTTGATTAACATGAACCTTGAATCCAGCTTATTGATCTAAAGTCTTATCGCAGAATTAAACATTCTAGGTCCATTCACCCTTTCTGTTATTAGTTTAACCAAGCAACAAAAATACTGGGCACAACAATTTTAAAAAAGAAAGAAAGAAAAGATAGGCAATACTTCAGTAAGCTTCTATATGTTGCCCTCAGAATAAATGTTTCATGCGTCACTCTCATTAATTTGAAAAACCCAGTGGCCTCAGTTCTGTGATGACCATGTTCAGGGCTGAATGTTCAGCTCCTACTGACCCGAGGCCCAAACTCCAGCATTCCACAGCAGGGCCTCCCTCCCGCAGGCTAGAAGCCTAGATACAGCCTAAGCTCCATCCTGCATCTCCTCGGTGCTCCAAAGTGACTGGAGCAGCTCATTGTTATGCCTCTAAGAATTATCCTTCATGCATGACACCCTGTGGAGGAGAATGACGCCAGCTCTACAGGATTTAAGTTCCATTTATTCATCTTCCCATAATAACAGGTCTGATAAAAGTAACATAAAATATACTGAACAGCCTCTGCAATGATTAAATATCTCTCCTTCAATCACTAGATGCAAGGACCATGACATTGTTATGAAGTTAATAATTTTGGGAAAAGAAGTAAAAAAAAAAAAAAAGTACTAGTCAATTCTTAGAAGAAATCAAGTTCTTTCATGAGCTGGAATTCCTGGGTCTCCCCACAGACTCGGACCCTCTGTCACGCACCATTCCTTGTTTGCTTGGACTTCAGGGAATAGAATTTCCCCTGAGCTCTTGCACATGTTTTCTCAGACATTCTTCTGCTCCTAACTTGTTCTTCCTCTAAGCTCACTTCCATGATTCTTACACACACACAGCTTACACACAATTTTTTTTTTTTTTGCCTCAGGACTCTCGCCCCTGGCATCCTACTTTCCTCCCACTTAAACTTTTTTAACAGCCAACATTCATTCATGAACCTACCAAAATCGGCCTCCACATAAATCTGACCCCAACAGCAGATATCAGGTCAACTTGATTCAGCTTCTCATAGCCACACTACCCATGAAAACATAATGACTGGGCATCGTGGCCTCTGAGGAACAGACTGGCCAGCACGCTGTCATTTATTTAAGGAAACACCCCAATAGGAAAAAGACAGGGTTTGAGTTATGAATGATATGTCTGCTCATCACATGATTCCTTAAAATATTCAAGGCACAAATAAATTGGGCACAATAAAAGCGTGAAACTCCACTTTGCTGGGGAGCAATTTTGAGGTGCAAATTCATTCAGAACATGGACTGTGTTTTGTTGTGGGGTTTTAATCTGCCACCAAATATCAAAGGAAGGGTGCTTCTTCTATCAGTGTTTCAGCATTTCCCCTTCCATATACCATAAACACAGAAACTGCAAAAGTTCTGACAATGAAGAAAAAAATGCTACTTCTTGCAACCCACTCTTATTGTACAGTATATTTTTACATGCAGTTCTCATGCTTTATTATACTTGCTCACTCACTGAAATTAACTAGCAGGTGATTTCATTAAATATTATACATAACTGTAATATTTTTGGATCTTTATAGAATACAAACACTATAATTATAATAATACACAACAAAATTTTAGAATAGAGATATTTTGTAGCAAGACTTATTGGCCATAACAATATTTTACCATGATTTTTAATCTGTCTAGTGATAAGGGTTACATATGATAAAGAAAAACTTCTTTATAAAAAGGTTTTTTTTAATTATTTATTTAGTACCATTCCAACTGAACGCTTTGGAAATCCATTTAACTTACTTGGAATTTCCCTTCCCAGTAAGTTATATATCAGTTTTGAAGGCTGCTTTTTCAGTAACATCACATTTTGGAACATTTCAAAACATATAATCTATAATTTTTTACCCAGATATTTGTAACAATCTATCTAGCAGGCACATGTGCATTTTAAGTTCACCTGTAAATTTTACTACCTTAGCAATTTGTTTTCACTGAATTTTGTGTTCAAATTCTATGAGAAACATGAAAAATAAGCCAATTACAAGAGAGAAAAAAATGATGCTTTTACTTTTAGTAAGAATTACATCATATGGAAACCACAGGTAGGTTATGTGTTTTTACACAAGTGCAGCAATTTACCTGGAAACAATTGTGTTAAGAAGCAAAACCAGGTAATTTGGGTACAGTTAGACCCTGCAATTTACTTTAATTATTGCACTGTGCATTTAAATACAATAGTTTTTATGGACAGCTGAAAAATCTCCATCACATTATTTATTTATTTGTAAGGAGAGGAGGGGAAGGGAGAGAAAGAAAAGGAGGAGAGAGAATGGGTGTACCAGGTCCTCTAGTCACTGCGAAGCAACTCTAGATGCACGTACCACTTGATGCATTTGGCTTTACATAGGTACTGGGAAATCAAACTTGGGTCTTTAGGCAATCCAGGCAAAGATCTTAACTGCTGAGCCATCTCTCCAACACCAGCATTTTATATGATATGTTCCAACTCCACAAATAGAGTAAGTAGAGAACTTCACGCTGAATCTGCTTAAACTGTCTTCTACGCATTGCTACTTCAGCCAGAATTTCATCACCTTAATAAGATAGGATGCAGTTCAATAGTAGAGGCTGGAGGCCCTGGTGTGCCCATCCCCCTTCTCTCTCCCTTTCTCTCTCCCTCCCTCCCTCCTTCTCTCACTTAAATAAATAAATAAAAATTTTAAATAACCAGAATTATGTCTTATTAAGATGATGAAATTTTGGCTGAAGTAGTAATCAAATCATGTCCTCATGTTTTCAAGTGATAGATTCTAAAAGGTCCAAAATGTTCTTCTTGCTACCATCTTGTTAGTTATAGACTAACAAAAAACAACCCTGCATATTCTGACAAACATGCTCCACTTATATTTCCATGTAAGATAATCTTTCACTATGTTTTCATACTTCAGAGTTCTACTCAGCCCATCCTGCTTAACTCTCGATTTATACAATCTATCAGACATCTGGTAAACCTTTGCAACCCAGCACATCTAAACACCACATAGAATAAGTGCCACAGCAAAGTACAATATTAATCTATGGAACACCTCTCTCACAGGACCCTCCCTCACTCCATTCCCAATTTTGGAAACTCTATACCATTCCTTTTGCCACACCCAAAGCTTAGAGTCATCTTTTTTTGTTGTTTGTTTGTTTGTTCATTTTTCAGTTTTTCAAGGTAGGGTCTCACTCTAGCCCAGGCTGACCTGGAATTCACTATGTAATCTCAGGGTGGCCTCCAAGTCATGGTGATCCTCCTACCTTTGCCTCCCGAGTGCTGGGATTAAAGGCTTGTACCACCACACCTGGCTAGAGTCATCTTTTATTACACCATTTCTTCTGCCCTGTCTATCTGTTGGCAAATTCATAGCTAGAATATGATCATTTATGATATACACCACCTCATCTCTCGGTTGGGTCCCTGCAAGAGTTGCCTTACTTGAGCTCCTGCTACAACGTAGTCCACATACAATGTAGCAGGACACTCAGAAGAATTCTTGAAAATATGAACTGCTTCAAGCTACATCTCAAAATCACACAGCATCACAATGGCCCGCAGAGTTAATCTGATTTCATGTCTCCATGTGACACCATTTGTCCTGCACACACGCTCTAGCCATATGTAGTCTATGTGCACTGGATGAGTATATTCAGCATTTTCACACTTTAGTAACCCAACCTACGAGTTCCTTGCTTTTCACCCAGTTATCCACAAGTATATATAGTGGACCAACTTCTGGAAAATGTGACTTAATGGCATCTTCTCAATGGTCATCCTGAGTACCCTATGTGACTACAAAGGATAGATCCCATCTTTTCACATCTAGCCCCTCAAAACTTGCTTTTTCTTCGTCAAACATCATCTGGTTAAATACTCCAAACTCAAACTACATGACATGGAATTCAGTGAAAAATAGCTCTCAACGTCTTTTAACGGATGACATAATCGTACTTCCACCAGTATATGTAAACTTGGTCTGGTGGTTATGAAACTTCCACAAATACTCTTTTGATGTATAATTTCTACAAATCCTACACATTTCTACAAATGAATATAGTGGGCTCTGTATTTACTATAGCATTTCCTAGACATCAGGTTTCCCTTTCAAATCCTGGAAACGGCTTGCATACGCTCTAATAGAATAACCTCTTTCAACTTTGAAAGTCTCATGGCTTGGGAAAAAATTTATTCCATCTATGCAAAGAACTCACCACAAAGGTACAGCAAGAGAAAACTTCGCTACATTTCTTTTTTTTAAATAAAAAAATTTTTTGGCGGGGGGGGGGGGAGTTGAGGTAGGGTCTCACTCTAGCTTAGGCTGACCTGGAATTCACTATGTATTTTCAGGGTGGCCTCGAACTCATAGTGATCCTCCTACCTCTGCCTCCCATGTGCAGGGATTAAAGACATGTGCCACCACACCCGGCCTCAATTCATTTCTTATCATTACTGTCAAAGTAGGCATTGTTGTGCTATATCCTATAGCTCTACAGAAGGGTAATTCTGAACAGCAGTGCAAGAAATAATTATCATACTGCTGCTGCTAACTGTACCATCTCTTTTGTCCCAGTCCTTCCTCATGCAGGACTTCCTTTTATCACAGTTATTATAACACTGCCTCTGGGTTTTATTCCAATCTATTCCCTTTCACATATGAGCCAACCTTCCCATTCTTAGTCTCTTGACAGTTCTCAAACTGCTTTATAGTTTTTGTAAATCCATTTTGAATACATTTAAGGTGATACAAACAAAAGCTATATTAAATTGAACATGAATGAAACAGAGTGAATATCATTTGAAGACACGAGTTAAAATAAAAAGCCTTCTATATTCCATTCAGCAGAAAAATTAGAGCTAAAATAACATAGTAAGACAAGCTACATTCAAGAGAGAAGCGGAACTCTAAATTACATTTAAAGGTTCTGTATTAAGTAGTCCTTTCCAGTTCAGCAGTGCTACTTGATCCCAACTATTTTCAAATTTCCTTCAACCCTGAAGTTTACACACAAAAAATTCACGCATTTAAATTATAATGTTGGAAACTCTTTAAGGAATAAAATCACATATTGATATTCATCTGCATTCTCCACGATACCCAACACATTATTATGCAAATAATGTTCACTGATTGCCAAACAAAGAATGGCATAGCCTGAAAATATTCACTTTCAGAACTTGAGGGTTGGAGGTCTCAAAGGATTTTACTCAATGGGAATAAATCAGATTATGGGGCCAAAATTTCCACATTAGGACTCCACACGCAATACATTCCCTAGCCAATGAACCCATTATTTTTTGATTGGTGCAAGCATTACATGAACAGATGTTACTGGGACAATAAAATTATTAATAGCTTCCCATAGTAAATTCAATTACTAAGATAATAAGGTACTTGTATATATGCCCCACAGGCAGAGTAGGAAAAGAGCTCTTCCTTTCAAATGCTGACTTTTATGAAAATCATCAAATCTGAGCCCTAGAAACTCAACTTAACAATTCCTATGAAGATATCAATGTGCTCTGAATGCATAATCAACATAAAATCCAACCTGCCATTGAGGCTTTGCCTGTCCATAAAAGCACCATCTCTGAGCAAGCTACATTTCTAATAATGTAATCACATATAAGAAGGCCACACAGAAAAGACAATGGACAACTAAGGAGAGTGTAAAATAAGGGGAAAAGGATGGTTTTTAAGACCTAAATTCTAGAATTCTCTTCAACAATGACTACAAAGGAGGAATAACAGATATTTAAGAGAGGAAAATCCCACCTAGGCAATCGAATCCTGATCAACCTACCTAGTGCAGAGCCCTTGAATTCTACTGGCTTATCAGAGCTTGATCATATATGGATTCTAACTGTGATCTGGATAATGAAGACTATTTTTTATCACATTTCCATTTCCCAATCATTCCTTGACTTATCTACCTTCATCAATAACAGGGAGGCAGTTTCCTCGGGTGAAGAGTAAGTTTCCAAAACCCAGCCCAAACTATTCCACTAGCAAGGGCTTTTGGAAATTTCCAATTCCTTAAAAAGAAGAAGAAAAGTTAGGGGAGTTCCCTTCACAAAATCAAATACTTATTTAAATTTAGTCTCAAATAAGTGAATTTGCCCTTATTATTCTGATTAAATTTGTTTAGCAAGTCATTATTGTATCCCCAAAAATGTGTAAGTTACATCAAGCAACATGAAGCACCACACTGGATATTTACAGATCTTCCCTGCCCGGCATGGTGGTGCACGCCTTTAATCCCAGGAGGCAGAGGTAGGAGGATGGCCATGAGTTCGAGGCCACCCTGAGACTACATAGTGAATTCTAGGTCAGCCTGAGCTACAGCAAGACCCTACCTTGAAAAACCAAAAAAATAAAAAAAAAATCTTCCAACCAGGAGGCATGCAACAATGAGCACATGACCAAGAACAGTTGGAATCTTAAGACTCCTTTGGAAAGATAATAGCTTCCCTGGGTGACTGTCTGGCAGACCTGGGACTGCTTCAGGTCTGACATTAGTGCGTGGGCCCTCAGCTCGGTGCTGTATGTGAGTGCAGCACGGACATAACAGATGCCACGATTGCTTTTGCTGTGGCAGCCCTCCTGTGCGGGGTAACCTGGGAGAGACAGCCCTGGACTCTACAAGCTAGATGCCAGCAGCAATGCCTCCTGTCCACACCCAGCTAGAATAGGAAAAGGCCTTAGTCAGTACCCAGTGTGCTGGTGATGCAGGATTTTGGAGTTCAGGAGAGGTCTCCCAAAGGTATAAATCCCAATTTCAGGTCCTGACCTATTTTTCACAAAGAATTGATAAAAAGAGACTCAAGAAGGATACATTATGAATTATTAAGTTTATTGAGTTAGGAACCACAAACTGTGGGGTTTATTGAAGGGAAAACTGGGATCTAGGAAGAAGGCCAGAGCAGAGTCATAACCATGCACTCATGTGAAACACGGCACAGTCCTTGAGATTCACTCAAGAGAAACCGAGATTTTTAGCGAAAACTAAAGTGGAGCCAAGAGCACGTAGAAGATGGAACCTGGGAGCTTGTGGAGGGAGGTTTAGGAGGAACACACAGAGCACCAGCCTTGAGCTAACCCGCGGAAGAAAGTTAAGAGGGCAGACTTAACAAGAATAGCAGAGGGAAAATATCAAAGCAGAAACCAAGAGATCCAGATGAGAAATGAGTAAGAAAGAGAGTTGTATCCATGGCTACCCCAAGTTTAGAGAAGTTACACAAGTAACAATAAGCCCAGAGTTAGAGAAAGCACCCACGTGGTAGACATGGAGTGCAAGGGAAATATGCTTGTGATAGATTCAAAGACCAAAGGAAAATTGTACATGTAATTAAAGTGAGTAGTTACCCCAAAGTATAAAGCCGTGGTAAGCAGAAAAACTCAGATCAAGAAACAGTAATCTGGGGCTGCAGAGATGGCTTAGTGGTTAAGGCGCTTGCCTGCGAAGCCTAAAGACCCAGGTTCGACTCCCCAGAACCCACATAAGCCAGATGCACATAGTGGTGCATTGTGTCGAGAGTTCATTTGCAGTGGCTGGACACCCTGGCACTCCCATTCTCTCTCTCTCTCTCTCCTTTTCTCTCTCTCGTGCATGTTAATAATAAATTTTTAATTTTTTTAAAGAAACAGTACTCTGTTCTCCCCACACCCAGTTATGCTGGGTTGGGGGAGGAAGCCAGACTCAATGCATCGAAGAGGCACAGGGTAGGTTATGGCAGAGAGAGAGAGAAGAAGGCTGGCAACAGCCTTTGTGGTCCATTAAAAATGTATTGTCTCATCATATTCAGGTATGTAAAAGGGAAGTCCGAATCGGTTTGCAGATTTGAAGGGCAGGCTCCAGAGCCAGCCATCTGGGGAGTGATGGCTGACCATCTGGGTAGTGTGCTAGACTGAGGGCAGCAGGTGGCACTGCAGCTGTTGTAGATGACCCACATCAGACATGAGTTCCATTCCTGGGTTTCATTGGTGCCAAGCTGGATTGTCTTGTGGAGTGGCATCTCCTGGTTCTCTCTTGTGCACTTCTTCGGTTCCTGGCTGAAAGTGCCGAGCAAAACCTAGCATTCCCCATTTCTCCTCCACCGGGTAGCAGCAACACGCCTAGCTAAAGACCACTGGCCTGTGACAACTCACCAACCTGTGTACCTACACCCAGCTGATCTTGGTGTTGTTTCTAATCTGGAAGATGCATTAAAAGTGATGGGCACAAATGGCCTTTTCAAGATGTTTATTGAATTTCCCCAAAGTTCCTTCTTTATGTTTTTTTCAGTAGAACATTTGTTACTGAGGGAAAGAAATTTCAAAAGGACTCAGAAGAATGACCTGGTTTGAGGGGGAAAATAATGTCTCAACTACAAAAAGAATGGGAAAAGGACTTAGAAAGCAGGGAAGTACAGAGGAGGGAGAAAAGGAAGTGAAATGGATATGGTAAACAAAGGACTCATACTGTCTGGCCTGGCTTTGAAGTGGAAGGAGAAGGGTGGGGTGAGTCCAGAAATTGAAAGAGGGCAGAAAGGGATTTCCCCAGGATCCTCCAGAGGCAGCCCAGCTGACAGCTCCATTTAGATGAGACCCAAGTAACCTGTAGAACTTTAAGAGAGTAACAGCATGGTGCAATAAGACAAAAAAAGCACGGTGATGTGTTACAAAAGCCACCGAAAACCAAAATAGTCAGATGTAAGCAGAGTAGCGTGTTCGTGACCACAGACTGACCAATACAGAAATGTTCTAGATATAGAAGTGTGGACCAAGGTTAGTCCTCTATAAAAATCAGGAGGTCCACGCTGGAGAAATGGCTTAGTGTGTAATGCGCTTGTCTGCAAAGCCAAAGGACCCAGGTTCGATTCCCCAGAACCCATGTAAGCCAGATGCACAAGGGGGTGCACACATCTGGAGTTCATTTGCAGTGGCTGGAGGCCTTGGAACACCCATTCTCTCCCTCTCTCTCTCCCTGCCTATTTCTCTCCCTCAAATAAATAAAGAAAAATTATATATATGGCAGTGCTAGGAGTGGTGGCTCACACCTTTAATCCCAGCACTCGGGAGGCAGAAGTAGGAAGATCGCTATGTGTTTGAGGCCACCCTGAAACTACATAGTTAATTCCAGGTTAGCCTGGGCCAGAGTGAGAACAACCCTACCTCAAAAAACAAAAAAACAACAACAACAACAACAAAAAAAAAAAACAGAAGATCCTAGATACACCTGCAATATAGAAAATTAAAAAAGAATTCCACTTCAGAGTTCCACTAGGAGAATAAACAGAGATTTTGTATCTAAAGTGCACAGCACAGTGCCTGACAGACACATCTTAAGGGCTAAATAAATGAATGTCTACTGTTGAGTATCCTACTGCATCTTCCCCACGGACAGACTCCAAAGCGTGTGTCCCAGTGGAATAGGCTTTCCGGTGTTGGACTAATCACAGGCTATACTACCGCTCATGCAGAATGCACAGGCAGAGAGGGAAGTCACGTGTCATCAAGCCTCTCTCAGAATGATCAATGGCTGCGTGCTCTTCTGTGTGGTCCTGATCAATACATGTCTCCAGTCATCACATGCTCTCTCGGAGTTGCTGCTTCTCTGACACCTTATCAGGAGCCATGGATAACTGGTGACAATTTTTCTAGGTATCTGCAAGCACATCTATCATTGTGACAAATGCATGACATGGCATTATACTTTCTCTCCCCAGCATCGTTTCAATATCACAAGTCCGTATGCGACGCCACCTGATTCTGATTCAAGCTCTCGCCTTAATGCTTTCTGGACTGCCAAAGCATAATGACCTTGCCGAGAATGTCCAGCTGGTTGGCCAATGCAAAATGCACTGAAGCCAAGGATGGTTTCAACAAGTCCACGTATTACAGAGAAGCATGAACTTGCTACAGGCTGTGGTGCTAATTTTATATCATGTTAATTCGAGCCAGGAAAATTGCCCTTTGCTCAGATTTTGGATTCATTTCAGAGAGAACGTCCAATAATTATTTGAGACAAGAAATAATTGCTGTTTTTGTTTTTATTTGGGGGAAGAAAATACAAAATCACAGAAAACATTACAGGCTAAGAAGAACATCTCAGATTATTATAATCAACCAATCAGAACCTTAATGAGCTGTTTAAGATGTTCTGTTCTCCTTCCGCACGGAAATGATGCCAGTTCTGCTTTATCGACAGGATGCTCGGACACACTGGCAGAAGATGAAGGGTACTGTGTGGATGAGAAGTGAGCATCACTTTAAAACTGCTGCGCAGCTCCAAGAACTGATCTTTTCTGCTGTTAGTTATTAAATGGAAGATCCTTCCTGTTTTAATTCCTTGAACAATATTGTCAATGCTTTACAAAGATCATGCAGGCTTCAAATCTTCAAAGACACAGACTCTGAATGATCCAGCAAATCTGTAGAGAAGCTGGGATCCTAAACCATGTATTCTCAGATCTGAGCAAAGAATGTAAGCATAAACGTGTGGACTTTTGCTGTGGCTTAATAGAAATAATGTACTGCTTGGAAATTATAAGAACATAGAAATAGACTCTAAGAAGTGCCAGATAGCTACAGTGTCTCCTCGTGTCATGATCAAAATTACACTGGACTGTGCTACCCAATACAATGGAGCTGGTTCTACACGCTTGGCCCCAGTGCCAGCTTTCACCACATGACAAGTCCCTGGCAAAGAACAGTAACACAGGAAGCAAGTCCTAAGGATGAGTGATGCTAATGGCCAAGTGTGCGTCCTCACAGGTCCCTGTATCTAAGGGACGCTCACAGCAGCTGTCAATGGCGTCACGTGCAGTCACAGCCCGTGCAGTGAGGCTTCCTCCCTTGGTGGCCACTACTGGGACCTGGGTTTAGATGACCACACTGTCCCTTTGTCAGAATGCCCTACAGTGGCTCCAGTTGGTTTGAGAGGCATTCTGATTCAGAAAGCATTAATGACAGGACAGATCTAACAGCCTGAGTGTCATCTTCCCTTCAAGTGAGGAAGAGACCTCACGTCAACAAAATGACTTGAACTAACACACGTGATGTGAAATAACTAGAATTACGGGGAATCCAGCATGAAGAGGATCATGAAGCTCGCATGTTCTCCAGGCATATCCAACTCAACAGCAGCAACAGAAGACATTCAAAATGGGCAAGGACTTTAGGACATTATACCAAAGATGGCATGTAAATGGACAATAAGCAAATTTTTAAAATGCTTGGTGGCAGGCTGGAGAGATGGCTTAGTGGTTATGGTGCCTTCCTGCTAAGCCTAAGAATGCCAATTTAACTCTCCAGGTCCCACGTTTAGCCAGATGCAGTGACGGAAGGGCGCAATGCCGCACTTGCCCACAAGGGGGTGCATGCATCTCGAGTTTGTTCACAGTGGCTGAGAGCTGCTGGCGTGCCCATTCTCTATCGGTCTTCCTCTACCTCTCTCTGTCTCTCTTAATAATAATAATAATAATAATAATAATAATAATAATAATAAATAAAAAATGCTTGGTGGCATTAGTCTTTCTGGAACTGCAAACCAAAGCCAAATAAATAAAACTATTTACTAAAGATCCTACAGTGCAGAGGAGAACTCAGGCGTCACACGCTCATAATATCCACAGTGCAGAGGTGAAGTCTCCCTCATCTCCATGACAACTGAGCTTCTTTGTACTTGGTTAGTCAGTTAAAATGGAATGAGGAGGACTTGTAGCCCAGCCACACAGGCAGAGGTACTTGTGACCCAAATCTGCTCACAAGAAACAATCCTTTGCAAACCCCCTGACGTAAACAGGCTTGTTGATAAATCAAAGTGCCTTTGGCTAGATTCCCTGCGAAGGGCAGGGCTAACAAATGCAGCCAGACAGTGCCAGGTTGGCTTTTTCAGGGCACAGCCAGAAACCTGTGACATCCTCACCTCCTGAGGTGCAGAGGCCCTTCCTGCCTGCTGCTACCTCTCTGCCCACTCAGTTGTCACAGACAACCTTGGGCCTGAAAGAAACATGGAGGGTAATATCTGGAAGGAAACTTCCACCAACCCCAACTGTCAGGTGCAGAGGTGAAATTCAGTGGGTCTGATCAAAAAGGAAATATGCAACACCAAATTTCAGAAAGTGAATCTGTGGTGGAGACTCAGAATAAAGCTCCTGTAGTGGGCTCACCCCCAATTTGTGCTACCTTTACTCCAGTTTGATGCTATATGGACACACGGTCTTGGGATGGCTGGATTTATAGCTGATTATAAGTATAGAGCACTCATGAATGGGGTTCCTACCATTGTGACATGTAGCCAGAGGGTTAGCCTGTTCTGCCCCCCATTTGACAATTTGAGAAGTTTTCCCACTGCAACCCATAAAGGTCCATCACTAGAACCCACTGCCAGCACCCCGAGCTCTTTCCTTCAACTTCCAGAACTGGAAGAGCTCATTTTGCTACTGGTAAGCCACGTAACCCATGGTAGGTGTTACCCGGCTGAATTGACCCAAGTCCCATATGTGGCCTCCCGTCTGTCTATATGGCAATGGAAAAAGATACCACACAGAGGCCGGAATGTTTCCAGCTGCTTCTATCAGCTTTGTCTTGTGTGAAACAAGGGTACACACAAGTACCTAAATTACAGGGCTATTAAGGAAACTTAATGAGTGAATATTTGTAACGGATTCGGGAAATTTCTTGGCATAGAAAATGTGCTGCATATGTATTTATAAAATTAGCACTGTAAATAGCAATTATAATCAGATGCAGCCAACCTCACTATTTATATAGGAGGGAAAGTTCAATGTGATATACAAACTATGACAGATTTTAATAAACAAATTTAAAATGAGAACCCAGGTAGCTGGTGAATGGGCATTTGGCAAGAGGGAGAAAAAATAGATTGAAATTTCAGAGGAGAGCAACTTTTAACATTGTTTTATATTATTATCATAAAATAAAATTATTACTAATAATATTAAAATAGACAAGTCAATAACAATCTCAAATAATCAAAGACCTACGATGAGAAACAACTTTTTTTTTCTAAAGTTTATGGAAAAAATAGAGTTGTCTCTCAAACCTACAGTCTGAGAAGATATAAAGCTGCAACATAACTGAACTAGAATATTGTGGTCAAGTGACTATGAAATAGTTCTGATTTTAGGTATGGCAAAATGTGCATTTGAAGCATTTAGGAAGTTAATCTTCCTAAATTTCTTTGACACAACCCTATATGATGCATTCATATCATATTCTGTAAGATACTCTCCTTGGCTGGATAAATGGCTTAGAGATTAAGGCATTTGCCTGTGAAGCCAAAGAACCCAGGTTTGACTCCCCAGGGCCCACATAAGCCAGGCACACAAGGGACACATGATCTAGAGTTCGTCTACAGTGGCTAGAAGCCCTGGTGTGTTCATCCTCTCTTTCTCTCTCTCTCTCTCTCTCTCTCTCTCTCTCTCTCTCTCTCTCTCCCTCCCTCCCTCCCTCCCTCCCTCCCTCCCTCCTTGCAAATAAATAAAAATTTTAAAAAAATACTTTAAGAAAAGATACTCTCTCTCTACCATCTATTTTTTTCAGAATTATCACATTTATAATACTCTTTAAAAAGAAAACAGTGAAATATTAAATTTTCCTTGAGTTTTCCTAGTATCACTTCTATTCTAAAGAAATGTGTGCCTGCTGGGTGTAGTGGTGCACTCCTTTAATCCCAGCACTTGGGAGGCTAAGGTAGTAGGACCACCATGAGTTCAAGGCCACCCTGAGATTACATAGTGAATTCCAGGTCAGTCTGGGCTGGAGCAAGACCATACCTCAAAAAATAAATAAATAAATAAATAAATAAATAAATAAATAAATAAAATAAAAAAAACAAGAAATGTGTGCTTGCATCATCCTGAGGAACAGAATAGAATATTTGGTTCCACGTTTTGAGTAAAGAACTCTAGTGTCTACTATATAAAGTATTGTTACTGTTTTTATAATAACTCTTTAAAATACACTGTAAGGTTTGAACCTTGTTAAAAACAAGACATAGGAGGAAAAGTTTTCACTGCAAATTTCTTTTCCAAACATCAGGAAGAAGAAAAGAAAGGTAAAGATGTCATATGACTTATACTTTCTGGAAATACCTGTAGAAAATCTATTCATTCCTAAATAGTTATTTAACATATTTGTCCAAAACTCCTATGTAAAAACACATAGGTAGTTTGTTTACAGTGTACGAAGCAGAGCAAATCTAACCCAACATGTTTAACATGCAGTCAAACTTACAAACTTTCCTGAAATGAGCAGACTCAAGCACGCAAACCAAGCCAGGCAGCATGCAGAAGGTAGATGTGAAGGGCATGTGCACTTGATGAGCTAGTACATACACTGACATGCATTCTGGAAGTGCTTGGATGGCTGACCACCAGCCTGTGTGTATTTATCTTACAAGGTATATTGAGTCCAAAGATTTTATTGACATTTATTTATTACAACATTAAAATCAATATATAAATATGTAGGATATAAGACATCTCTCCATACTGAACTAATCAAGATACATCATTAAAACATTAAAAATGTAGGGTTGGAGAAGATGGCTTAGCAGTTAAGGCATTTGCCTGCAAAGCCCAAGGACCCTGGATCAATTCCCCAGGACCCACATAAGCCAGATGCACAAAGAGGTACATGCGTCTGGAGTTCGTGTGCAGTGGCTGGAGGCCCTGGCACACCCATTCTCTCTCTCTACCTCTTTCTCTCTCTCTCTCAAATAAATAAATAAATAAAATATATATATTTTTTAAATTAGAAATGTAGCATTACCCAGTTCTAGAGAGACAGAGGCAAGAGGATTAAAAGTACAAGGTAATCCTTGACTACATAATGAGTTCAAAGGCAGTGTGGACTTCATGAGACACTGTCACAAAATAAGGAAGGAAAGAAAAATGAAAGGAAGAAAGGGTGGGAAGGAGGCCAGCAGACAGGCAGGGAGGGAAGGAATGGGGAAGGACACAAGGAAAGAAGAGAGGAAGATAGGAAAGGGGAAGGAGGAAATACTGACGAGAAGAAGTAACGTGTGCTAAACACCAAAGCAGGCGTCCTGCCACCTGCCTTCTGAACGGAACCATCCCAACTGAGGAAGAGGCCAGAGCCAGCCTCTCCCTGTCACAGCTGCCCAGCACAGAGGTGACCAGAGCAAGAGGCAGAGAGTACGTGCAGTGTGGAAGCAACCTTGAGCTGACTGTCACTACCCCACTGTCAACAGGAGCAGAGAGGAGACCTGCTCTTGTGTCAAGGGAAGAGCACAGTAACCCTTCCTTGTCTGTGATTTCTCTCCCTGGGTTTCACTTACATTTGGTCAAGAAAGATTTGAAGTGTAAAAGGAAAGCTTCAGATATGAACAATTCATAAGTTTGAAGTCGCACATGTATTCTGATGTGTGTGTTCAGAACTCGGGCTTTTTCTGCTCCTTCCCACCCAGGACTTGACTGCATCTTCAGCTTCAGTCCTTGATGTCCGCAATCGCCGTCCGACAGTCACCTGGCTTCCGTGGCGTGTCTCAGAGGCACAGGGTTCTGTACCACCTGCACTCTGTGCATCTACTACATGTCTTAGAACACAGCCTCTGGAGATATTGGGGGCAGGGCTATTGCAAAAGCAATAGTTTTCCAGATCCTGCCAGTCACTGGAAAAAGGAATATTGAACACATTTACAGGAAGAATTGCTTTGAGGATAAATGAAGGACAAAAGAAAACTGTGAAATCCATTAACAATGCCTTGAAGCCTATTCCTCCACTCCTTCCTACCATTATGTGAAAATAGCAAGTTTCAATGATAAAATACTTTTACTCTAATCACTTCTTTGTGAGAAACACTCCACACTGAACAAAAACACAGCAGCGGGATTAAATACTGTAGAGCGAAGGAAATGTAAGAATGTTTAACTCAAGAAATTAGCACTATAGTCCGCCAGCCAAATACCCTTGTACTAAAACAAGTCAAATCCCATGATTAATTTTCTAGGGAAAATAAAACCTGGACACTATTAGAAATAGACACGGCATAATGTACATATAGTACTAGTGATTAATTTGATTATTTCAAACAATTATAACAAATATAATTAATCCCAAACTAGTATGCAGAAAAGGAATACAAACAATACTTCGGGCCTCAAATAATATCTGTGACTATGTCCTTTCATTTAGGTGGATAACTTAAAAATAATTTTCATATGGAAACACAAAGCCTTTATTCTTTTACAAAATGATTCCAATTTGTTAAATCACTCTGGCAGGAACCTGTATTCTTCTGCACTTACACCTCTAGACTCAGACTAGCTATTACTCTATTATTGTTGTCACTTGTTCCACTTTGAAATTACCTCCCATATCCCACAGCCTCAAGTCTTGCTTCCAAACTCACTAATTAGCAAGCACACTGCTTCTTACAGTTGATACTCTAAGAACACAGAATTCAATCCAAAACTTTCAGACTCTGGAGAAGAAAAAGGAATGCCCAGAACCACTCAGCTCCTGGGTGTGCAGGAGCCCTCTCCCCATGCCAGCACCTAATTTCTAACTCTGACTGTGATGACGCTTGCAAAGGGGGCCTTCAAGGGGATGCGTTGATATACGTTCAGAAGGTGGGGTCTTCATGATAAGATTAATACCCTTATAGAAGAAGAAAAATCATCAGAACATACTCTCTTGAATTCTTCTACAGAAGCTCAAGCTAAATAACACAGTAATGCTGAATGGATTCTGTACTTTACTAGAAAAATGAAGTAAGTCACGGCATTTCCCATGCATGAAAACCAGCAGGAAAACAACCAAGGTCCTCTACACTCAAGATTGTGCTAGCCTCTATAGTTTAATAGGAGGTATCCTCAGTAATGAATTAAACAGATTAAACTGAGAAAGTGTATGCATTCCATATCTCCTATCATGAGAGAATAATATTATTGGATGATTCCCATTTATATTATATGAAATCAGTCGTTATTCGTGTAAAAATAGAAAACAATGCCACCACTTCTTTACAGTCTCTTGAGACAATGTACAGGTTTTGTCATTTAATGATTGAGATGATAAATACACACAGTTAGAAGCATAGATAGATGGCAGATTAGATAGACAGATGATAAGATAGATAGATGATAGATCTTCTATCTCTCTCTGCTTGCTTAAATAAAAAAAAAAAAAAATAGGCTGGAGAGATGGCTTAGCGGTTAAGGTGCTTGCCTGCCAAGCCTAAGAACCCGGTTCCAATCTCCAGGTACCATGTTTAGCCAGATGCAAAGTGACGCAAGGGCACAATGCTGCACCTGACCACAAGGGGGCACACACATCTAGATTTCGTTCACAGCAGCTGAGAGACTGCTGGCGCACCCATTCTCTGTCTTCCTCTCCCTCTCTCTCTGTCTCTCTCTGTGTCTCTCTCCAAAAAAAAAAAAAAAAAAAAACATTTTTAAAGCGAAAACTATAATTTCTCAACAAAGTGGCTTGAGTTGTACATGTATTTAATAGAAAAAAATAATTCTATCTAAAAACTCATAATTTCGGGCTGGAGAGATGGCTTAGTGGTTAAGTGCTTGCCTATGAAGCCTTAGGACCCCGGTTCGAGGCTCAATTCTCCAGAACCCACATAAGCCAGATGCACAAGGGGGTGCATGCATCTGGAGTTCGTTTGCAGTGGCTGGAGGCCCTGGCGCACCCATTCTCTCTCTCTCTACCTGCCTATTTCTGTATCTCTCTCTCTCTCAAATAAGTAAATAAAAAATAAAATATTTAAATAAATAAATAAATAAAAATAAAAATAAAAACTCATAATTTCAATATTTTCTCAAAGAATTAAAATAATCATACAAGAAAGTATTTGTGTGTGCATGCACACACACATACACATATATATATATAAACATAAATAACTGCACAAAAGAGAAGGTATGTTGCATTCTGCATGGACACTGAAGTTGAGAAGAACCACCCAAATACTTAATTTACATAAATAATTACTGAAAAAAAATACACTGCAAGGTTATGGACATGTATGTTAATAATGTTATGGATTAAAATAAAATTTCAGAATGGGCCCCATTCTGATTTATATTTTTGCTGTATTAACTGACATGAGCTGATAAATATTTTCTGAAGGTCATTATGATGTCTCAAAATTAATCATTGAAACCATTTGGGAATTATTGTAAATCAAGTGAGAGGAAAAAGAGCACAGTACCCAGCCTGGTCATCAATCCAGGATGCCGCAGCATTTTCTGTGAAGTTTTGATAATCCTTCAGATTCTCCTGAGAGTTGTGTTCAAACATTCACCTTATCTGAAAATCACGTTAACCATTTCTCTCTTTCAATCTTTGCTTCTTTTATTTTAAAAAATATTTTATTTATTTATTCGTTGGCAGAGAAAAAGGCAGAGAGAGAGAATATGTGTGTGCCAGGAGCTCCAGCCACTGCAAACAGATGTACCCCCTTGTGCATCTGGTTTACGTGGGTCCTGGGGAATCAAACCTGGGTCCTCAGGCTTTGCAGGCAAGCGCCTTAACTGCTAAGCCATCTCTCCAGGCCTTCTTTTATTTTTTTGTCTTTTTGTAGGAATTGAGGCCAAAGAGCTGTCTTATGGATTTTCTTTTTCATGACTAAAAGGGTACTAGCGTTTAGATTTTAAGGATTATTCTAGTTACGATATTTTCTTTAGTACATTAGGGTTTTTTTTTTTTTTTTTTTTTTTTTTTTTTTTTTGGTTTTTCGAGGTAGGGTCTCACTCTGACCCAGGCTGACCTGGAATTACTATGTAGTCTCAGGGTGGCCTTGAACTCACGGCGATCCTCCTACCTCTGTCTCCCAAGTGCTGGGATTAAAGGCGTGCGCCACCACGCCCAGCTGGAATTATTAATTATAACAAATATTGGAATTTATCATTTTTAGGGACTGACTGAAATTGTTGGTGGTCCCTTCCAGTAGCTCACCTCTACCTGTCCCTCTTCCCTGGCTTATTCCACCTCATGCACTCCCCTACAGGCAGATTCTCCTATGCATGTACCAGTGGGTACACACCAGTGGGATTCTAACCGACTTTAATGCATAGGACTGAGTCCCTTCTCTCTGCCTTTCTGACTGTGGCTCCAATTCCTAGGACTATGATCCCTTTGGATGGACCTCCCTTTCTGAGTGACCCAGGTCCATGGGTTATAGTAACTGCCTTCTCTTGTTTTTTGTAGGCCATAGTTTCTCCGTGTTAATACTCTTGACGTTAGGAGACAAATCTGTTGTTGTGGAGGGCGTCTCAAGCCGTACAGGAGCTGCAGCATCCTGATCTCTGCACCCTTGATACCTGCAACATCCCGGCCTGCTCAGGACAGTCAGAATGCTCCCTGGAAGAGCGAGTGACAGGGCCCAGCATAGCTCTGGCTGGGGATTCTTGCTTTAGGCTGAGGTAAAGGCGTTCTAAGGCTAGTCCCTAAGAAACTTCTCTGTCCCTTGACTGATATCTCAACTTCCCTATTGACCATGGATCTAAGCCCCACCCTTCAATTCTCCCTGCAGTAAATCTGGAGATGGCTTGTGACTGATAGTTTTTGATGATTCTAGATTCTCAGGAATAACGACAATACACAAATTTGGTGTGGGCAGTTTTCACTTCTTCCCTTTGCTTTCCTTCAATACCGTTTTCCCAGTTTCTGCAGGGGAGCACGAAGCTCTTCTTTTCTGCACGTGCTGGAGTACCAGGCCCAGTTATCCTCTGGTGTGCACTGAACACTAAGAGTTGTACTTCACTCACTGCACTGCTGTCTTCTTTGACATATAGTGCTGTCATATAGAAAGAAATTCAGCTCTAAGGCTTCTAAAGTTCATTATAGTGTTTCAAATTATATTGTAATATTTTATTTTTATTTATTTATTTATTTATGAGAGACAGAAAAAAGAGAGAGAGAATAGGCATGCCAAGACCTCTAGCCACTGCAAACAAACTCCAGATGCATGTGCCACCATGTGCATCTGGCTTGCATGGGTTCTGGGGAATTGAGCCTGGGTCCTTAGGCTTCACAGACAAACACCTTAACCACTAAGCCATCCCTCCAGCCCTCAAATTACTTTTGAAAAGAGTATGCGTCTTTTGAATTAGCAATATAAATCAAACATATGAAAAGCCCAATTTAACTTGTAAAAGAGCATTTTAAACAATCAAGAAATAATTTAGAATTTTAAACTGACAGGATTCCCAATACTTGAGTATGTTTAGAGATGGTCTATTTTGCATGTTTCTCTGTGTGTGTTTGTATGGGTGTGTTTGCATGGGTGCTCATGCACTTGTGTGTGCAGGCATGTGGAGGACAGAAGTTGACCTGAGGTATTTTTCTCAATTGATCTCACTTTAGTTTTTGACAGGGTGTGTTGATTTGGATGTAAAATGTCCTCCATGGGCTCGGGTGTTTGTGAAAAAGCCTCGTACTCATCACTAGCTCCAGAGCCTTGGGGAGGCAGAGCCTTGCTGGAGGCGGTGTGTCACTGAGGATGGAGCTTGACGGTTATTAGCTCAGCCCAGCGGGTGTTCAGAGCTCACTCACTCTTGCTACCTCCCAGCTGAAGGGACAAGCTGTCATGTCTAGCCACTGCTCTGTGGAGTTTCCCTGCCATCATTTCCCAGCTATGATGAAACTTCCCCTCAGGAATAGAAACTGAAATAAATGTTTCTTCCCATCAGCTGCTTTTGGTCAGAGGTTTTGTCCAAAAAACAAGAAGTGTTGTGGTGGTGAACACCTTTAATCCCAGCACTTGGGAGGCAGAGGCAGGAGAATCACTATGAGTTCCAAGCCATCCTGAGACGACAGAGTGAATTCCAGGTCACCCTGGGCTTGAGTGAGACCCTACCTCATCCCCTCCCACTCCAGAAAAAGAAACAAGAAGATAACTGTCACACAGCGTCTCTCATTGCCCTGGGAGCTCGCTGTCATCTACACTAGACAGCCAGCAAGCCTTGGGGATCCTCCTGCCTCTGCCTCCCCAGCACGAGGACCACAGGCGCATGCCACCACACCTGCTTTGTGCATGGGGGCTGGGGGTCCAAACTCAAATCTTTGTGCCTGTGCAGCAAGCACGTTAGAGGGTGAGTCATATCCCTAATCCATATGAACATCCTTCCTAATTAACTATTTAAGGCTGTGAAGCTTTTCCTGTGTATCTCCATGTACTCTAATGCTTAAAACCTGTTTTCAGTAGTGATCATGTCTACCACTGCCACCATCATCAAATTCCATGTATCTATGCTTCCACATATCTGCATGTGCTCCCATATAAGTGTGTATGTACATTTATATTTCCATATCTGTCTGTGTATGTATGTATGTATGTATATATGTGTGTGTATACACACACACACACACACATATACATGCAACTAGTAACTAAAAATTCTTAAGCATCACAACATAGCAGGCAAAAAATTCTGAGAGTCTCTTTATGTTAGAATATTATGAATAAATCTTGCATACAAGAAATGTGTAAGACAATTGCCTTCTAGTCAAATTCTCTTTAAAAAAAAAAAAAAGTGCTGGGCTGGAGAGATGGCTTAGCAGTTAAGGAGCTTGCCTGCAAAAGCCAAAGGAGCCGGGTCCGATTATCCATGATCCCTGTAAGGCAGATGAGCAGGGTGGCCCAAGTGTCTGGACTTTGTTTGCAGCAGCTTATGGCCCTGCATGCCCTTTCTCCCCTACCCCTCAAATAAATAAGTAAATAAAATTAATTTTTAAAGTGCAGTAGAGAATACCCTAACAGTTTCACTCCCAAACAGACAGGCACACAATAAGAAACAAATTGTAGAAGCAATCAAAGACTTACTTAAAAGTAAAATTATGGAGTGGGAGAGGTTTCTCAATGGTTAACAATACTTGCTTGCAAAGTAGGATAGCCCAGGTTCAATTCCCCAGTACTCACATGCATATGGAGTTTGTTCACAATGACAAGAGGCCATAGCATGCCCATTCTCTCACCCTCTCACAGTCTCCCTCTCTCTCCTTGCAAATAAATAAACAAAAATATATTTTTTGAAAAATACTATATTTTTTTCTGAATTGTTTTCATTTTATCCTTGAAAATGTGGTACCTATTAAAAGACATAGCATAAAAAACTCATATAAAGAATGTACTTTGGGGTTGGAGAGATGGCTTAGCTGTTAAGATGCTTGCATGGAAAGCCAAAGGACCCAGGTTAAATTCCCCAGGACCCACGTAAGCCACATGCACAAGGTGGCACACAAATCTGAAGTCTGTAACAGCTCAAAGCCTTGATAAGCCCATTCATTCATTCATTCATTCACTCTCTCTCTCTTCTCTCTCTAATAAATAAATAAAAATTTTAAAAATATATTTAAGGGCTGGAGAGATGGCTTAGCGGTTACAGCACTTGCCTGCAGAGCCCAAGGACCCATGTTCTACTCTCCAGATGTCGCATAATCCAGACTCACAAAGGTGAGGCAAGTGCAAGTCACACATGCCCACTAGGTGGCACAAGCTCTGGAATTCAACTGCATTCTCTCTTAATGATATAAGAAAAATTAGCTGGGCGTGGTGGCGTACACCTTTAATCCCAGCACTCGGGAGGCAGAGGTAGGAGGATAGCCGTTAGTTCGAGGCCACCCTGAGACTACATAGTGAATTCCAGGTCAGCCTGGGCTAGAGTAAGATCTTACCTCCAAAAAAACAACAACAACAACAACAACAAAAATTAGGCTGGAGAGATGGCTTAGTGGTTAAGGCACATGCCTGCAAAGCCTAAGGACCCAGTTTGATTCTCCAGGTCCCACATTAGCCAGATGCACATGATGGCACATGCATCTGGAGTTCATTTGCAGTAGCTAGAGGCCCTGGCATGCTCATTCTCTCTCTCCCTGCCTCTCTCTGTCTCTAAGAAATAAATAAAAAATAAATAAATCTTTAAAATTCAAATTTAAACAGAATATACTTTAAACCACTAATACGGACACTGCATATTTTCCCTGGATCTTGTCCCTGGAGAGTTTCCTCCATCTGCTCTTTGTTCTCTTCTCACCAATATCTGATGTTTCTCGAGGGACGCGCGCCCTAGAGAAAAGGTCAGGCAAGGTTCACAGTATCCCGAAAAATGGTGTTTGTACTTCAGTTTACCTCACATCCTCAGGGTGGATCAATGTTTAAAGAAAACAGGACAAGCAAGTGTTTGGTCCTGTTCTACAGCTCAGCTCTCCAGCTGAGTGCAATCACATCAAAACCTCCTCTAAAGCTTGAAGAATAAGAAAGTGACTAGAAGTTATTTCTAGAATCCTGAGCTGAATTTTCCAGCATGATATCCAATGACCTGAGAATTCAGTGTCTACATGTTTTCAGATTATTGTTTCATACGAATGAACCCTTCTTGTTTCATGCCTGTGGGCCGCTGGCCGATGCAGAGGCTCGCTCATGACCAGTCGCAAATCAGTGGCCCCATATGTCCTCAGCCGCTGACAGAGGGTGCTGCTAAAGGCAAGAGCAAAGACGCAGGCTGGAGGGCACTGGAGTTTGCAAGGGACACAGGAAAGACGGGGCTTGCTGGGAGTTTCACCACTAGCCTGGAGGTCTCAAATTAATAACATTTTTCATTTCAATCTCTGCAATTACACCAGAACCTTTATCCAGGGCTCTTCAAGGCGTCCTCACTCTCTGATTGCCTCTGCCAACTCCAGCCGCCACACATGACAGAGCTGCCCATGGAACAGGCCTGGGTTACCATGGAGACAGTGCCAGCATGGAAGAGGGAGGGGAAAAGATGCCAAGCTGAATGGAGAAACAGGACTGCCCAACTGCCCCTCCTGAGGTCTACATGAGGGACCCATCCGTGGGGGGCAGAGGCAGGGGGACATCAGAACTAGCAAGTGCTCCTGGGCGTGAGTCCCTGCTTCCACCCAAATGAAAGAAGGAAAAAGGCACCAAGTGTCTCCAGATTTAATGTGAATTGAGTAATCTTTTGTCTAGATGCATAAAAATACGTGCTTAATACATGTGCATGTATAATCTGCATGCATATATGCATCTACAAAAAGGTTGATCTGGATTCTCTCAACCTCTCAGTATTTTTTCTTTTTAATTTTTATTGAGAATTATAATACATGAGCAAACCATAATATTTTTGATGTTGTTTGTTTTTCGAGGTCGGGTCTCACTCTAGCCCAGGCTGACCTGGACTTCACTATGTAGTCTCAGGGTGGCCTCCAACTTATAGTGATCCTCCTACCTCTTCCTCCCAAGTGCTGGGATTAAAGGCATGCCACCTTTATGCGTACACCTCCATGGTATGCTGTGCTGCATACCATCATTTGATTATCACCCTCTCTCACTCCCATTCTAATGAAACTCCTCCTCTTCCCAAGCAGTCCCTCTTCCGTTTGGATGTCTCATTGGTGTGTGTGTGGGGGGGTGCGCATGTGCACACCCTCCGATATCATCCATGTCAAAATGCTGATGGGCTGAATATTGTGCAGGTCGTAAGGAGGCTGTCTGTCACCTCCACTAAGAGATCACCGATGCTCCAGTCACTTCATGTCTGGGGACACTGGCCCAAAGCACTCCTGCCCACTCTCTGGCTCTTACAGTCTTCTCACCCCCTGTCCCGAGATGTGCCTACACTTTCATCAATTTTGAGCCTCCTCAGAATCGACCAACATCTCCATAAAGGAGCTTCTCTGGCCGGAAGGGAGGCCAGCACTAATATTCTTTCTGCCTCCTCCTCTAAAGTGGAGAAGGTAGTTCTTAAAAATCAGAAGGCTGGCTTGGGAATGCACTGTTGCTTCATTTGACACATTATCACGATACTGATTGCTCGCCGTGGCTCAGGTCCTAGTCTGTAGCAACAACGGGCCTTTAGCATTCATTTTATCATACTTTCCTACAAAATTCTTAAGTCTACCAATGTATAAGAATTCTGAAACAAGGTTTATTTCATAAGAAACTACATACAGGCTCACACAGAGAATCTCTTCAAGTTAAAGAAGACCTCAGAGTCCACCACTGCTTCTAATGGTGTGTTTGTTCTCTTTGTCATCAGGCGCATAGTAGGACTGAACACCTCTGCCTCTTTCAAATGGGACATGGCCGCATAGATCACTCAGCCTAATGATACCACATGCTGAAAAATGCACCAACTTTCACTCTTTTTAGCTGCAGAAATCAGGGACTTTTTATTAAAGCAACATAGTTTAGTTTATTGGAACTGATACCCCATCTCCTTATTCAGCTGCACAGTATTTGAATTAAGACACTTATGTCCATTTGTGTTAGGGGTCTGGGGAATTTTGACAGGTTCTCCCTTCATCTGCCAAGTTACCACTTAATTACTATAAATAACACTATATAAAATATTCCCAGGTGGGCTAGAGATATGGCTCAGTAGTTAAGGTGCTTGCCTGTGAAACCCAAGTACCCAGGTTTGGCTCCCCAGATCCCACATAAGCCAGACGCACAAGATGGTACATACATCTGGAGTTTCACTCTTGCGCTCACTCTTGCTGTCTCTCTCTCTCTCATAAATAATTTTTTAAAGTACTCCCAGGTAAGTAGAAAGCAAATTTCTCTATGAGTCAGTTGGTTGAGGTTAAGACTGGATGACTGGACATAAGAAAGTAGAATTTACATAACTGCTACTGAAGAATTAGTAAACCAGGAAGGCATTATATCATAAGTGGGGAAGTCTGCAACACTCCGTAAAGGCTCAGATTACTATTAATTACCATTATTACTAATATGAGTTAACAGTATATTTAAAGAGCAAGCTACAGTGACTTGGCACCCTGTATGGGTGAGGTTGAATTCTTTCAGCATGTGTATCTCTCACATGATTTAGGACATAGTTCACAGAAAAAAAATGCTTATAGTCTAATATGCTAGTAGACCTCTTGTATTTTCCTGTGCTAAGTGTAGCCACTCTCCCCCTATGCACATCCTAAGCACTGAATGAGCGCGGATGAATGACTGGTGAGAGGCATTGAGCGCTTCTCTTCGCATATCAGAAAGAGGAGTCACAAAGACTAATTCGTTTTGGTTTTATGAATGGAAAGAAGAAGAAGAAGGCCTTATCGCTCATTTATTAACATGATTTCAAAACAAAATGAAAATTTCACGTGTTTCTAAGACATATAAACTTTAAAAAGAATTTAAGACATTTTGCAAGTTTGGGTTTATTTTCTTATGATTATAAATGTCATCAAGAAAGAAAATTAGTGTACTTACTGCTTTAACAATGTGTTTATTATACTGTCTCCCCTTATGTTAACCAGAAATTTATGACATATGATATGAAATTATGCTGGTAAATTACTCAATAATGATCTAATCAATTAACAAACCAAAGTATTATAATTGACTCCAAGATAATTAAAATTAAATAAATGTGCTCCATCCCTTAGAAAAGTCTAATAAGCCGGGCGTGGTGGTGCACACCTTTAATCCCAGCACTCAGGAGGCAGAGGTAGGAGGATTGCTGTGAGTTTGAGGACACCCTGAGACTACATAGTGAATTCCAGGTCGGCCTGGGCCAGCGTGAAACTCTACCTCAAAAAAAAAAAAAAGTCTTTAATAACTTCAAAAAGTTATTTTTAAACCTTAATAATAGAAGTTAGATCTAAAAGAATAAAATAATTCTTATCTTTCAGTACACAATTTACCTACTTACTATGGTACACGTGTTACAATTAATGATCCAGTCCTGGTAATACTTAATTCTGATTTACTGAACTTTTGTCTTGTACTCCTCCCGACCCATGCAGGACATCTCACTACATCCCACCATCATGCCTTCACTGGCAGCTTTTCCCTCAGTTTCTCAGACTTCCACTGTTCTCTATAAGCTTGCTAAGAACTGGCCCTAGATTACATGGGATATTTTCCCTAGATTACATGGAATATTTTCCGTGCAATGAGACTGAGGTCACAGGCCTTTGGGACGAACACAAAGGTAACATGCTATTTTCAGCACATTTTTTAAAAATATTTTTATGAACTGTGTTGCAGACAGCTTCAGGTTTGCTGAGATGAACTTCCAGACCAGGCACAGTTATGGAGGAAGGGATATTATTTATTGAAGCTTACAGGTCCAGGGGAAGTTCCATAAAGGCAGGAAAAGCAGCCTGCTTTTCACAGGGCCAAACAGAGAGAGCAAAGCCAACCAGCCACCACAGCACACAGAGCAAAAACTACAGCCAAAAGGTCACACAGCACACTTCAGGAACTCCTGCTAGGCACATTTGCATATCTTTACAATGGAATCTCAAACCATCACCACACCTTAAGACCAGGCCCCCAGTGACCTTGCCTCTAGCAAGGTGATTGCAGATGCAAACTATAAAGTAATAAAACATTGAATATATTGGGGGACATATATTCAAACTACCACATTCCGCCCCTGGCCCCCAATATATTTAGCTCCTGGCCCCCAATAGTTTTATAACTATCACACATTGTAAATTGTACTCAGTCCAATTTCAAAGGTTCTCACAGTCTTGACCAACTTAAGATAGTGAGTCCTGTAAAATCAAACAAGTTAAATACTTTCAACAATATAAAGGCACAGAGTAAACATTTTAACTGGTATAAGGCATAGCAAGGAGAGACTAGAATATTGCAAACTCAACCATCATCAGCAGTCATCAAACTTCTGCAGTTCAAGTTCAATATAACCAGAGACTGACAGTCTCCAGGTTTTCCAATTACGCCCCTCCAGCTGAGCAGAGTCGCCAGGGAAAACTTTCATCCCATGCCAACACTGCACTCCATGGTAGCCCTTTTGCACAGTCCTGGTATATCCAAAACATCTTCAGGTCTCCATGCAAACCACGGTCCATCTTGCAAAGGCTCTTCCAGCCTATTCCTGAGGGTCTTCATGCCCTGCCTCCTGCCACATTTCAGCAGCAGCTCCTGGAACCGTGTGCAATTCATGACCACTCCATGCATTTTTCATGCTTCCAGAACTAATACCAGGTGTGCAGGACACAGCCATATTCTTAATCCAGGGACAAAATAAACCATAGCCTTGAAAAGCAGGTTCCTTCTCCAGTCAGCTCTTTCCAAGAATTTGCATTTTTAACAGTCTTTCCTCAGGCATCCTCTCCATTGTTTTAATGTAAATCAGTCGTCAGGCCACCTTCCTTAAGATTGATAATGTGGTTGACAATACCAGCTAAACCAGTCTCAATGCCTCTACTTTTAACTTGCTTCAAGTTTTCCAGCTTAAAATCTTAAAATCTCAGTCCGATATCTTTAGCCAAGCACACCCGTCCATTACAAATTTAAGCTTGATCAAACACTCTGGGCCTGGATAGCAGAACGTAGCCATCCCTTATGCCAGTAGCCTAGTTCCAACAAAGTCCTCTGCAGTCTTTCCTTCCGCTTAGAAAGCTCATAAGCCAAGCCTCGAAGTTCAATACTGTCTGCACTTAGCATTCTCAAACTCTCATCAGAATAGTCCATAAAACTTGGCTTACCACTCCAGAAGGCATTTTCAGTTGCAAGCACCAAGTCCATGCCCATTCCTCCAAAACAAAAGTTCCAAAAGACGAATATCCACACGGTCAGGTTCATCTCACCCCACACTCCTCGGTACCACTTTACTGTTGCAGACAGCTTCAGGTTTGCTGAGATGAACTTCCAGACCAGGCACAGTTATGGAGGAAGGGATATTATTTATTGAAGCTTACAGGTCCAGGGGAAGTTCCATAAAGGCAGGAAAAGCAGCCTGCTTTCACAGGGCCAAACAGAGAGAGCAAAGCCAACCAGCCACCACAGCATACAGAGTAAAACTACAGCCAAAAGGTCACACAGCACACTTCAGGAACTCCTGCTAGGCACATTTGCATATCTTTACAATGGAATCTCAAACCATCACCACACCTTAAGACCAGGCCCCCAGTGACCTTGCCTCTAGCAAGGTGATTGCAGATGCAAACTATAAAGTAATAAAACATTGAATATATTGGGGGACATATATTCAAACTACCACAAACTGATTACTCATATTCATAGACACTAAGTTACATATTAATGCGTCCAGCTTATCACAGTGCTCCCTCAGTTTCCATTGGGCATTGATTGATTCCAGGACCCATCATGATACGTGGATGCTAAAGCCCCTTATATAAAACGACACAGTGTTTTCGTATAACCCACACACATTCTCTCATATGTCTGAATCATTCTAGATCACTTACATCTGACACAATGCAAACACTGTGAAGGCAATTGTTTCATTGTATGTTTTAGACAATTATTTTCTTGAGTTTTGATTTCACTGCTGGTTGAATCTTGGGTTGCAGAATCCAAGATATGGCCAGCGATGTCAACAATTCACACAATGTGAAGGAAAGACCTAACCAAGGTTCGGTTTGTAAGTCCTGTAGTTATAGGTGTGTGTGACCATTTTAAGTTATTTACAGTTTGTGCTCTGTTTGATTTATTTTATTTATTTGAGAGAGAGAGAATGGGCCTACCAGGGCTTCTAGCCACTGCAAATGAACCCCAGACACATGCGCCACCTTGGGTATCTGACTTACGTGGGTCCTGGGGAATCAAACATGGGTCCTTAGATTTCCCAGGCAAGTGCCTTCACTGCAAAGCCATCTCTCCAGCCCCACAGAATACACTCTTACCTGTTCAGTCATGTCCCCAGATTCTGAAGGGGTCATTTCTATAGATCAAAGACAGATGTACATTTAGCCAGGCATGGTAACTCACACCTATTAATTCCAGCACTCAGGCTGAGGCAGAGGGAGTACAGCACATCAGAGGGCAGTCTGGGCTATATAGGGAGTTCCAAACTAACCTGGCCTACAGTGTGAGACATTGTTTCAATGTTCCCCACCCCCCAAAAAAAAAGAGAAAGAGAAAAATGATGGATATCAGAAATTTCTTAGGGTCCTACCCCTAATATTCTCAATGGCAACTTGTGTATTTTTCAAATGCTTAAAACGATGCTTCTTTTCCTACCTTCTGTAGAACTGAAATCCAAAAAGCTAGGATAATGTGACAGTATACAGAGTGTCAACGGAGCAGACAAAGATGTGAAAAAAACCAGAACGTCACCTTCCATGAGGCCACCCGCTTGTTGGCACACCTACTCATGATGACACACACTCACACACCCCACACTCCTCTTTAATACGCAGTGATTTTAAGGTTAACAGAAGGACAGAGCCAAAGGCCAAAGATACACTACAATGGAGCCACCCTCATCCTTCCAGAGAAGACAACTTAATCTCCATGACCATGTGCGTGGTTAGCCAGCAAGGTAAACATCCCATGGCTGAGCAAGAGGAGCACCTGACAGCAAGACATGTTCAGTGCGCAGGCTTTATAGTCAAAGACAATTCACAAGGAGTGAAGAGATGGCTCGGCAGGTGTAAGAGTGCTGGGTAAGCATGAAGATCTGAGTTCAAACCCCAGCACTCATAGAAATAGCTCCCAGACCTGACCACACATGCCTGTAGCTCCAGTGATGAGGGGAACAGGGATAAAAGGATCTCTTAGCCAGGCGTGGTGGCACACGCTTTTAATCCCAGCACTTAGGAGGCACAGGTAAGACGATTGCCGTGAGTTCAAGACCACCCTGAGAATAAATAGTAAATCCCAGGTCAGCCTGGGCTAGAGTGAAACCCTACCTCGAAAAACCAAAACCAAAAACAAACAAACAAAACAACAACAAAAAGCATCTCTTGGGCTGACTGGTCGTCCACTGAATGACCAAAAACATCAGCTCCAAGTGCGGTGAGAAACTCTGTCTCAAGAAAAGAAAGTGGAAGCTTGATGGAGGAGGACACTCAGCTGTCTCCCCTGGCCTCCGCATATGCACACACAGTGGGGTGGCACCTGCACACACATGCATGCAACACACACACACACACACACACACACACTCCAAAAACAAAGGAAGAAGAAAATGCAATTAAAGGCATAGCAAATTTTAAAAGGCAGGATTCTATGATAATAGAGTCAAAACAAGAAATATGAAAGTTTATAAAAGCTATTTTATTTTGCATTTATATTAAATTTCACTCATAATTTTATGAATGAAATAATGACAAAAATTCCACTGTTAAAGTCACAAAAATATATTCTAAGCCATCTCTCCAGCCCTCAATGGGAAATTTTAACTTCCCATCTTTACTTCCTTTAAAAGTTTAGAGAGTACACCTTCCTGATTCAAGGGCCCCTGGTTCCCCATGAGTTGGGGAAGAGAGAAAGCACTTAATTTCAGCCAAGCCGCAGCTGAGTCCACAGAGGAATGGGGAGACAGCAAGAGTGCTGCTTCCATGCAGAACCTGACAATCAGCGCCAGGGTGAAGGAGACAGACCCTGAGGATACGCAACACCTACCAAAGCAGAGACCCAGAGGCTCCTAAGAGCAATTAAGACACAGAAGGAGACTTAAAACCCACCCTCCATCCACCACGACTAAGTGAAATCAGCAGGAGAGGAGGCGGAAAGATGATTGTAAGAGCCACAGGTTGAGACATCAAGCCCGCAGGCATTGCCCCCACACCACCGGGCCAAGAAAAACAAACAAACAGAAACCAAAAGACTGCTGCTCCCACAATGCATAACCCACAACCCCATGGGGAATACCTGCAACTCCACTGAGGAGGGTCCCCAGTGGAAGGGGGGCAGGGGTGAGGGAAAGAAGGTATCAACACCTGATGTAGCCACACAAATTTTGTTAATAATAGTAAGAAGAAGAAGAAAAAAAGAATCAGATGACCTTGGCTGTGACCTCTGACTTGATATTTACAAAAGCTAACTATGGGGAGGGCCAACTCTCCTGTACCATTCAGGAACATTTGGTTAACGTCTACTCTTTGAATAAAAAAAGAAGTCATTCCGAGGCTATTTACGGGTACTGTACAGTGTGGTGAAATCTACTGTGATAGCTAATCTTGCATTTTGGCCATCAATACTGATTTTTCTCAAAGCCAATCAAGTAAAGGCCTGGAGGTGATGCAAGTCAGCTATTAAAATCAGTGTTTCACTAAAAAAAATAATAATAATAAAGGTGGGTGGAGAGATTGCTTACTGGTTAAGGTGCTTGCCTAGGAAGTCTAAGGACCCAGGTTTAATTCTGCAGGTCCCAAGTTAGGCAGATGCACATGGTGGCACATGCATCTGGAGTTTGTTTGCAGTGGCTAGAGGCCCTGATGCACCCATTCTCTCTCTCTTTCTCTTTCTTTTTCCCTGTGTCTCAAATAAATAAATAAATACATAAAATAGTCTTTAAAAAAAAGTTTAGTGACTAGGCCAACAAAATAAATTCTTGTAATTTAAACACAAATTCTTGTAACTTACCCATGATTACTTCTTATTGGCAAGCTACAGTTGGAATGATAAGAATTCTCTGTCATTCTATTCAAAGTATTGAAGGAAATATGCTTTAAAAAATGGAAGCCAACCCTGGTTCGCACTTCTAAAACTGTTCTGATAAAGCCTCACAGGCGCCAGACTCGGCAGCCCACCAGGAGGGAAATGATACTCCGGAGACAGCGCAGCAGACTTCACTCTCTAGAGCAATAGGGCCCTGAGCAGCCCTCCTTTCAAAACAGTAAATGTGCTTGCAAGAAGAAAAATGCAGGGAAATTTCTTGAGCCAATTTGTTATAACAAACAATTTTGTAGTATAAAGCAAAGAAAGGGAGGGATAGAGGGAGGGAGGGAGGGATTGAGGAAGGAAGGAGGGAAGCAAGAAGAGGGGAGGGGAGATGAAGGAGGGAAGATAGATTCCCACTGATGAGTAAACGAAGGGTTCTTCCTTTGGGCAACAACCCAAGGACATGACACACAGCAGTGTCTTACAACCATCAGGAGAGGGGCCGTTTGTAACTGGATCGTAAGAGATGCATTTGTACATTCAGTTTCATAGGCAAGAAAACACTCTAACCCCAACTCATCCAAAAAAGTTACATTGTGTTGAGGTTTATCAAAAGCTCCAGTGAATGTATTTTAAACTTGAACGCCTACTTTGATTGTGTTCGCCTTGCATTTTCACATGAACAGACATATCAAAACCCTGTGAATTTGATCTCAATAAGCAAATGACAAAGCAGGCTCAAGTACAAAGTGACCAGAAGTGGTCAGTGCCTGCGTATCTGTATCTCGGAACTCACACTCTCAATCCAGTGTTCTCCCCAGAGGGCCCCAGAGCCCAGGACTCCAAATGAACCCAAATCAAACGACCAAAATTCCCATTTCATGAGTTAGTTCTCACAATAAAAATAGAAGAGGATGGGTGATGAGAAGGAACAAGGTGCAGTGAGGCTGGGACAAAGCTCGTCGTCGGTAACCAGGGAGAAAGTACTCGTTCTCGGGAGAATACAGAATTCACGTACTCTCCTAAGCTTAGTGAACAAACTTATCCAGTAGACCTGAACGTGGACACTAGGGCCGTGTAGGAGGACAAAAGGAAGTGCACGTCCATGCACACAGATCCACCTGTGACCTTGAACTGCCACCAACAGCTGGCCTTTCACACAGAGGCTCGGGGTCAGTGCAGGTGTCTAAGTGTCATTATGTGAGGTCAGCCGAAGCAGGGACTCTAGAGACATGGTCCAGCATCTTCAGTATTCCAGGTACAGTCTCTAATGCTTCCAGGGTCTCTTTACTAACACATCCAGTACTCAGCTAAGTATTCTAAGTACGTAACTTCTTAATTTACGCTGAATACAACCCAAAGATCCAGAAATTGTCATTTCCCCTACTAACAGTGATGATTGAAAAAGGAATAAAGTTGGGATATATAAACTCATAGTTAGGGTCCAACTTTTAGCTATTTCCTCAACTGTCTGCTCAAACGCCATATTTACCAGACAACAAAGAAATCAGTGATCAATAAAGCATTTTCTTAAAGAACACCCGTGGGCTGGAGAAATAGCTCAGCAGTTAATGTACTTGCCTGTAAAGCCTAATGACTCAGGTTCGATTCCCCAGTACCCACGTAACCCCAGATGCACAAAGTGGTGCATGCATCTGGAATTCATAAGCAGTGGTGAGAGGCCCTGGCATGCCCACTCTCTCTGTGTGTCTTTCTTCTATCTCTCTGCTTGCAAATAAATAAATAAACTTTAAAAAAAAAACCCTGAGAAAGCACATGAATTTAATGTGAGAGTTAAAAAATGTGCTCTCAGCAAAGGAATTAATATCAGGATGTCTACGTGTGTTAAGGCAAGGCAAAGGGTGAAGCCAGTACTATCAACAAGCAGAACAAATGAGTAACAGGAAGAAAGTGGAAGAGGTCGGGTGTGAAAAGACGACTCCCAAAAGAACTGAAAATGGACAACAAGCTAATATGTCGCTTACCCTTAGGAAAGTTTAAAGAGAAGCAAACTAAATCACGGAAAACACGATTTCCTCCAATCTAGTCGCTATTCGCATACATAATGACAACACCCAGTGTTGCTGAAATCATGGGACAACTATCTTGCTTTGTGCTGAAACATAAAGTATAAGGCTTCGCTGGAGGACACTTCGGCAGCATGTGTCAAAAGCCTTGAAGACATCTATCCATGCCTAGGAAGTAACTGGAAGCCACTAGCCTCCATCTCTCAGGAGTTTAATGGCACTATCAAATATCCTGCCAAAATACTAGCACATTCAGCAAATCATGTTACATAAAGATACAGGAAATAGGCACTGAGAAGAAAATCTATACCGCAGCTTTAAAGGTAACAAAGCAACACGAGCAATCTTCTAGTTTTCGATGCATAATATTAGCACGCCTGTTAAAACTGACGTCTTTTCTAGCCGGGTGTGGTGGCACACGCCTTTAATCCTAGCACTTGGGAGGCAGAGGTAGGAGGATTGTCGTGAGTTCGAGGCCACCCTGAGACTACATAGTTAATTCCAGGTCAGCCTAGACCAGAGCTCAAAAATATCAAAATAAAAAAAAATAAAAAACTGAGGTCTTTTCTGCAGCATGAGCATTTAACTTCTTTTTAATACTTTCTATATTTTCAAGCTGTTATAACCAAGTGCTTTTTGGCTGTGTGCACATATGCATGCCATGTGCTTATAGTTGCATGTGTGTGCAGGGACACATGCACGGGCCGACTTCAAGGGTCATTGTTCAGGTACACTACCCACCTCTTTGGAGACATAGTCTCTCAATGGCCTGGAGCTCACCAGTTTGGTTAAACTCACTGGCCAGTAAGGTCCAGAAATCCACTAGCCTCCACCTCCCCAGTGCTGGGAGACACACACTACCACATTTGGTATTTTTACATGGGCACGTGTGGAGTGAACTCAGACCCTCATGCTTGTAAGGTAAGTGCTTCACCAACTAAGGTATCTCCTCAAGCCAACAAATATTATTTAAAAACAAGAGAACAGGGGACTGGAAAGATTGCTTAGTGGTTAGAGCACTTGCCTGCAAAGGCAAAGACGAGGGTTCCGTTCCCCAGAACCCATGTAAGCCACATGAACAGGGTGGTGCAATTGTCTGGAGTTTGTTAGCAGGGCTGGAGGTCCTGGAGTGCCCATTCTCTCTCTGTCTGCTTCTCTCTCTCTCAAATAAATAAAATAATTTTTTAAAAATAGTAAAATTGGGCTGGAGAGATGGCTAAATGGTTAAGGCGCCTGCCTCCTAAGCCTAAGAACACTGGTTCCAATCTCCAGCAGTTCCAATCTCCAGGTCCCACGTTTAGCCAGATGCAAAATGACGCAAGGGCGCAATGCCGCACTTGACCACAAGGGGGCGGACACATCTGGATTTCGTTCACAGCAGCTGAGACACTGCTGGAGCGCCCATCTCTGTCTTCCTCTCCCTCCCTCTCTCTCTCTCTCTCTCTCTCTCTCTCTCTCTCTCTCTCTCTCTGTCTCTCTCTCTCTGTGTCTCTCTCCAAAAAATAATAATAATAAAAATAGTAAAATTTAGTCGGAAAGAGAAAATGATTGCACCAATGTACTTCAGGGTTCTCAAGAAGACACCAGCTTGTTAATCCTATATACCTCAAATTTGAAACAAAAAATACATAAACATTAGGCTGGGGAGATGGCTTAGTGGTTAAGGTGTTTGCCTGCAAAGCCAAAGGACCCAGGTTCGATTCTCCAGGACCCACATAAGCCAGATGCACAAGGGGGCACAAGCATCTGGAGTTCGCTTGCAGTGGCTAGATGCCCTGGCACCCCCATTCTCTCTCTCTCTCTCTGCCTCTTTCTCTCATATAAATAAATAAAATATATTAAAAACATAAACATGAATGATTAAAATGCATGTAATATACAATCCATAAGAATAAATCTTGGTAAATTAAGTTAATCCAGGTAACATTTCAAAAAATGCAAAAATATCATATTCCTTTAAAAACTAAAAGGCAAGATTTTTCCTAATTAGTGAAATAATGTATATTAAGCTATAATATTTTGCAGTGAGATAATACCATATATGAAAATGAAACATGTAACTGTGCCATCAATGTTGTGTTTCTTTATTTGTGTAAATGGGAGTGGGCATGAGTGCTGGGTACCATATTCCCACAGGCTTTTGCTTTAGTTTTCTTTTCTTTTTTTTTTTTTTTTTTTTTTTTTTTTTTTTTTTGTTGGGCTTCACTCTAGTCCAGGAATTCCCTATGTATTCTCAGTGTGGCCTCTAACTCATGGTGATCCTCCAACCTCTGCCACTTGAGTGCTGGGATTAAAGGTGTGCACCCCCACGCCAAGCCTCCTTTAGTTTTCTTTTTAGCCTTAGGTTATATGAATGCTTCACAAATAATTATTTTTGAAAGATATGTCATATACACAGTTTTCTTTAGTTAGAAAGAGTCCAATGTATCAATGACACCCAACTGGATTTTACAGCACAACTCTTGCCAAACCCAACAAGCACACTACCTGCCCCAGCTTACCTGTGCCACCACGTCCTAGTAAATGCCACATGATTTGTGCTGACCCCCAAGTCTTCTTGTCTCTTCCATTTACCTTTCTGGTCTATTCTCACCCAGTCTCCTCATAGAACAACCACCACATTCTGTACCAGTGAGGACTTTGTTAAAAACAGAAGGTTGAACTGTGGCTCTTTTATATTTGTACAACTTGGTTTACTGCTAAAAAGTAGCTCTTTCTGGAAATTAAATTATTCTGTAGCTTAAGGTAATGACTGCTATGTTATTCTAATTTTTGAAAGACCAAATAAAACATTTAATAGAGAATAAAATTTATTATAAGAAGTGGTCATTTTTAGGTTGAGTAGGCATGCTCAGAGTGAAATAAAACTTATCTATATGGAAATGTAATTTTTTCTTCTTTCTTAATTCTGTCTATGATTGCTCCTATAAATACTGAAACACTAAATGCCAGTCAGACTTTAATTATCAACACTGAAAATATGCTATGGATAATATCTGTCCTATACCTTCATTTACATATGGTTTGGGAAGCCAGTTTTGACTCAATTCTTTCCATGCTCAACTCTCATCAGTTCCAGGGCATCCAATTACTGGCAGCTAAAAACTATCATGGGGACGAGGAAAAGCTCGCCAAGAGGTACTTTAAGTTAGTGCTTCCTGGCTCAGTTGAATTTCATGGGTCTTCCTCACTACAAATGAGCCAGGGCATTAGGCACGCCCTGATAATTCTGGATGTAGTGTCAAAATAGCATGAAATATTTAAATAACTCAACTACTAAGTAAAATACTGTGAACACTACTGTGTCCTGAATTCCATCAACCAGAATTCTTTATAAACCATGCCAATGGGGAACAATTCTTCCCTGATGCTGGTATTTCCTTCCAGGTGAAGGGAACTTAATTACTGAAACACTTCTGGCCTCTCTCCAACCTTCCATTTTCTCTGCCACTGAAGAATAAGAGGAGCTTACCTCACTCCTTCCTTCGTGTTCTGGAGAATTCCTTCCCCACGGGGAGCAAACCCAGGTTATACCAGCTCAGAGGCAGCTCTGTGCCTGACATAAGGGACCTGACATGTCATTCACTTGTCACACAAAGCGGAGTTTAATCACTGGTAGATGATCCTTTATCAGTTTTCCTTCCAAATCCTCAATCTTGCCCAGATCCTAGGAGTGCGGGTTATTTATCTCATTCCTTAAAGGTATTGACAGCCACATGTGGTAGGCACGTATCAGCACATTTCATAGTTTCTAAAATAAATACATACCATTCTATGATTTGTTATGACATATGCAAATGAGAAGTAGTATAAGAAGTATTTCAAGATTATGAAGAGGTTTCTTAAACAAAGAATGACCTATATGTAACATTACACAAATTCACTTTAACTAACATATACCTTTGAAATCAGATAGTTGCAATAATCACAACTATTAAACAATATATGCACACTATTGAGAAAAGTTCAGCTTTTGCCAAGTGGATTTGTGAATTTCAATGGCAGAATTGTTTCCCATTAACTAACCATCCTTTCCAGTCAATGGTATGTGTATAACTTTCAAAGCATGGAAAAATTTTTAATTTTTTAAAATTTATTTTAATTTTACATTCATGTTGATGCTCCCAGTAGCTTCATCCCTGTCCTCCCCGCTCCGAAGGGACCCTCCTCATTGGGAGTGTGGGCCGTGCATTGTGGGGGTAGCCAACAGTTACAGGGAAGAGGCAACGTCTCTGTGCATAAGGACCCAACTTGTGGCTCTAACACTCTTTCTGTCTCCTCTTCTGCAAGCATGGCAATTTTGACACCTATATACTTGTATTAACTGAACCAAATATAACTGGCCCACCTACTTACTTTGATCCAAAACCAGAAGTGCTTTTTTGATAGCAAGTATTTGACTCTCATAACATACTTGGCAGTTCCCACAACAACACATAAGTTTGAATATAAATAACCATGTTGATTGCCAAAATATTTTTCTGACTGGATATAAATTAGTGCCCCTTTTCACAGGTCACATAATGCAACAAATTCTGTGATACATCAAAGTGTCATTATCCTAAACCTCATGTTGCTAAAAGTCCTCTGTGTCAGACTCCTCCAGATGGGATGATGCAAAGAGTGGGGCATCTTCTCACCTGCAGGGCCAGGCTCTCTGTATTCTCACAGCAGATGCAAAGGGTGAGGGGACAGATGAGAAGCAAATGCACAGGGTGATGGGGACAAATAAAATGATTTTCAACAAGAGACACACTTATTTTGATCTCTGATGAGTTGATTTTCCTAAGGGGGGGTTCTCTTCCTCGTGTAATAATTTTAGCTGCTTAGGTTTTCTTTGATCTCTCTCAGAGTATTATTTTGAGATTCACATCCTGTGTTTAAAATTGAACAGATGTTTAATACTTGACCTCACAGAATGATGTTTATTAAATCATCAATAACAGTATTTGCACAACATTAATTTTTATAGAAATTTGATCTTAGTTGACATACAAATATAATAAAAATAACAAAGTTTTGTAATTCTGGCTCTTAGATTAAAGTGTCTTAAAATAACAGTACTTGGAGGTATAATTTACTTCATCTTAGCTTAATAATTATGAATTTCAATACATAAATGACTGATATATATATATATATATATATACTTTTGGTTTTGCAAGGTAGGGTCTCACTCTGGTCCAGGCTGACCTGGAATTAACTATGTAGTCTCAGGGTGGCCTCGAACTCTCGGCGATCCTCCTACCTCTGCCTCCCGAGTGCTGGGATTAAAGGCGTGTGCCACCACACCCGGCTTATGACTGGTATATTTTAGAGCAGAAAATGTCATTTAAATGCAAATCTACAAAATAAAATGTCACAACAGGGTAGGGAGACAGTATCTCTGCAGTGACCTTAATTAGAAATAACATATACTTAAACCATAATTAGGTCTTAATACACACATTTATACACATATACATGTCTTCTGCTTGCATGTATCCATGTCATTTATCCATGCACTAATTTTTGTTCAAGCCAACATGCTGAGATATTCCACCTTTACTGTACCCATTTTACAGTTGCAAAATGTAATTAAGTCAGAAGGCTGTGTCAATAGTCAAGGCCACGGACCTAAGACAGAACTTGGATCTGTGTTCTCTCCCTACCTATCTCCTTACTCGCTCGCTCGCTGATGGCAGGATTCAGAGCTGCTACACTGTTGAAATTTACTTTTCCAATAACTTATTTCAAATTACAAAGATACTTCCAGAGGAAAACTTTGGCGATATTCAAATCTATGTGAGTGTGTACTGTATCTATGTTGCGTAGTGGAGAATATTAAAATATAGAATATGCCAGAAAATCTGCAAACAAGCTTAGCATTTACCAAGTAACCTGAGAAGGGACACAGATGGTTACCTGCCTAAGGTGGAAGTTTCTAGGAAGCATTGTTTTACTTAGCAAGTCATTATTTCTAATTTGTCAAAAACTAATTGATTCAGAGCATAACTTCAATACCCTGATATCACTAAGACACTTCCTACAGGTCAATTAACCACAGTGCGGAGGTTGACATGATGCCTCACTGGGATCCGATAAAACATAATCAACCAGAGGTGTCGTAACTCCACATTTTTGTTATGAGTCTTTATATCGAATGGACTAAACTAACAGCGTGATCAACTACTCCTGTGAGTTTCCTGTGGTGGAGGTACTGTTTGTGAATATAACTGAATTCATTAAACCTAACCAGGCAGTTTATTAATCAGTAGGCCGGACTGGCAGACAATGTGATAGAAACTATTTATCTATGACATGTTTAATATTTTATAGTCATATAAAAATCTGTTGCTTTGGCACATGACCAGATAAACTTGAAGCCAGCAACAAGCATCATGAACGGCTTTGTTCAAACCACCTGTTTAAACACAACAGCAACACCTATGACTAAACCATCACTCTGGCCATCTGAACACCTGTGGAACAGGGATGATAAACACCATTATGGAAACCAGGGGAAGAAGCTGGATTCAAAGTGCCCTGACTCACCCCAGCCAGTGGACACTCATGGCTCCACTCCCTCAACCAAGGTACTGCCCTCACAAACAATGCACAGGGTTTGCTTGGGTTGGGTGTGCTGTCTGAATTTGAATTCAACCACTCCAACTAAGGAGATCTTCTAGAAATAAAAACTATGCTAGCAAGAGTGACACTAGTACCTCCACTTCCCTTCTGAAGAAGTACAAACAGTTCAACCGAAAACAAGAACACCAAGGGGTGTGTCCACCTTCTGAAGATAACCAGGAGAGAGGATACAGGCGCTTTGGAAAGTTCACGGTGTCACAATCTTTCACGGCTCAATTAGCTTGCTTCAAGTAGATGAAGTGATCCACATACAGCGTAGCGGTCATGGGAACAAGTTGTTACCACTTTAGTGCTTTCTTATATAAGAATACCCTGCTGAAATCACTGTGTAAAAGTCCTCAACAATTCCACATAATTGCACACCCCAGAAAAGACAACATGAAGAAGCACAACCGAAAATATCAAATTCTATGACATTTTTCAGGAGAGGCCCTATGTATTCAATTGTATGCCCCAAGTGAGATACATGAGAATATGTTAAGTTCATCATTAAATTCTGGAGTCCATTATGAAAATTGTATGATCCTTAGAGATTACTTAACAAAACTAAAAACTGCCTTGTCCAACTAATATTATTTGAATTTCATTTTATTTCTCACTGAAAAAAGAACTACCACCTATTCTACCATGAAAGATGTGAAATAGATGAAAATACTGTAATTTGGCAGTGTATGACTTTTATTACAAACAATAAAAACATTAGTGACATCTATAATGATTGGGTTATACAACTGCACAAACACACACCAAATTAAATAACTCCTCTCCACAAAACTATGGCATTCAGTAAGGCACTATCATTTTCAATCCACAGGTTAACATAAAAGCCATGTGCACAAACATGTAGTCTTCCTCGAGCCTGCCAGCTGCTGTCTAAAGGAAAGGTTAACATACATAAAAGCCATGTGCAGAAACATGCACAAACATGTAGTCTTTCTTGAGCCTGCCAGCTGCTGTCTAAAGGAAAGCAGCAACTGGTCCTTTAAGAATCATGGGTAAGTCTGAAGCACTAGACTCAGAGGGAGAAAGAAAGGGAAGAATAAAGGCAAGTCCGTTTCATTAATGCCTCTTTTTAGAACAAAATTCACATCAAAACAATTCAAGGGGCCCAGGGTGTGTCCAAAGTGCTCTTCTAGCAAAGTTCCATGCATGTGAAATGAGAACTAATTAAAACTAATGATGAGGTTCAGTTAACTTGAGCCATGTAGACCTTCATAATCCTTCAGCAATGCTGACATACCCCTGTCATTGTAGGTCTTCCAAATTTCAGCAACTAGTTCCAAATGTAATCATCTACATTTAAGCCCTGAGACCTTTTAACCCACGACCAGTTAAGTATAGCACTTAACATTAACAGTGGACTCAGAAGCACACTCAGAAAAGAGACGCCAGGGAAGTTGGATGCACCTTGTATGTATGGGAGAATCCTTGCCCCCATTGGTAACACTTCTGTGGAGCGAACCCGCAAAATCATCAGCCCAGGTCCATCTCTATAATCCAACAGGAGTCAAATCAAGCACTCTTCATTGGGAATTTTAGAAGCAGTGTGGCTCAGAAGCCTTTTAATTATGTAGGTGAATGCTCGCCAATGGAGATCAACTGAGCTACCAGCAGTAGGAGCACAATGAGGTAACTCATGGGGAGTGCCAGCACCTCCCCATTTCCATGGAAGTCCATGCAGAAAATCCCCAGCATCTTAAATATGAGCCGCATAGATCCCAAAAGTGAATTGTCTGTCATGTTTCTCGGGCCTTCTATATTTGCTTATTACTTATCTCTTTTCTAAGCCAGTGTATGTGCTTGAGAACACTAGGCATGCATATGTATATATATTACTTTGTAGACCTGAAGCAAATCAGATCAGCTCACATGAAGGAAATACAAACACCTCACAAACCTGGCGGGTCCCTTTTTTCTCATCTCCCACACCCTCCCTTAGCCCGCTGTAAACATGGGGTATGCAACTTCGGACAATTATGGGAACCACGGCGACGCACACCCCCCAAATTCCTAAGTCTGTTTTTCTCTATATCCCCCAGACCAAGGAGGCTGCACCTCCTCGCTGCTGACTTTATTCTGAACAGAGTCATTCAAACCTGCTGAGTAGCGATCGATGAACACCCATTACACACCAGAAGAGGAAGGTTTGTCGGGGGTGGGGGGGGAGGCAGAAACGCAGCCATTAATTACGGATCACCCAAATATCGCATCCCGCATCTGCCACGCACAGACGCCGCTCTCCAAACCTGGCTTCCAGGCAGCGCTCGCCAGAGCCTCGCTATCTATTGTCAGGACCCAGAAGCCCCCCGCCCCCTCCCCACAACTCCACCCCGAAACCTGTGAAAAAATAAATAAATAATTAAATAAAAATGCGTCCTAGGAAACTGCTAAATATAGACCAAAAGGGGTCCGGGTCGGGGCGTGCAGCCAGAGACCGGAGAATGGGTCGTGAACGCTTACGACGAAGTCTTTCCATTTTGTTCTGGCCAAACATCGTAATGACATTGAACATAAGGGCAAAAGACTGGAGGGAAGTCTGCCCCACCCCACCCACCCCACCCCCACCCCACCCCCAGCCCTCCGTCTTCTCCCTGATGCCAGGGACGTCATGCATGCATGCGTGCAGCGGGGATGCTGTGGCGGGCGGCAGCCGGGTCGGCGGCGCCCTACATACGCGTCCTCGGGGAGGGGGAGAAGGCGCACGGGGAAGCCACTTGGTAACGGCCCCAAGGAGAGGCACGAACCCGGGCCGGCTCCCCACAGGGCCGTCCTGCGCCGGGGAAGCTGGCGCGGTCGCGGTCCTCCTCCCTCCCCGCCTCCTCCGCCCCTCGCCCGGGCAGGTAGCCCCCCACGGCAGCCGAGGACCAAGCCCCACGCGCGGCGAGGACGAGGACGGAGGATGCGCTAAGGCAACTCACCGAACGGCGCGGCGCCCGACTGCTTCCTGGCGAACATGCACCCGCCGCCAGCGACAGCTCCTCAGTCCCCGGAAAAAAAAAAAAAATCAACTAACAATAAATGATAAAAAATAAATAAAAAATAAAAATAAATAAACGAAGGCGTGCGCGCCGCCGCCCGTTCCCGGGGCTGGCTCGCAGGGCTTTCAGGGCAAGGTCCTGACCTTGCCCAACTGCAGCATCTTCGGCTCGGGTCGCGTGCGCGCCGCCCGCGGGGGGAACCAGGGATGCAGCCGGCCCGGAGCCCGGCGAGCGCCGCCGCGGGCCGCGGAGAGGCGGCGGCTCCCGACGCGAGTGCGCAGCGCCCGGCCCGGCCGCCCCGCCGAGCGCAGCAGAGCCCGCGAGCGAGCGAGCGCGCGCGAGACGGGGAGAGGGAGGGAGCGAGCGAGAGAGGGAGGGAGGGGGAGAGAAAGCAAGAGAGAGAGAGGGAGACGGAGAGAGGGAGAGAGGGAGAGAGAGGGAGAGAAGAGAGAGCGCAGCGCCCCCTGCCCGCCCGCCTCGCCGGCTCTCCGCCCTCCGCTCGGCTCCTCCAGGGCCGGCTGCAGCCGCGGGCGCGAGCTTGGGCTCCCCGCGCTGCGCCCCGCGCCCTGGGCGAGGCTGCTCCGGCGGCGCGCGGCGGCTCGGCTCGGCCCGGCCCGCACCTAGCAGCCCCCGGCCGCGCACCCCGGCGCCGGGCGAGAGGGGCAGCGCCCGGCCGGCCGCCGAAATCGGCCCCGGGTACAGAGCATGCCCAGTGCGGCCCGGGAGAGCGCGGCGCGGAGCGTCGCCACGCGCGTTCCACTTCTCCTGGTTTTCGCTGTAGCAGCAGCGGCGGAGAGGGGAGGAGGCCACGGGCTGCGAGGGGGGGAGCACATCCTGGACCTGAGATGGGAGGATGCTCCGGAGCCTGGAGGAAACGGGAAGGGAATGGTGAAGGAATAGAACCTCACGCTGGGTGGGAACGGTTGGCTGAGTAAGGGTCCGGGGACGCCTCCGCCCGTGTGCAAGCTGCCGACAGTGGATTCCCGTGGGGCTGATGCTGGTGGGCACGGGGCCGGCGAAGGAGGGGTTCTGGAGAAGCTGGTGAGGCGGGGAAGGCACCGGACAGCTCGTGGGTGCTGGCGGATGCTCGTGGAGAGCCCGGGGTTCTAGAGCGAAGGACGCACCACCTCCGCCGCGGGTTCTCTCCACAGCACCTGCCACACCTTGTCATCCCGCCACTGTTGTGTTTCTCAGAGACTCCCGCCTTATGCAAACTCATTCTGGTCTCGAATTTGGAACACAGGTAAACTTCCTGCAAAGAAAGGTCTAGAGCTGCAAGCACTAAACTGACGTCTCCTCGCCCGCCTGTGCTACATGTCCTCCGGTTGTCTCCTTTCACACAGCTGCTGCCCCCGCTCCCCCTTCTTTCTCCTCCCCTCTTCCTCTTTCTCCCCTTCCTCCATCTCCCCTCCTCATCCTCCGGTCCCAGGCTAAAATCAAACGCCGGTTTCATCCCTACAGACGTCCTATTCTCCTTGAACTGCTTTCTCCATTTGCAGGTCGCTTTTCCATGTCCCTCTTGCTTAGATGGCTCACTGGCACACTGACTCCATGGGGATTGTGAAATCCAGGAAGCAGAGGCGGCCTATGACAAGTCTCCCTAGAAAACAAGACCGTGTCTTGTAGCGAGAGTCCTCGGGCCTTCACCTATGTGCCCGTGTTTGAACAGTCAAGAGCCACACATTCTGCCCTGGCTCCAGGGCAGATACCTCTACAAAGTGTCCCGCTGTTCCATTCTCCGGACCTTCAGGATACCGCACTGAGGTGTGGTCTCCTCCCAGCCCCTCTCTGGAGCTGGCTTCCAGGAGTAGATAACATGGTAGATTGGTAGATTTAGTGCAGGAAAGTGTGATGTTGGAGAGGAGGGATCTCGGGACGGTAGGCGGTATGTTTCTATTTTGTATGGAGGAGATTATCCAACAAAGTTCAAGGACCTGAAGATTTATTCAGGGCTATTGTCTATTATACTTTGAACCAAATTCACATACACAAATTATATATATATATATATATATATATATATATATATATATATATATATATATATATATATATATATAGAGAGAGAGAGAGAGAGAGAGAGAGAAGAGAGCTAAAGTGACAGTAGAGAGGAAAAGGCTGATGACCGGCTGAATAGGTAAAAAGAGACGATACGAGCGGCAGATTCAGCAAGGACCTTTGACAAAAGTGAAAATGTACACTTTAATTCCCCCTTCTTGAGGTAGGCCTTACCTCAACCTGCCAAAGGAGTTGCCAGTGTGGCTCCAACAGTTGAAACTGATTTGGTTTTAAAATACACTGAGAAGGATATTTGAAGGCAAGGGCCTCTTCCAGCACACACTGAACTGGACTTTTCCTTGAGCTCTCAGAGCGGCAGGGAGGCTGACCCCAGTACTTGGTGCAGGCAGATTCCGCAGTAGCTTCTCCACCATCTCCGTGGCTTTTTAAAGGATGCTCTTTGCTCCCACCTTAGCCTCTGTCCGTTGCTGTCAGAAGTAGCTCTTTGTCCTTAGTTTCTTCTGTTGACTCAGGAAGAGGCAAGGAGGGTATTAAGGGGAAGTCGGTGACCTGATTAAAGATTGCAGCAGCTGGATAGATTCTATCGGTGGAATGGATGTGAACCACTCCTATCCACAGACATATAATATAAAGGGTGATATCATAAAGCTGAGGAGTTATTTGTGACATGAGCAATGGCAAAATTCCTACTCACTAATGGTGCACCCTGGAAATAACCGCTAGGCTGTCCCTGAAGACTTTTGTGGGGGACGGGTGTGGGGTACATAAGTTATGGTCTGGACTGCTCTGAGGTAGCATGCTCCATGCCCAGATCCACTGAAACAATTATTATCTCTATTCCTCTAGAATAATTTGTAACTGAAGATACTATTAAATTCACAATTCGATAATATTGAAAAATAAGGTGAAATGATAATGTGTGATGTTCAATCTTGGGACGACTCACTGCTGCCATCTTTTGCTCCTGCTTCTGATAGTTCCTATTTAAAGGAATATCCTGAAATCAGTAGTTCAACATGAATCTAGAAAAGTATTATGTGAATGGTTTCAAGTTATAGAAGCCCATGCTAAATGAACTGTCTTTATTGTTGTTTTGTTTGTCCAGCTGTGTATATAGAAATCATATCTAAATGCAGCATATTGCATCTCTTGATTGTCAAAAATCACTAGAAAATCTGAAGCAAATATGTGGCACGTGGAAGTTTTAATTAATTTGGGGAACAAACCTTATGCTAAACATTTTTATAAATTTATATATTGTGTTTTACAGTTCAAAGGATGTCAATTTTAGGACAAATGACAATCTTCTATGAGTTAAAGCTGTTTGGCATTGTATCTTTCTAATATTGTTCACTAGAAAACAGTACTTCTATCATTATAAAGTGTATTACCATCAATAAGCAGAAACTTTTGAAATTAGAGAATATGACCATATTAGCAATAATCATAGCTGTTCTTACAGATAGTCATAATATATTTTAAATTCACAAATTAAATATTACATCATAGCTGGGCGTGGTGGCGCACGCCTTTAATCCTAGCACTCGGGAGGCAGAGGTAGGAGGATCGCTGAGAGTTCGAGGCCACCCTGAGACTACATAGTTAATTCCAGGTCAGCCTGGACCAGAGTGAGACCCTACCTCGCAAAACCAAAAAAACAAAACAAAACAATAAATATTACATCAAATTCTCTAGAATAATAACAGCAATATAATCATAATGATGCTTGGTATATGATGCATACTTAGGGGAGTGTACTAAACACTATTGGCTGTTCATCATGAAAGATAACGACCTGTTCCTTTAAGATGGTGCTGTTCTTTGAAGACTTGGATGTGGTTAACTCATTTGTAGTAAGCACTTTTGTTAAGATCAGTGTGTGGGTCATTTCACCGTTTGATTCAGAATTTCTCACTTCAAGCAGACTGTCTTTTCTTATCCCTGGAACCCATATGATGGCAGCAAGCATTTAGTCATTCAGAAAATGGTTACAGAGCATTGGTTGTGGTTCAGTACTGGGCTAAAGCTGAGGGATTCCTCATCCTCACGAGGCTTGACTGTAAACTGTGGTTATCGGAGGATAGAAGGAAAGGAGGCACCCCGAGGAAGGAACACTAGGGGCCGATGACTCCCACGTATCCTCACGTTTTCCACCTGTGTGTACAAGGTAGAGTGCTAAGGAGCATTCCTTAATGTCCCTTCCTCCCAATGTTTCCTAATTATTTTTAGCTCCTCACAAGTTCTGGTTTCTGTGCTAGGACATGGGTAGAGTCAAGCGGAAATAGTGTGTAAAGTTCTAAAGCAAAGCCAGGAGAGGGCACATTTGGCACAGCACAAGTTGCTGGGAGACACCAGGTAGCCAGAAGTTACCCTGAGTGGAGGACTCAGATCCTCGCAGGCACCAAGGTCATAATTCAGTACTGAAGCCTGAACTCAGTGTGGCCTGGTCAGGTAGAGAACAGGGCACTGCGGGAATCCTCAGAAACGGGTGATGGATCAGAGATCCAGGCCAACAGGCACCAGGGACTTCCAGGAACAGAAAGAAGACATCGAACAATAGAGCATGGGCCCAGACAAGAGAGAGCGATTTTATGCTGTGACCAACCAAGCGGCACCGTCAAGCAGAGGGCCTCCTTGTGGATGAAGGAATGGACTCCCGTATTGGCTGGCCTGAAGCCTACAAGCAGGGATATGAAGGAGGAGCTATAGAAAATGACATCCAGGAATGGAAATGGGGACTTCCATATGGTCCATTCAAACTTCTAGATAGATAAATTTAAAATCAGAATTTATCTGATATAAAAGGTGTCTGCAGCCGGGCATGGTGGCGCACGCCTTTAATCCCAGCACTCGGGAGGCAGAGGTAGTAGAATCGCTGAGGGTTCGAGGCCACCCTGAGACTACATAGTTAATTCCAGGTCAGCCTGGGACAGAGTGAGACCCTACCTTGCAAAACCAAAAAAATTAAAATTAAAATTAAAAAAAAGGTATCCGCAAAGGTTGTTTTGACACCAAAAACAAAGGTCGATAATTCTTAATGTAGACATTACCCCAAGAGGTATTTTGCGTAAGAAGGTATCTATTTTATTGACACCAGAGTGGTCACATACCACAGTGCTGTCTGAGAGCTTTGTTACTTCTGAGCATTGTGATGATTTATCCCTGGTTTTTAACTTGACAGGATTTAGAATCACCATGGAAACAAATCTCTGCTCTTGTTTATGAGGGATTTTCTAGATGAATTTGGTTGAGGTGAGAAGGCCTACACTAACAATGAGTGGCACCATCCTATGGGCTGGATCCATTGCTCTCTCTGCTCCCCTCCTGTTGCCGTGATGATGTGATGGCAGCTTTCTGCTCTTGCCATGCATTCCCTGCCACCAAGGACATCCCCTTGAAACCATAAGCCAAAAATAAATTATGGAAACAAATCTGTGGTCTTGGTAATGGGGGAATTTCTAGATTAATATAGTTGAGGTGAGAGGACCCACCCTAATGTGGTAGGGAGCACCATTCCATGGGCTCTGTTCCAGGATGGATAATAAGGAGAAAGCTAGCAGAGCACTCAGCATTCACTTCTCTCTTCCTCCTCCCTGCTGATGTGAGGATGTGTCACCATCTCCCTGCTCCTGCCAAGACAGAATTCCCCCTTGAAATTATAAGCCACAAAATAAACCTTTCCATTCTTCTGCTACTTCGAGTCAAGGATTGTGTCACAGAAATGAGAATGAAGGAACTGATGCAAGGGCCTTATTCTCAAGCGTGCATGCCTACACTGATCTATCTTGCACAGCAACCAGGAACATTCCTTGAACATTTAATTCTAAAAGGCATTTAATTTTATAGAAATACCAACTGTAGGAAGATTGAATGCTTTTTCTTTTCAAAAACTGACTCAAGTTCTTCATATAACAAAAAGCTTGTATCACGTACATCAGCAAGAGAATACTCATGCATCAGTCTGTTTTTATAACAATATACATATGTTAAGGTTGCCAAAGGCATGAGTAGGTGAGTACCTGGTTAGCTTGTCTAACATTGTTGTAACCAAGCACTTGCACGACGGAAAGCATACCATTTTATTTTACATAACTTCCCTTCTATTCTCAACATTTATGTTAGGCTATTGTGTCTATTTAAAGTTAGTTAATACCTATGGATTTCTCACCAATATATATAACAAGGTAAGCATAGCACAATATTTGTGGTGAAGATGTACCATTAAGGTTCAACAGGTGTACAGAATGAAATAGTGAAATGAAACAGGGTCTTATGTGTTCCAGACTGGCCTCAAACTCACTCTGTGGAATAAGTTACCTATTGACACTTTCCCCCTTTGTAGAGAGCTGCGAGGTGCCGCGCCTTAAAGATGGCGCTGGCTTCCGCCTTCCGCCTTCCCGATGGCGAGTGCTCTCCTGGATAAACAAGTCCTTATTTGGCTTGGGTCGTGATCTAGGCTTGCTTCCGCATATGTGGACCTATCTGCATTCACCACGTGGCACACCAGGGTTGGCTGTTCAAAGGCTTCTTAAGCTTTGGGCGGGCTTGTCCTGGGCGCGTTCAGTCAGTGGGTCAGTGAGTGAGTGAGTGAGTGGGGGAGTGAGTCAGGGGCAGTGAGTGAGTGAGTCTGTGAGTCAGGCAGTGAGTCAGTGAGTGAGTGAGTGAGTGAGGCAGTGAAGCAGGCAGTCAGTGAGTGAGTGAGTGAGTGAGGGAGTGAGTCAGGCAGTGAGTGAGTGAGCAGGCAGTGAGTGAGTGAGTGAGCAGTGAGTCAGTGAGTGAGTGAAGCAGGCAGTCAGGCAGGCAGTCAGTGAGTGAGTGAGTGAGTGAGTGAGTGAGTGAGTGAGTCAGAGAGTGAGGCAGTCAGGCAGTGAGTGAGTGAGTGAGTGAGTCAGTCGGGGTCAGAAGATTGTTCAAGGTTCCTGAATAAACGGCTGAAAGAAGAGTCCGAGTGTTGCGTCTTCCTTGCTGGTCGAGGCGGTCGCGACAAATGGTGGCCCGTACGGGGAACTCAGAACTTGCAGGGCAGCTAGCTGGTAAGTTCCAGGTAAGTGGACAAAAAGGGTAAAGGCAAGTTTTCCGGTAGAGAGACGATAAGGTCCCATAGCAAAATGGGCAATACATCTTCCAGTATTAGGGTTAAAAGGCGCCACAATAAGGTTTCCTTAGAGGAAACGCAGTGAGAAGATTTCTTAAGAATGATAGCCGGCCAATTAATGTATATTTGTTCGTGTGTCTTATTAGTGTATAAAAGTTGGTTAACCTCATGTGGTGTATTTGTGTTGTAGTGTGTCTAGTCATATTACATAGGGCAAACGAGAATGATTCAGAAGCAGTTAAAAAAAAAAAAATTTTAGAGGAGGTGAGAGAAGAGCGCTCGAGTAAAACATCTAAAAGAAAAAGTAAGGTTCCTGAATAAACTGTTGAAAGAAGAGTCCGAAGAGGGACTCAGAACTTTCTGCAGTCAGGGCAGTAGTAAGGTTCCTGAATAAACTGTTGAAAGAAGAGTCCGAAGAGGGACTCAGAACTTTCTGCAGTCAGGGCAGTGCACTGGTAAGTTCCCAGGTAAGGTGGGAATCCCGCGACAAAAGCGGGATTTTGCTCTTCTCGGTAAAAAAGAGGGAGCAGGAAAGTTCCCAGGTAAGGTGGGAATCCGCGACAAAAGCGGGGAATTTTGCTCCTCTCGGTAGAAAAAGAGGGAGCAGGAAGGGTTCGCGGTGTAGCGAACCAAAAGTAAAAGTTTTAAAAGAATTTTTGCAAAAAATTAGCCATGGGCGCTTCTCACTCGCACCCAATTTTTGGCTCTGAATGAGCTGCTTCGTTCAAAAAACTTAAAGATAAAGGGGAGTACCCTGGAGAGGTTCCTGGAGGAATGTGATGCCATAGCCCCTTGGTTTGCGTGCTCTGGAAGTCTTACAATCCCTTCATGGGAAAATTTGGGCGAAGATCTTGATTTTGCAGCAGACCAAGGCACGCTTAAGGGCGGGGTAAGATCGATCTGGAGGTTAGTGAGGAACTGCCTCGAGGAAGAAAGGTCGGAAAAGGCAAACAATGAAAAGGGGAAGGAAAGACTGCAGAGGACTTTGTTGGAACTGGGCTACTGGCATAAGGGATGGCTACGTTCCGCTATCCAGGCCCAGAAAGTTTGATCAAAGTTAAATTTGTAATGGACTGATGTGCTTGGCTAAAGATATCGGACTGAGATTTTAAGATTTTAAGTTGAAAAACCTCAAGCAAGTTAAAAGCAGAGGCACTGAGACGGTTTTAGGTTACTGAAGCTGCTATTGTCAACGCATTAGCAATCTTAAGGAAGGTGGAAGGAAGGTGGCCTGACTTGATTTACATTAAAACAATGGAGAGGATGCCTGAGGAAAGACTGTAAAAAATGCAAATTCTTGGAAAGAGCTGACTGGAGAAGGAACCTGCTTTTCAAGGCTATATTGAACTTGAACATTTTACATCATATACGGTTATCAGTTTACAGGGGCTAGGGACAGAATGTGGTGGTTTGATTCAGGTGTCCCCCATAAACTTCAAGTGTTCTGAATGCTAGGTTCCCAGCTGATGGCAATTTGGGAATTAACACCTCCTGGAGGCAGAGTATTGTTGGGGGCGGGCTTATGGGTATAATAACCAGCTTCCCCTTGCCAGTGTTTTGACCAATGCTAGCCTCGCAGCCGCCGTGGCTCAGTTAACTCAAAATATATAAATTATACTAGGGCTGCAAATTTATCCAGATTTTTGTCTAGTTTTCTATTACAGAATTGGTCGCTTGAATTTGAAGATACCTTAAGAGAACTGAGACTGGCAGTAGTTAATGTGAATTCTGCCCGCATGGACCTCTCCTTTGCCTCTGGATTGTCATCTTGGCTGATCTCCGCTATGAATCATCTGAAGGAATGGGCGGGTTTGGGTGCTCTTTAGCAGGCCTTCTGTTACTGGTCTCTTTGGTTTGCTTGTGGTGTCTGTGTAAAATCAGGGTCACGCAATGACGGGATGCAGCTATGATCATTCAAGCCTTTACTGCCATAGAGGCTGCACAGTCCCCCTAAGTCTGGCTGGCTACAATTAAAAGTTAATCTTCTTCCTGCTCAGGTTGCGAGGCTAAGCACTGCACTCTGGGTTAGCCCTAGAAATCCAGAGAAGAGCATGTTTGATTGCATGCGGGTTGATGCCCCAGATCCCGCCTCTGAGAAAAAGGCATCAGGGTTGCAAAAATACGCATCATCAGAGATCAGACCTCTACTCTTACCTGTGGCTTGTTTTAAAACATAAAAGGGGAACTGTAGAGAGCTGCGAGGTGCCGCGCCTTAAAGATGGCGCTGGCTTCCGCCTTCCGCCTTCCCGATGGCGAGTGCTCTCCTGGATAAACAAGTCCTTATTTGGCTTGGGCCGTGATCTAGGCTTGCTTCCGCATATGTGGACCTATCTGCATTCACCACGTGGCACACCAGGGTTGGCTGTTCAAAGGCTTCTTAAGCTTTGGGCGGGCTTGCGGGCTTGTCAGTGAGTGAGTGAGTCAGTGAGTGAGGGCAGTGAGTGAGTGAGTGGGGAGTGGGTCAGTCAGTGAGTGAGTGAGTGAGTGAGTGGCAGGGAGTGTGAGTCAGTGGGTGAGTGAGTGGTGAGTGAGTCAGTGTGAGTGAAGCAGGCAGTCAGTGAGTGAGTGAGGGAGTGAGTCAGGCAGTGAGTGAGAGTGAGTGAGTGAGGCAGTCAGTCAGTGAGTGAGCAGTGAGTCAGTGAGTGAGTGAAGCAGGCAGTCAGGCAGGCAGTCAGTGAGTGAGTGAGTGAGTGAGTGAGTGAGTGAGTGAGTCAGAGAGTGAGTCAGTCAGTCAGTGAGTCAGTCAGTGAGTCAGTCGGGGTCAGAAGATTGTTCAAGGTTCCTGAATAAACGGCTGAAAGAAGAGTCCGAGTGTTGCGTCTGCTCATTCATATGTTTTAAATCAGCCAGAAGGCGACTGGTTCTGTGAACTGTGGCAACTGGAAGCCCAAATTGTTCACCGTGTTAAACAAAAAGGGTTGAAACCAGAAAAAGGAAATCAAATAACTGAATAAGTATACTACATCCATGGATTGGAAAATTTGATGTTTGAAAGATGCAAATTCACCACAAATCCATCTTAGTGCATTCCAAATTAAACCTCAACAGGGATTTTAAATTGGTTGTTCTCTCTCTTTCCGTGTGTGTGGGTGTGTGTTTATAGCGAGAGAAGTCAAATAATTATATAAATATGTAAAAATACTAATACTTGAAAAAAATGGACCAAACAGTGTATAGGAGTCTTAGAATTTTCTGAAACACTGAAATTTCAAATAAAAATATTTTTCAGTGGGTAGAGGGTTAATGTTAATATGTAATCCCTCCTCCGTTCTTACGGTGTTATCTGCAATCCCTCCTTTGTTTCTACTGTGTTTTATCTCTTTATACCCAACCTGTTCCTATGTGTGTTTCTCTTGTGTGTTACTTTAATTCCACCCTTGTTCTTCAGTCTAGCCCAGGCTGACCTGGAATTCACTATGTAGTCTCAGGGTGGCCTCGAACTTGTGGCAATCCTCCTACCTCTGCCTCCCGAGTGCTGGGATTAATGGCATGCACCACCACGCCCGGCCCTTGTTCTTAAAAAAAAAATTATTTGTTTATTTATTAGAGACAGAGAGAGAAAGAGTGAGAATGGTCACATCAGGGCCTCCAGCCACTGTATATGAACTCCAGATGCATGTGCCACTATGTGCATCTGGCTTACATGGGACCTGGAGAATTGAACCAGGGTCCTTAGACTTTGGAGGCATGTACCTTTACTGCCAAGCCATCTCTCCAGCCACCCTTGTTCTTACTGAAGATGCAGACATTTCTTTGACATGGATTTTCTTTGAAAAACAAACATTTTTCAATGAAATGAGTCAAGGAATGTTGTCTGCAATCACATAAATAAGAGGTGAAATCAATGAATGTTGTATGATGCAGTTTTTGTAACATCAATTGATAAAATCACATTCAGAACTATAGATAATGAATCCACATCAGTCATTATTTTATTGTCCTATCCTAGAGAATCCTTCATTTTCAGTCTCTGGTCTCCTTAGTGTTTTCTACCCACTCAATGTCAGTCTCAAGGTTGAACACAGAGCACATTCTGAAATTAATCTCATCATTAAAATGAACTCCTTGAACATTCCATTTTATTACTTATAAATAAGCCAAATATCACTTCAATTTGTTGTGAGCATAAAACAAATAAATCTGTTGAAAGCAAATGGCACTGTGACTGGCACATGGTAATAAATGATGGCTTCCATGAGTGATAATATTGAAATCCTTTTCATTTTTGTTGCATTTGTTTTTTGTTGCTTTTTGTTTTGTTTTGTTTTTTGGTTTTTTGTTTGTTTGTTTTTTCAAGGAAGAGTTTCATGTTCTTAAAAAAAAAAAAATTATTTGTTTATTTATTAGAGACAGAGAGAGAAAGAGTGAGAATGGTCACATCAGGGCCTCCAGCCACTGTATATGAACTCCAGATGCATGTGCCACTATGTGCATCTGGCTTACATGGGACCTGGAGAATTGAACCAGGGTCCTTAGACTTTGGAGGCATGTACCTTTACTGCCAAGCCATCTCTCCAGCCACCCTTGTTCTTACTGAAGATGCAGACATTTCTTTGACATGGATTTTCTTTGAAAAACAAACATTTTTCAATGAAATGAGTCAAGGAATGTTGTCTGCAATCACATAAATAAGAGGTGAAATCAATGAATGTTGTATGATGCAGTTTTTGTAACATCAATTGATAAAATCACATTCAGAACTATAGATAATGAATCCACATCAGTCATTATTTTATTGTCCTATCCTAGAGAATCCTTCATTTTCAGTCTCTGGTCTCCTTAGTGTTTTCTACCCACTCAATGTCAGTCTCAAGGTTGAACACAGAGCACATTCTGAAATTAATCTCATCATTAAAATGAACTCCTTGAACATTCCATTTTATTACTTATAAATAAGCCAAATATCACTTCAATTTGTTGTGAGCATAAAACAAATAAATCTGTTGAAAGCAAATGGCACTGTGACTGGCACATGGTAATAAATGATGGCTTCCATGAGTGATAATATTGAAATCCTTTTCATTTTTGTTGCATTTGTTTTTTGTTGCTTTTTGTTTTGTTTTGTTTTTTGGTTTTTTGTTTGTTTGTTTTTTCAAGGAAGAGTTTCACTATAGCCCAGGCTGACCTGGAATTCACTACGTAGTCTCAGGGTGGCCTCAAATTCATGGCGATCCCTCCCAAGTGCTGGGATTAAAGGTGTGTACCACCACGCCCGGCTTGCATTTGTTTTCTTTAAAAAATATTTTTATTTATTTATTTATTTGCAAGCAGAGAAAGACAGAGAAACAATAGGTATATATTGGCCTCCAGCCACTGCAAACTCCAGATGCATGTGCCCTTTTGTGCATTTGGTTTACATGGGTACTGGGAACATAATCCAGATTTTGCAGGCAAGTAAGTGCCTTAACCACTGAGCAATCTCTCCAGCCCTGCATTTGCTTTCTTGATGTATCAAGCCATACTTATTTGATTGGTTTTCAAATAAGCATTAATTAAATTTCTCCTACATACAGGAAATTATATCCTGCAAAATTGTGGCAGAGAATTTACACTGAGCTCCATTCTGTAGACATTTTGAGTTTACTAATTTTACTGAATTTTAAAGAATTAAAATTGCCTAAATCCAGACCACAAAGTCAAAGAGCTTATTTATCTGATTATATTTCATGGTGATATATATCTTTGTATATGATTTTATTTGTGCTATATCATTTATTACTTTAATTTGTCCTTTAATAATAATGTTATCATAAATGTGGTCTATATGCCTAGGGTATGTAGAAGGAAATTAGATTTTTAATTTATTCCACTCAAATTTTATATTCTGTGGCATATATTTGTGCAAATATTTTGTTAGATAGTTGGTATGGAGACTATAAAAGAAAGTTCTCATTGTGGAAGAGAGATTGTAAAGATTATAAGCGCTGCACAGTGGGTAGGAAATACCCTGAGACTCAGTCCCCCTGCTACCCCACAGGGACTGACTGAGGCCTTCATGACCCCACAGTGAATCCCATAACCCCACCGAGGAGGGTGTCCAGGGCACTGGGAGCAGGGGCGAAGGCATAAAAGACTATAAGCTGTTATATATAAAATAAAATGAAAAAGTAAGGTGTCATGTAAACAAAACAGAAATTTCAGATTATAAAATAAATTATAATCTGAACCCTGAGATGAGTTTGGTTTAACTTCCTCCTTTATTTTTTTTCTTGAGTTGAGTTACTATATGAAATGCCCATCCTCTTGTTCACACAAACCTGTATTCTTATACTTTCTATTTCTTGTAAATTACTACTGTAAGTAGTAATTTCTAATTCTATTTCTTATAAATTACTACTCTCAGTGGGATTATTCATTAGATAGCCAATTTTCCATTTAATGTATTTTGGCTGTTATATGATATCTTCCATTGTAACTAAAATGTCAGTAAAGATCAATTTCTCAAATAGTTTGAAAAGATAAACTCCTCCATTGTGAAACACAGCATGCTTCTATTTCTGAATGGGGTTGAATAGCTTGTGACAACACTACCTGTGCTGAAAATAATTAAAAATTTTGAAGAAAGAGCAAAAAATATAGTTGTAAACCATCAGAGTCCTGTGTCAGCAAAAAGAACCAGAGGAAAGACGATCCTTATGGTACAAAATGGGGAGGGCGGGGGCACTGTGACACATTGCTTCTTCCTCAGAAAGCACTATGTGGTAGTTTGAATAGATGTCCCTCAATATATTCAGTGTTTTATTAGTCTGTAGTTTGCATCTGCAGCCACCTGGCTGGAGGCAGTGTCACTGGGCGGATCTTAAGGTGTGGTGGTGGGTTTGAGATTTCCATTTAAAGATAAGCAAAGTGTGCCTAGCTGGAGTTCCTGAGGTGTGTGTGTGGCTTTTGGTTTTTGCTCTCTTGCTGGTCCTGTGAAGGCAGGCCAGCTTCTTCTGCCACTATGGAACTTCCCCTGGATCTGTAAGCATCAATAAATAAATAATATCCCTTCCTCCATAACTGTGCCCGGTCTGGAAGTTCATCTCAGCAAACCCAAAGCTGTCTGCTACATGCTAGCAGTCAGCAGCAATGGAGAGATTAGTTTGTGGCTCTTCCTGGGTAGAGGCTGCTGTGGGGAGAGAGATGTTGGCAGATATTTTGTTGGTCTCAGAGGACCACAGATCGAAAGGAATGATCAACAGCTCAATGAAATTGCTATCTTTTTTTCCCTCAGTAGCGTAGGGGTTTGACATTTTTGTCAAAAATTAATTAGGTGGCTACAGTTAAATGGTTTATACACATTCTATTTTATTCCATTTTTTTCTATGTGTCTGTCTTTGTGCCAGTGCCATGCTGTGTGCAGTATGGTGGTTCTGTAGTGTAACTTAGGATCAGGCAGGGTGACACCTCCAGCAGGAGTCTTTTCGCTGAGGATAGCTTTTGTTATCCAGGTCATTTTGTGCTTTCATATGAATTTTAAGATTCTTTTCTGCTGAGAATGGTATTGGCATTTTGATTGGGATTACATATAATCTGTACATTCCTTTTGGTAGGATGGCCACGTTCAAGATATTAATTCTTCTGATGCATTAGCATGGGTGATCTTTCCATCTCCTGGTGTCTTCCTCAATTTCTTTCCTCCATGTTGTAATGTTTTTACTGCAGAAGTCTTTCACCGCTTTGGTTAAGGTCATTTCAAGACTTTGAATCTTTTGTGGCTATCATGAATGAGACTGTTTCCTGTCCTTTCTCAGCATGTTTGTCATTGGTACATAAGAAAGTTACTGATTTTTGTGTGATGCCTTCCATTATAACTAAAATGTTTGGGGGCGGGGGATTGGACCAAACAGTATCTAGCAATTCTGATTTTTTGGTGGCAACTTCAAGCTCTCTCAAGTATAGAATCATATCATTTGCTAATTAGGATAGCTTGATTTCTTCATTTCCAGTTTGTATCTCCTTCCTTCCTTCCTTCCTTCCTTCCTTCCTTCCTTCCTTCCTTCCTTCCTTCCTTCCTTCCTTTCTCTCTCTCTCTCTCTCTTTCTTTCTTTCTTTCTTTCTTTCTTTCTCTCTTTCTTTTGTCTATTTTTCAAGGTAGGGTCTTGCTCTAGCCCAAGCTGAGTGCTCAGTGCTGAAAGACCTCTTTATCACCCCCTTCAAGAATGAGGGAATATTGCAGAAGAATGGGTGGAGTGAATGCTAATCACCAGAGTATAGAAAGGAATACTTTGGGACACTCTCTTCCAGCTTCATGTCCTTTGCTTCATGACTTTACAGCAGCTCTCACTACCTTCACAGATCTTTGCAGCATTGAAATGATCAACATTTTGACATGATAATGGAGGAGGGCAAAATAGTCATCAACAGCTGGCATGGTGGTACATGCCTTTAATCCTAGCAATTGGGAAGCCTACATAAGAGGCTTGCTGTGCTGTGAGGTGGAGGCCAGCCTGAAATTAACTAGTGAATTCCAAGTCAGCCTGAGCTAGAGAGAGATTCTACTTTGAAAACAAACAAACAAACAAAAAAACAACAAACAAAAAAGTCATCAAAATCGAAGAGGAGCTAATTGGAAAGAAGAAGACTTTGTAGAACAATCGAGAATGGGGGGAAATGAGCCTGTTAGGAGATTGTTATCAAATAACATTATGATCAAGTGCTAAACCTGTCAGGAAAAATAAAGTAATAAGATTGAAAAAACATTCCAGCAAATGGAAGAGCTGAAAACTGAGACTGCACCACGACTGATCTCTCCTTCAAAAATCTTGTTACATTCTGAAGTTACATGTGGACAAATGCTAAGAAAAAGAGTGAAAATCTGAATGATTATATCAATTTTCCTGTGCTGAGGAAAAAAGCATGCACATGGAGGACCTGCATGAGGTAAGTGGTTTTGAGAAACATACCAAGTTCTAAGTGTAAGTCCCCTGAAGAGTGAACTAAGAGTGATAAGTCAGTTATAAGGGGCATTTTTGGATATTACAACTCAGTTCCAATTTAGTGGTGGTATATTCATCATTGTAAAAGTCAAAAAGTTGTCTGTTCTGGCAAAAGTGAGGATAAAAAAATGAATAAATAAATTTTAAAAAGTGAAGAGACTTCATAAATGTTCTTCAACATTCAAGAACATGCAAGAATGGAGACAGTCCTCAACTAACAACCAATAACTAATTAACAAACAGAATAGAAATAGACTCACTGCTGCTTCATAAATTGGAATCAGGAGACAAGATGGCTAAAATATGATGATATATATGTTCAAAATAGTATAGAAACTGAGGAAGTGACAGAGATAGAAACCAGAAGTGATGGAAAAGCTTACCAAAATTTTGAGAATGACTCTACCGGAAATCCAGTAGCTTAAAAGGATAATAGCTGAAGTTAATTTTAATAACAAATTATACTAACTGCCTTACAGAAAATATTTTTAATGAGAATGTGACATTTAACAAAATTAACCATATGCTAAATTATAAGGCAACTAATAGGAAGTGTTATGTGATTGGACTCATTTAGAGTGTATTCTCAACCCAAACTTAAGACAGAAATCCAAGACTCAAAAGAAAAAGCAAACATCTCTTCAAGGTTTAAATTGATAATGATTAAAAATAAGTAAATATAATAAATATATTCAAAAGGAGGAATTATTTAATATAAATGATAATGAAACTTGTTTGCTGCAACACAAGAAACCTTGATACTGTCTGTTATATGTGCTATAGCTACTATCAGGTACATTACATGTAAGTTAAAGACAGTGGACAGAAGTAAGGCCACACTCAAAGAAGGCAGATTATTACATAATCGTTCTCCTCAAGAAGACTGTCTGATGTGTGGTGAATATGTATGGAATGCAATCCAAAGTAATATTTTCACCGGACATAGAAATTAGGAATTAAGGTTTAGATTCATTAACATGGCTTTGATTAGAAAAATAGAATGTTGAAGAAGCAGGAACCCAAAAGAGGGAGATCTAGGAATACATAGATTTTTTTTTTTTAGTCTTTTGGCCAAATATTAGAGGGAAACAAAACTCTATGTTAGATGGAGAATCATTGCTAGGGAAAAGCCAAGATTCATTTCAGGGGTACAGAGATGTTGGAGTCGGGCCCATCATAGTGAATATCCCTGATCAACAAATTTCAGATCAAACTGAGATGTCAAAAACAGCATGTGTTAGAGGGTTGTACAGTGTTGTTTCCCCCAGCAGGAAATGTTCAAGCCCTAACACCCAATGTGAACGCATCTGAAAGTGGAACCTCTGCATATGTTTAGCACTTACCCCTTCATTGCTGGGGCAAAACACCTGACCAAAAGAAGCTTATGCCATGAAAGGTGTTATTTCAAGCTTTTACTTTTGAGGGGCATTTTCATTACTGTGGGCAAAGTATGGTAAGAGCAGACAAACAGGTGTTACGTCTGCACACCAGCAGAAGGAAAGAGAGAGACGGAGCTCACTAGTTCTGGGACAGGTGTCTGCATTATAAAACCCAAGAGCAATCCCAGTGACACATCTCCTCCATGAAGGGTCCACCTCCCAAAGCCCCCCCTGTCTGAAGATTGAGTCTGGGAGTTAATCACAAACGCATGAAGATATGAGGGATGATCTTTTTTTTTTTTTTTTTTTTTTTCATTCAAACCACCCATTCAGCTCCTGGCCTGACACTCTCCTGGGCATGTTATGATTCAAAATTCATTCAGTTCCAACTTCAAACATCCTCATTGTCTTCACAGTCCCTTTACTGCTCAAAAGTTCCAAGTCTCATCTGAGACGCAAGGTGGTCTCTGGCCCCTGGGACTCAGGATGAAATCCTCTGGGATCCAGAAAGCGTGGGCAGTTATGACTCCCAAGCTTCCTTCTTCAGCAGAACCTACCCAGAGCCCCAGCTGTCAACCTGTATTCCTGGTGTCCCAAATCCTGGAGTCTCCACTGCAATCCAGGGATCATCTTCACAGCATCATGTGATGTCTTTACAGTGCCTTTGTGCATAGAATTCAACTTTCTCAGCACTGACCTCCAGAACTGTCCACAGCTTCGTGATACTGTTTCCCGCATCTTAATGTTTCCAAAATGAGTGTCAGGTGAGAAACACCGAGAGGAGCAAAAACGTCTTTCAGCATTCTTACTTCATGCCCGCTATTTTCAAAAGAACAAGCAATCCTCCTGTTGTCTAAATGTAGAGCAGTTGGCCCATCTTCAATGCTGAGAGTCTCTTAAAGAATTTTGGCTGAAGCAGCTGATGTCTCTGGGTCTAGAACTTTCTATGCCAAATTTTATGTCCCTTGCATCTATCTACTCTATATGCTCCTCCAACAAACCCAGCAGTCTTTTACATTTAAATTAAACTTTGATGAAGTTCTCAGGACACCAGCAGGATGTAGTCAGTGTCCCTGCTAGACTATTGCATGGACTGCCTCTAGCCAGCACCCAGTAAAGTTGCATGTCTACAACTTAATAAGCTGAGAGCCCACAATCCACACATCCCTTTGCATTTTGTTCTTTCAAACCAAAATGGCTCATGAAGCTGAGGTTATATATACATTGTGAAACTACTCTAGTCCAAAATTCCAAATCCTGCTACATTTCTCCTGCAAACCAGTTCCAAAAGACTACAAAGTGCATGACCAGGTTTATCACTGCAGTTGCCCTAATTCTTGTAACCACTTTTCTGTGGTAATTACTTTCTGGTTGAGGGAAGTTTAACCATGATGGAGAAGCGTAACAGAAGCAGACAGCTGGGCATCCAGTGTCTACATCAGCACGGAGGAAGGAGAGAGAGTGAGCTCACTAGTGCTGGTAAGTAAGGCTGCACTAGAAAACCTGCACCTGGGCTGGAGAGATGCTCAGCAGTTAAGGCGCTTGCCTGTGAAGCCTCAGGACCCACATTTGATGCCTCAGAACCCACATAAGCCAGATGTACATAGTGACACTGGCTAGAAGCCCTGGAGTCTCTCATAAATAATACATAAACAAATAAATGAATATAAAATCATTTAAAAATCCCAAAGCCTGCCCCTGGTGACACATCCTTCAGTAAGGATCTACCTTCTAAAGTCTCCACCAGATGAGAATTCAGTATGAGGCTTAATCACAAACACATGAGGCTATGAGGGACACTTTGTATTCAAACCACCACAATAGGCAATAGAGGTTAAGAAGGCAGTGCCATATCAAATAAGATCTCTTTTCTTGTGGACGGGAAGAGATTCAAGAGAGCCCTATGAACAGACGGGAGACTGTGTGAGGCAGGAGAAGGTGGTAATCGGCGAGCCATTGTGAAAGACACTCACCTTCTGAAGTGTGACATTTAAGTTATTTTGCCTATGACATTTGTAATAGCAGCCTCAACAAACTGATACAGAAACCAAAGATGAACTATAATTTAAGATTGTGGACTCCATGTAGAAATAAGAGAAAAATAAACTGTAATAGATTTCTTGGCAGAAAAATCACAGCTTAAAAGATTAGCACACTCCTTTGACCCTTATATGTATGACAACAGAACATAGAATAGTTTCTGAGGGAACACAGTTTAATCCAGTGATTCATTAAGGTATTATCTGCAATTTGAAAATTAAAATAAAAATACTTCTGGTATGGAAAATAAGCATACAGAGAGAAAGGGGAAAATGACTCATAATAATGCTGTTATTGAAAAACCTAAAATTGCAAAATAAAATTTGAAACAAACTAAAGAAAAAGAACAAATTATACACAGTAAAAATAACAATTGGAAAATTTCCCCAAAGAAGTTATGATTAAAATGCAGATACTGGGGAGGGACAGAACAGTGATAACTTACTTGCCTATTATGCATGAGTCCTAGGTTTGGTTCTGTCACTGAAAAATACAGAATGGGAGAAATGAAACTGTAAACAGGAAGACAGCGAGACTTTAGGAATGCCAGGTAATAGCAACTTCCAGCCACAGGCTGTGCTGAGATAGAGCATGTGGTGGTTTGAATGTGGATGTGTCTTCCCTAACGCCTTGGGTGTTTTGATTAAGTTTGTGACGAGCATCTCCAGCAGGCAAAGCCTGGCTGCCGGGATGTCACGGTGGGTGGATCTTGTAGTCCAATCCTAAGGTGTGTTCAGAGCAGTCTGAGCTCTGGCTGCTTCTGTTTGCTGGCTATTTGGTGATGTCTCTAGGCACCGCATCTGTAAGTGAGCCAGCTTCTTTCACCACTGATGGAATTCCCCTTGAATCTGTAGCCTGAAACAAACCCTTTCCTCCCATAAGCTGTTTCTGGTTGGGTGGTTGTCCAAGCAATGAGACAGTAACTGCAACAGTAAAATCTGACACGGTTCCTTATGCTTGTGGTAAAGCAATTTACTGAGGAAGCCATTGCCCTGATCCCATGATGGATTATTGTAAACTTGAAGCAACAACTTAGAAAATGGAATTCAAATGTCAAATATCATAATTTTCACTATTTTTATAAAAATTACACAAAAGTCTTAGTATTATTCAGAGAGCCATTCTATGGCAACTGCTCTGTATATTCAGAGTTGCCCCAGTCAAAATCCACGGGACATTTTTAAGCTAACATAAAAGCATTCAGCATGACCAATCTTGAATCCCAAGAACCAAGTCTTAGTTTATATAGGACTGGACATAAGATTCACTATAAAAGTGTAATTAAGAAAATTTAAAACTGTGGTATTTACACAATAATTGAAAGAAGATGAAGAATGATAGAGTTCAAAAGCTGTCATGTGTGTGTGGTCATCTGGCTCATGTCAATAGTGTCACAGAACAGAAATGAGTAATCATAAGGGTAAACTAAGATTTAATTATTCAAATGTGTCTTTTTGTAGAGCTGGACAATGGGTAGAATTACAAAAGAGAGGAAGCAAGGAAACTCTTCTTTTAAAATTTATTATTATTATTATTATTTGTTTTTGGTTTTTAAAGGTAGGGTCTCACTCAAGCCCAGGGTGACCTGGAATTCACTGTGTCATCTCAGGATGGCCTTGAACTCATGCCAATCTTTCTACCTCTTCCATCCAAGTACTGGTCATGTACCACCATACCCAGCCTAAATTTTTTTTATATTTATTTGCAAGGAGAGAGATAGAGAGAGAGCAGAGAGAGAGAATGAATGAATGAATGAATGAATGCCCAGGTCTCTTGCCAATGTATAAAAAAATGTCATTAACATGCCCCACTTTATGCATCTGGCTTTATGTGGGTATTAGGGTAACCGGAACCGGCATGCTTTACAAGCAAGCGCCTTTAACCACTGAGCCACCCCCCAGCCCAGAAATTCTCCTCTAAATCACAGAAATATCATTGAAGGTATTAATTTTAGAAAAATGAATACAGATTCCTTTAGACTTACGATGAAGCTCAATAAATACATCACAAGTTGAAAATATCACCAGTTAAAAATACATTTAATGGGGCTGGAGAGATGGCTTAGCAGTTAAACGCTTGCCTGTGAAGCCTAAGGACCCTGGTTTGAGGCTCAATTCTCCAGGACCCACAAAAGCCAGATGCACAAGGGGCACACACATCTGGAGTTTGTTCGCAGTGGCTGGAGGCCCTGGTGTGCCCATTCTCTCTCTCTCTTTCTCTCTCTCTCTACCTGTCTATTTCTGTATCACTCTCTTTCAAATAAATAAAATAAAAATAAAATATTAAAAAAATGCATTTAATGTACCTAAGCTTCCAAAAGTCACAAATTAGCAACATAGAATATTACAATGTCTTCGGTGTTTAATCACACCCAAGTGAGAGCAATTTGAAGCTACAGCTCACTGTTGTTGCGTGAGATAGCACCCTACCACTCACCCTGAAAGATCATGACTGTTTGAAGCAGTGTGTCAGCTGAGTGCCTGTTACTGTCACCAGTAATAAAGTTTAAAACTTGGTAGTGAAACAATTGTGACTTGGAGACACATGTATGTGGAAATTGAGTACTAGACTAAAAGTGACTTCCTTAAAGTGAAAGGTCTCCTGGTACAGTAACGAAGACTACCAGTTTCAGGGAAGAAGATTTAGTCACTTTTGTTAGGTTTCAATTCCTAGGCTGGATGGCAAGTAGATGGCTGTGGTTATCTTATTATTTTTATTTAATGAAAGTGAACATATCATAATTTAATTGTAAATTTATTGATTTCTAGATACCTACAAACTATTATAGTCCCTATATGTATATATGAAATATATAAAATAGAGATGTAAAAAACATAATCATATAAATTGTAATGATAGTTTTATTAACTAAAATGGCATTGTGATATGAATTCTCTCACATTTGCAAATGCCCTCTTTGCTTAAGCTATTCAATACTGGTTAAAACAGAGAGGTGCGAACAGAATATACATTTTGTAACCATTTTAGGTGCTAGTTTGCAATGTATATCAAGGTTCTTCAGAGCATACAAAAATCAGTCTAATTTATGTAAAATTATTCTTGAAAGCCTCATTTTGTTTTTATTAAACCAAACATGCTAAACACAGTTGAATGTGTCATTGGTAGTTCATATAGTCATATATAGTTCATATAGGCCATCATATAGAAGTTAACTTCTATGTGTATCAGTTACTTTCTTGTTTTGTGAACAAATATATGACAGAAGCAACGTCAAAGAAGGAAAAGGTTTAATCCACTTACAGTTCCAACGGATACATTCCATTGTATCAGGGAAGGCATGGTGGCAGAAGCCAGAAGCCAGAAGCCAGAAGCCAGAAACTTGCTCAACACATTGAGGTCAGGAAGCAGAGTGTGAACAGAGAGTGGGACTGGGCTTTTAAACCTCAGGGCCCGTGGCCAGTGACCCACTGCCTTCAGCAAGGTTCTGCCTCCTAAAGGCCCTTCATCCTTTTCAAATGCCACCACCCACTTGGAACCAAGTGTTCACATACATGATACTGTGGAGGACATTTCATATTCAAACCAACAGATTGTGTTACTATGATACTATGATGGGCTATTGCAGCGTTTCTTATCTCAAACTAAGTGGCCTTAATCTTAGTAAGCACTTATCAATTTAGATTGAGTGTCTTTGGTTTCAGACTTATATACACACAAGCCCCCATGTCCTTACTCTCTCTCTATCTCTCTCTCTTTCTCTCAGATACACCCACCCACCCACACACACACACACACACACTTTCCTCTGTTATAACAGCTCCCACTGTAGGTGAGATCAGAAGATCTCCTTAGGACTTTTCTAATTCTATTTTTGCAGAACATATTATGGAATATTTTACAAGACACAACAAAAAAGAATAAAAAAATTCTAAGATATCAAGCTGGGGATGTAACAAAAGAAAGTCAAAGAATTGAAAGCAAGCGTAAAGTCTCAAAACATATTTCAAGAATTTAAAGAGATTATCACGGCAGTTTAACAGTAAGAAAATGAAATTCACTGGAGAGAAATGCAAAGCTCTTCCCCTAGTTTAAAATAATGGCATGATAATGTCCAGGATAGGAGACTAGGAATTCTGAACCCTGACCTGCAAGCCAAGCTACACTGGGCATCCCAGCCCTTGGAAACATCACTTCAGACCCAGTGGCTCCCCATGCCATTCAGCCTATGCAGGGAAGTTTTCCTTCAGTCCCTTCAAGGATGGTTGGGTTGACTAAGTGGAGCAGGTGTTATTGAGTCTCTGCAGAGGTGAACGTCAGTGACAAGGGCTAATGGGATTTCCCACCTGCTTGGAAAACTGTCTTCATCTAAGTATAACCGGGCAGGAAATTTAAGCACCACACACAATCTAGTGTGCCCAACAGAATACCACATAGAACACCCCAAACTCAAGCCTTCTGTTCACATCTCTGTTCTGTTTGCCACCCTCTCATAATTGTTTTATCATCAACATTTGGTTTAAACAAGTTGGACTTTTAAACTCTCTCCATATGATTTATCATTGCTCTTCATCAAATTATTCATAAATCACTCTTCTCTATCTACATTGTTTGGCATTAAAACTTTTAGGGAAGAATGTAAATATCAAATTTAATACATGAATTTGCAGTAATTTTTGATCTACATTAGAATTTTTCAACCACATTGTGCTTGTTTAACTCAGTTCACTTTTTAAGGACTTTTTAAAATGTTTTATTTTTATTTATTTACTTGACAGAGAGGAAGAGAGAGAGAATGGGCAAGCCAAGGCCTCTAGCCACACAACAAATGAATTCCAGATGCATGTGCCACTTGTGCATCTGGCTAATGTGGGTCATGGGGAACTGAACCTGGCTCCTTTGGCTTTGCAGGCAAACGCCTTGACCGCTAAGCCATCCCTCCAACCCTAATTCAGTTCACTTTAAGTTAAAGCTACAATCTGCTCTATATCCTAATGAACAGCATTCATGTGGAAACATCTTATTAACTGATAAAATTTTGTCAGAACTTCAATTTCACTGATGCATTAATTTTTTCAACCTTTTTTTTTTTTTTTTTTTTTTTTTTTTTTTCAGTGTAGGGTCTCACTCTAGCTCAGACTGACCTGGATTTCACTATGTAGTCTCAGGCTGGCTTTGAACAAATAGAGATCTTCCTATCTCTGCCTCCAGAGTGCTGGGGTTAAAGGCATGAGCTACTACACCCAGCTTCAACCTAGATTTTAAACTTCAAGTCAATATGCCTACTGCAGTAAAAATGAGTGATTTCGTTGGTTTTACTATGTCTGTACATATCGAGGGTAAGTTCTCAGCTACTCGCCTTTGATTTAGCCAGTTTATCTGCTCTGGTCATTTGCCCATGCCGCCAAAACAAAATAGTGCAGAGTGGGCAGCAGAAAGCCCTAGATCCACTTGTCTGCAGGTTTGGGCTCCATGGAGACCTCTTTCCTTAGGTTGCCAGTAGCTGCCCTCTTGGTTCTGCTTCCTGCATTCACATCACTGTTGCTTTACTCCCTTTTTATGAGGGCACCAGTAATATTTGGATTACGGATTCTCTACTCACCACCCTAACTGTAATGTGCTAACCCTCTTAGAGTCTCTTTCCAAAGGCGGTCACGTTCTAAGGTGTGGGTGTTGGGGCTTCAAGTTGTACACTGGGCATAGGGGGCTGTCTTGCAACTCCAACCCTATGATCTGCTGGCTGCCTATAATGCTAATTGAGAATCTAGATTTCATTCACTCATGCTGCTGATTCACTCCTCACTCACTCATTCATTTATAACCTCACTAGGATCTCCATACCTATTGTGTTGTGGCCGTGCTGTGTACTGAAGAAACAGGCACCGCTGTTCTCAGGAAGCGTCATTCTAGAGGAGAAAAGACAATGAGTCTGTATTGTAGTGTCATATGTGACATGCTAAGGCCACTGAGGAAAACAGAGACGGGTGGTGCTAGGGATTTAAAACTTGCTAGTTTCAGTAGTATGTTCAACAGTCACATTTCTAAGTAGGTAACAACTCAGCCAGATTTGAATAGAGGGAGATAGACAGCCTTAGAAATATCTAGGGACATGCATTCTAAGCAGAGGGCACAGCAATGGCAAAGCTGTGAGACTGCTGTAGAAAGTATAAAGAATGGAAGGAAGGGGATGGAGAGATGGCTCATCAGTTAAGATGCTTGTCTGCAAAGCCTAACAGCCTGAGATCAATTCCCCAGTATCCAGATGCACAAAGTGCATGCATGCATCTGGAGTTTGTTTGTAGTGGCTGGAGGCTCTAGAACACCCATTTCTTTCTCTCGCTCTCTTTCTCTGTCTGTCTGCAAATAAATAAATAACTTTATAAAATTGTGGGCCAAAGTGAGAGTCAATATACCCCATAAGGCGATGCTACTTCTGAACCTATGATGATTCCAGTCCTTGCTGCTGATGCTGAAGGAGAAACAGAAGGGAGATAGCTTTTGTTTGTTTGTTTTGTTTGTTTGTTTTTTCAAGGTAGTGTCTCACTCTAGCTCAGGCTGACCTGGAATTCACTCTGTAGTCTCAGGGTGGCCTCGAACTCATGGCAGTCCTCCTACCTCTGCTTCCCGAGTGCTGGGATTAAAGGCAGGTGCTACCATGCCTGGCTTTGACATACAGTTTTTTTTATAGGCAGTCATCCAGGGACAAAGGCCCAAGGAGAACATGAATTCTACCTTGCCAGCCCTGCAGGATTTGGTTATGTTCTAGAGACAATTTCTCTTTGTTTTTGCTCTCTCACTCTCTCTTTCTCTTTCCATCTCTGTCTCTCTTTGTTGCAGGAAACATTTCCCCTTGGAAGACTCAATCACAAGTCTACTCACCCCAGATAGAGCACTGTGGTAGTTTGAATATATGGCCCCCGATATATTCAGTGTTTTATTAGTTTAGTCTACTCACCCCAGATAGAGCACAGAAGACAGACAAAGTAAAATTGGGATTATATTTACAAAGGAAGGGTAAGGACTGGGTTACTTACAGAAGTATGGGTGACTTAAAGGCATCTATATCACCACAAAATCCCACCCCATTCTGGATGGCGACCTCATGGAAACTGCATCCTGGAGTCCCACTTCCAGTCTTCTATATAATCTTCATTTCTCCCAAGATCTCTTGTAGCTGGGAGGAAGGCAAGAGGAAACAATTGCTGGAATTCCAGGTGAGGGTCTTGTGACCCTCCCCTCCTCCATGTACTAGAGAGCTGTCAATAGATTAATTATCATTATTATAGAGCTTATGTCACACTGTTGTTCTGCTTCATTGTTGCCATAGCAACGTGGCTTTATCCCATGCTCAGAGGAAAAAAGCCATGTACCACTCTAACTTCTCTCTCTCTCTTTCTCAACCACCCTCTCTCCATCTCTTGGAGGAGGGGCAGATACTTTACTGCTGAATGTGTTTCAAGTTCATAATTCATAATCTTGAGTTCCTTCTCTTCACCTCCAGGCAGAGGGGAGACCAGGAAATCAAGCATTTGAAGAAAGGGAACTCAGTACTAAGACAGCTCTATCTTCCAACACACAGCTCTCTTAAATTTGAAGATACAATTCACTAATCTGATCAAGAGTCCTAAGAGCTTGAAGGTGGCAAAATGTCTACAATATTTTATTTTACTCTGGCCATAGGTTTGGGATTAGTAAAATACATAGTCCTCGTTAGTAATTTCCCAGACAAAATGAGTAAAATGTTCTAGAAAAATATCTAACCCACAGGAAAGGAAGCATGCTGAGTATGGGAATAAGTTCATGAAAAGTTCTAGTAACTTTTTTTTTGTGCACAGGCTGGATTCTATCTCCTTAAATTCCTTTTTTGAAGTACTAGCCTCTAATAACTCAAAATGTGGCTATATTTGGAGGTAAGACCTTTAAAGAGAAAGTTAAAAATAAAATGACATCATAAGGAGGTGGCCCCAATCCATATGACTGATGTTCTTCTAAGATTTTTAAGGTACAACCACTCATAGAGAGAAGACCATATGAGGTGACACAGAGAGGGCAAGCCCTGTGCCCAAGAAGAGGAAGAGAATTCAAAAGATACTAACCTTTGATCTCAGATTTAAGCTTAGAATTGTGAGAAAATGAATACATCTTGTTTAACACCCTTCCCACAATCTATTCCTCACTCGGGATACTTTGTTATGGTAATGCTGGGTAACTAAAGTAGTGTGTGAGAGAATATATCATACACAAGTCCAAGTATGCTGTCTATGCTATTGATTGCAAACCATTAAGACCGAGATAGAGATAGCAAATTTAAACTTTATGTCCCAAAGATGGAGACTAAAGCTGCAACTTTTGAATCTCAGAAAGTTCCTCATTTGGATCATTGCCAAACCAGGTTTATCATCATCTAATCGGAGCATTCCAAGAGAGTCGAGTCATGGAGCTGTTGGGAGTGGGCAGCATTGCCATAAGTGGCACGGATGCCTTTTCCGTCTGACAAGTGCAATCATGACGTGTGGGGTTAATTTCTCAGCTAGGAAACAAGTGGTCCCAGGGCAATAATCTACAGTGAGAACACCACTTGGAACTACTGTTTGGTACAAGAACAAATTAGAAACTGTTGACATGGTTGAGCAAACAGCACACATATTTTCATTACTTGGGGAATTGTGATTTTACTTTGATATAAGAGAAAATGAGCTTATAAATCCTACAACTGTTTACCTAACATATAGAAAGTTATAGTAATGTTGCTATCCAAAATAAAATCTGCATTGAAAAATTAACTTTCAGCTACTAGATAATGTGGTGAAGAGGGAATATAATGGGTAGGGAAAGGAATATAATGAGAAGAAAGAATATTACCAACCACAAATCACACATTAATAGTATGAAACTGTAACCTTGATGAATTCTCTAATTATTTTTAAGAGTTTATTGTGGATTTTTTTGCTTGAATTCTCTTAGTAAACTATTATATTACTATCATGTAAGAATAGATTGGTATCTTCTCAGTTAAAACCTTACATATGTGGTTTATTATTATTGGCTGTGGTAGCTTAAATGTGTGTCCCCCATAGACTCCAATATTCATCCCAACGTGAAGCTGACTACAACACTGGCTTTTAAATTCTCTTTACTCTAGTTGAGAATTCCAACAAAAGACTGGCAAGAAGTAGTAATAATAGAGTGAAACTTATTCTAACAATGATTGTATTTATAAAATTTTACCATCAATTGTAATGGTTGGTACAAAATATTTTCTGTAAGATACTACATTATGGGGCTCACAATTTTGTATGTCCTTTTTCCATTGTTTTCCCTTAAGTAGAATGCTCATCTTCAGCTCATTCCATCTTCTACCTGACTTGGTGACTTAGATCAGCAAAGTGTCTGTCAGATTCAGGGCAAAGAACTCTATTTTTTCTTTGGTCAACATGTTTCTGGACATCTTTATAAAAGTTCTACATTTGAACATTTGATAATGCCAGCACTGTTTTATGTTTTAGTAATAGGGTTCGTGCACATATGCTTGTGGTATCCTGCAAACAGAATAAGCTACTTAACTTTATTCACAGCGAGAGTAAATACATGGAGTGGAGTTTGTACAGAGCACTGAACAGTGAAGATTGAGTGGGTACAAGACACAGACTTCCAGGGCACAATGGTGGTAGACTTTCAGTTTTCAGCTCTATGGGAACATGATCACGTATATATATTTATTTATTTATTTATTTATTTATTTATTTATTTATTTTGGTTTTTCAAGGTAGGGTCTCATTCAAGCTCAGGCTGACCTGGCATTCACTAGGTATTCTCAGGGTGACCTTGAACTCACAGGGATCCTCCTACCTCTGCCCCTGGAGTGCTGGGATTAAAAGCTTGTACCACAATGCCCGGCTTTCTTTGGCATTTTTTTTTTTGACTTTTTGATTTGAGGAATAAATTTCTGATTGTTGTAACAGAAAGAGCAAAAGTAAGCCCATGCATTCTATAATCACTGGTAACTCATCACATATTCTTTTCTATAATGCTTTAAGAAACCCTATTCTAACTCTTGGCACTGTCCTGCCCCTATAATCAAGCATAAGGCAAGGCAGCACTGTGCAGAGTATGATCAGAGAAGTGAAAGAATTAGTCAAAGACACTTGCGGGTGAATTGGCCCAGGGATTTGCACCAGATGGCTTTTTTTGAAGCCCACATTGGGATATAATTCCTAATAGGCTCTGAATGTATTACTAATCTGACATGCCAGGTTATAATTATATTATTTTGAAGACAGTTTTCCCTGACCACAGCCAGATAACTTTTTGACACAATTATAGTTTGAGATCAAAAGGGATTTATTTATGACATTCAAACTCATAGTTGTACTAATATATAGAACTTGTAATTCTATCCTTTGTCTTATAGAATTATTGTTGGGAAGCCTGACCTATGTGCAGATGCAGTTTTAATATCAGTCCTGTGTAACTTTCTCAAGCTTCACAAATATAAAATATTGCTCTCTTGCATTGAAATATGGTGTGCCAGTGTAGTAAACACCATATGGGTCACCAACTTGATTTACAAGCACAAGGTCGAATTTCTTTTAAACAACCCTGCAAGTTGTACTTTCTTTCAAGTAGCAGAACTTTCCAATAAATTTGTCAAAACTTATCGAGCTAGAGTCCCCATTTAACTTAACTTTGTAGAAAATATATAGGCTGAGAAATATTTGAAAATATTAACAATTTAATAAAATTATGGCATACACATTTATGTTTTTAAATTGTGTTGATTTATTTTTATTCTGTTTACAAATCCATAATTATCCTGTGGCCATAAACAATTACCTCATGCACAAACACACACACACACACACACACACACACACACACACTTCCTGTTTTACAATGGAGTTCCAGCCTTATAAGCCCACTGAAAGTTGAAAATATCATTAGTTTGAAAGTCTATTTAATGCACTTGACCTTCAGAAAATCATAACTTATGTTAGCCAGTCTTAAATGTTATTGGAACACTTAAAATAGCCCATATTTGGGCAAAAAAAAAAAAACACATCGAACACAAATCCAATTTTAATACATGTTGGATATCTCATAAAATTATTTTATAGCTCAGTGTAATCAAAAACTGACAAGTGTATGTGTGTGTGTGGTTTCACACCACAGTAGAACTGAAAAACTAGGAGTCAAATAATTATACATTGGAAATAATGTGAGTGTATATATGAAAAGATTATTGAAAGAATTACTGCTCAAAGAGACTTAAAGGTGAATTGGTACCAAAAGGCTATATTTAAAGCCAACATTGGGACACAATGTAAAATTTCAGATTTATTCTGAGGAATTGACTCACATGATAATGGAGACTGATAAATTCCACAATTTGTCATCTGTAGCCTAGAGACTCTGGAAAGCGGGTGTAATTCAGTCTATATAAGGAGGCCACAACCAGTGGAGCTGATGGTGCAGTTTCTAGTGTCAGAGTAAAAGATGCTCCTACATAAATATACCCAGAAAAAAATCCTTCATCTGGAGCCTACTGACCCCCATAATCAGTCAGGTTGATATTTATAACTACACCGTCACAGCCATCTTAATGCAGGTCCACCTGGAGCTTCAGAAGGCGTCCTTATTTAGACATCAAACCTTTATGAGTGTAAGAAGTCAAGATAAAGTTTTGATTGCAGTTGGCTTCAATTTCAATTAATAGCATCTTTGTAAGAAGAGAACACACATACAAATACATACAAGGAAGAAAGCCACAGGAAATGGAGGCAGAGATGAAAGTGATGTGCTAAGAAGCCTAAGCCAAGCGAGGTGGCGCACACCTTTAATCCCAGCAGAGCCTGAGGCAGGAGGATCTCTGTGAGTTTGAGGCCACCCTGAGAATCCATAGTGAATTCCAGGTCAGCTTGGGCTAGAGTGAGACTCTGATCGAAACCGCCTCCCCGCTAAAAAAAAAAAAAGCAGAAGCTGATGCCCAAGTCCACCAGGAATTCAGGAATTGTACTTAACCCTCCCACAATGGAAAGTGCCAAAGAGAAATCCAGAGAAAAACACACCCTGCCCATCTTTGATTTCAGACTCTAGATTGGAGAACTACGAAGACAAAACGTGTGTGCTCACTTTGCTTTAGGGCAGTGTTTCATAGCTTCCTCAAGAAGCTTGTTTAATTCTCTTCTTGCTCAAAGGGTCCTGGGACCGGTGGTGTTATTTTGTGTGTTCTGATGGGCATATCCTCCATGGAGGGATCCAAGTCTTACAGCAAGACATGGATAGGAAACACCAAATGGAAAATAGAAGGCTGCTTCTGCTTTGACCCCTCGATACTTGAATACATGCATACCTCGCCTCAAGGATATATATTAATTACACATACACACACACTTATCTACTTTTGACTCAGTGTATATACTGTTGTTCTTTGGTATTCATCGGAGAATTGGTTCCAAACCCCCATCAATAACAAAATCTATGAGTGTTCAAGCCTCATATAAAATGGCATAGGGGCTGCAGAGATGGCTTAGCTATTAAGGTGCTTGCCTGCAAAGCCAAAGGACCCAGGTTCAATTCCCCAGCACCCACATAAGCCAGATAGAGCACGTGTCTAGAGTTTGTTTGTTTGCAGTGGCTGGAGGCCCTTGTTTGACCATTCTCCCCCTATCTCTCCCTCCCTCCCACTTTCTCTTTCTCTCTCTCAAGTAAATAAATAAAAATAACTTTTATAAAATGGCATAGTATTTGCCTAAAGCCCACACATGTCCTTGTATATACTTAAATCATCTCTGGATTACGAATACCCAATATTATATTCTCTGCACTTTTGATTTTTACTACCGTGTTATATTGTGCCCGAGTTTACTTTCTCATTTTAGTCCACTATCAAAAATTCCATTACCTTGTCACAATGATGATCATCTTCGGCTAGTTATATCTTGTGAATGTCAATGCTTATGAGATAGACTTTGCTTTAATTTAATTCAGTCAGGATTTACTAAGTATGTTGTTAAAGAGCTTAGGTCCACTTGAGAAGTTCTGATATGTAAGAAAAAAAAGTAATGACATTTTGCAGAGTAAGACAACTGTAATTTATTGACCTGTTTCTACCGGTAAAGATTTGAACAGCACAGGAAATACTGCCCATCTCTGCTCCACACCTGATATTTGAAGAAAACAATGCAGGCTGGGAAATAAGCAACTGGACCCAGGTCTGGAGTTGATGCTGGTTGTTGCCTGAAGCCTTCAGTGCTGTTGTCTGCTAGGACACCCTGTGGGGCTCGGGTTTTCTCACACTAAGAAAGCCAGTTCTCTGACAAGCTGCCTGGAGGGCACAAAAGAGTCAGGAAGAGAATGTCTTCTGAAATGATAGATAGCTTCATTTCCGATGTCCCTTATTATTAGTGGGGTATAAGTTTATAGTGTATGAAACCAAGATATTGTACATATATATATATATATATATATATATATATGGATTTTTCATATATGATATACCTATAAAATTTAGTCTGTACACTAGACATTAACAATAATATTTTAAAATAGGAAAATTATAAAAATATAATGCACTAAACATTATTTAAAAATTATATATAGTTTACCTCGAGAATTTTCCATTTACTATGTCCACTTTGTTTGACTTTGGATAACTGAAATTGCATTGCAAATGTGAAGTCGGATCAAGGGTGTACTAAGTTGCACTGGTCAGAAGAATTCCAAGCTGCATTAGCAGGAGGAGCATAGACGTCCCTGTGTGCGAGAGGAAAGTGACACTGTAAGAAGAGATGCAAGGAAGAATAGCATATTACTGTGGTCATCTGTGGAGCACGCTCTGTGCTGCAGGAGTAAAACCTCCCACTCAATGTGCATCTACCTCGTACCAATACCAGACTAAGTGTCTAAAAGCCACATTTCTCATTGATTCTGTCTAGTGTTTCCATGAGACAAATGCTAAGAGATTCTTCCTTTTTTCCTTCTACACTGTTACACAAGCTTTCATGTGAATATGATATATAAATAGCTATGATTGTAAAAAAATGGTACTTCAAGCATCTGTCGACTGGTTGGTTAACAATTAAAGGAGTCATTGGAAGCTTTGACCCGTTTCAATTCCTCTTCATACTGTAAAGAGACAAGAAGAGATGTGGAAAGTGAATTTGCAATCAATTACTAGTTTATTTTAGGCTTCCATTTAATAGATCCTATATATATGCATATATAGTGATTATGTTTATTCACTATGCTGCTACAAAGGAGAAACATTGAATTAAAAGCACCACATTTTGACTAGGGATGTCATTAAGTAGAAGATTTTGTATGAGTTGGATTAAAATTTTTGTTGCCTGAAGGAAATTAGTTTTTAATTTTGCAAGATTATCATAGATTGCTTCACAATAAGTCATTGGAGTGAACTTCCTTATTTTGCATCTAAAAAATTAGAGAGATAAGTCATTTGTTGCAAGGTCAAAGAGTTAGGATGAGACTTCACACCCAAAATTATGCCTTAAATATAAAAATATCTTTAATTAAATATTTTAGAAAAGTGCTTTATAACATGACACTGATACTGAACAGACCTCCTGTTATTTTCTAGGTCTATGATTGAATATTGCAGGAGAATTGTCCAATTAACATTATCTGTCCTCAATTAAAAGGAATATACAATTTATTTTAAGTGTAGAGCTAGCAGAAGATTACTATGAAAATGTCAGTGGTTTGCTGTTAGTGTTATAAGTTTCAGCACCAATTTACTCTACAAAATATGTAACTGTTATAAATTGATCTAACTTTCTGTAATGATGAAAACACATACATTCACATATATTTCTGAATATTGGTGTCAGCTTTATATCAATTTGTCTTGATATCAAGAAGAAATTGAGTGGATGTCTCCTTATCAAAAGTACTTTACTTTTTAAAAATATTCACCAAAAGACACAAAATATTATTTTTTCATTTAAAAAATTCCGTTGTGTGTGTTTGCATGTGTGTAGTGTATTTGCATTTATGTGTGCAAATGCACACATGCCCCATGCATAAAACTTCTGAGAAATCCGGGAGTGGAGGTGCACACCTTTAGTCCTAACAATCGGGAGCAGAGGTAGGAGGATCTCAGTAAATTCGAGGCCACCCTGAGACTACACAGTGAATTCCAGGTCAGCCTGAGCTAAAGTGAGACCCTACCTCAAAACGATAAACAATAAAATAAATAAATAAACAAAGTGTGGAGACACGGATGGTCAGGTGTCTTCCTCTAGCTCTCTCTTCTGTGTTTTTGGTTTGTTTTTGTTGTTGTTGCTGTTGTTTATTTATTTAGTTATTTATTTATTTTGCAGTAGGGTCTCACTCTAGCTCAGGCTAACCTGGCACTCGCTCTGTAATCCCAGGCTGGCCTGGAACTCACAGTTATCTTCCTATGTTCGCCTCCTGAGTGCTCAGACGAAAGGTGTGCCTCGCCACGTGCAGCTTCTTCTCTGTTGTTTACCTGGGACAGAGTCTCTCACTGAACTTGGAGTTGCCAGTTTTGGTCAGACTGGTTAACCAGCGAGCCCCAGTGATTCTCCTCTCTCTGCCACCTTCCACTCACCACCCACCCCAGGACTGGGGTCACTGGTGTTCATGCCCACACCCTGCTTTTTGCTTAGCTACTTTTAAAAATTATTTTATTTATTTATTTATTTGACAGAGAAATAGGGAGAGAAATAGGGAGAGAAAGAGAGAGAGAGAGAATGGGCCTCCAGCCACTTCAAATGAACTCCAGATGTGTGCACCCCCTTGTGCATCTGGCTAACATGGGTCCTGGGGAATCAAACCTGGGTGCTTTGGCCTTGCGGGCAAACGCCTTAACTGCTAAGCCATCTGTCCGGCCCTGCTTAGGTGCTCTTTGCTAGGACTGAATTTAGGCCATCTTGAGACCTCTTCCTTATAGCATAAGTGCTCTTACTCCATGAGCCCTCCTCTCCAATCACCTTATTGGTCATTTTTATCTCCCAAAGTAAAGTAACATAAGTTAACATTGATGAGAATTCTGAAAACTGAACACCATGTAAAACATCAATTATGCATATGAGAATAGTCATAGATAAACAGGAAATATTTATGAAAATTTTATGAAATAATCATCTTTTCAGAATGACATTTTTATTTTCATATTAGTCATAATCAAAGTATTCATGCTCTAAATCTACTAAAACATAAGTAAGATGGATCACAATAGTATGCAAAATGTCCTTTGGTTTTATTAGTATGAGCTCCCAGAATTCATTTTATTTAATTTCAACTAAACTGTGAATAAAATGTTTCTAAAACTTTGTATTATCAGGACATGCTGATGTTGGTTTATGGGTGTTAATGTGTCAGCATGTGGAAATATAATAATCAAATCAACCAGCACATAGCCATGATGTTTTGATGGCTAAGTATGTGCCACCCTGGTGTTATGTGATAAGAAAGTCAAAACCTAAGAGTTTAAATAATATATAATTATCCAAAAATACTTTATTTTTGGATTAAAATATGCATTATAAATATTCTTAGGGACTGGAGAGATGGCTGAACAGTTAAGACACTTGCCTGCAAAGCCTAAGGACTTCAGTTTGATTCTTCAGGCCCCACATAAGCCAGATGCACGAGGTAGTGCATGCATCTGGAGTTCCTATGCAGCGGGTGGAGACCCTGTGCACACATTCTCCCTCTCTCTCTCTTCCTCTCTCTTTCTCTGCTTGCAAATATATAAATAAAAATATTTTTAAAAGAGCTTAGAAAATTTGTTAAAATAAAAACATTTTAACTTGAAGCTTTATCCAGTAATTTGATAATATTTAGAAAACAAATGTTAAGAAGGCATGGAGATTAGAACTTGACAGAATCTAGAAGCACCTGGGAAATAGCCTCTGGAGGTGCTTTTGAGGGAATGTCTAGATGATAAGAGGGTCAAAATCTAGCTGACAAGTGGTAGCTGTCTAGATGAACACAAAACAGTGAGCAGCTGCATTGAACTAGGAAATAGGAAGTTTACACTGATCACTGGAGCCTCCTCCAAGCAGCAATCTGTACATTTGAATTTTATATTCATGTATTTGAACTTATAAAAAGCATAAGGCATAAAAAAGTTAAATAAAATATATGGTTTTTACGTTAAAAAAAACAGATGCGCCCGGACCTCCAGCCACTGTAAATGGACTCCAGGTGCATGCGCCACCATATGCATCTGGCTCTTTTGGGTCCTGAGAAATCGAACCTGGGTCCTTTGGCTTTGCAAGCAAGAGCCTTAACTGCTACATCATCCCTCCAGGCCAAAATATATGTTTTACATAAAGTATAACATTTTATGTAAAAGGAAATGTGGTTAGATCACATGTAGAAATTAAAACATTATTGTGCTGATAATATTTTACAAATTAAATGTCTTGGCATAGGATAGAATAAAAAAAGAATCTAACCAGTAAGAAAAGCTGTTAGATTTCAGTTTTGTTTTTATTAGTGTAATTACCATGAAAAGAAACATAATCAAAATGAACAGTTGGAACAAATTGTAAATGAGCTAACATTGTACTTTTTGCTTTCAATTCTACAGAAAATGTGATTAGCAGAAGGAAAGAGAATACTCAATAAAGGTTTTGTTACTTACATGTAGAGTAAGTCTAAGACATATAACTATGGCAAATTTTAAGTGGATTTTTCACATAAAATTAATTTTAGGTTTTGTTCAGCTTTATGGTTACACTATATGGGTAAATGTTTCAATAAAAGAATGAGTGTAAAGTGACAGGATGTTTTTCAAAGGGATTTTAATAATCTTTGACATCAGTGAACAATAAATACATAATAAAATGTACATAACATAATCCCTTCTGGGTAACCCTCAAACCACAAGCTTATTTAATAAATAAAATTTCAATATCAACATGATTATATTATTAACATGCATTTCATGTTAACTACAGTAGTCTGCAGACATCATTTTGCTAGATTTATTAGGTGGAAATGTGTCTGACTTCAGATTAACTTAAATATCTAATTAGAAACTATGCAACTGAGAGCCATTTCTCCTTTCTCAGAATCTTCTGGGCTAACTTAAGTCTAATCATATTGAAATTGTTGGTGTAGCACTTTCCCATTACCTAACTTCTAAAGCCAAGAAAATTGGCTAAGTTGCAAAGGCCTAATTAATGGTGAAGCGTGAGCATGATATATCTTGCCAGCGATACGAAGTTGATAAGAAATTGTGCTGGTAGTGTGGAGCTGGAGTGCTGATTGTCTTGGCTCAGGCTTGCCTCTGTGTTGTTTTGTGGCCCATGTTGAGTTCATTTTATAGATTAACATAATGAAAACCAGGACTGGAGAGAAGGCTTAGTGGTTAAGGCACTTGCCTGGAAGATCAAAGAACCCAGGTTTGATCCTCCAGGACCCACAAAACGGTGGCATGTGCGTCTGGAGTTTGTTTGCAGTAGCTAGAGGCCCTGATGTGCCCATTCTCTCTCTTTTTTTTTTTCTCTCCTCCCTGTCTCTTTCTCTCTCCCCCTCCTTGTTTCACTCTCTCTTAAAACTAAATTTAAAATTAAATATTAAAAAAAGATAATGAAAACTAGAGTCTAGAAAAGGAAAAGATTTGCCCCAAAGGCTACAAATAACCAGAGCTCTCCAGTGCCCTATGGCTTAGAGTGGTCATCTTGCTGTGACCAAGTATATTAATTTCTTTCTTGCTGTGGCAAAATGTCTGAGAAGAATCTATTGAAGAGTGGGTTGGTTTTGGCGCACAGTTAGTCATGGCAGGGCAGGCATGAGGGCAGGAGGACGGGGCTTCTGCTCACATCACACCTGCAGTCAGAAAGCAGAGGAAGGCATGCTGGCACTTAGCTTCCTTTATTCTTTTCATCCATTATAGGATCCCAGGCAATAGAATGGTGCCACCCATAGTAGAGTGAGTCTTCCCACCCCAATTAACCTAACCCACCTGGAAACTCCCTCAGACACCTGGCTGGGGATTTGTCTCCCAGGTAATTTTAGATGCTGTCAATTTGACAATATTAACCACTACACCAATAGTTCTCTGATGGATGGAGTCATGAATAGGCAAAGACAAGCTCTTCCGCTGCTTATCTTGGGTGACTCTTCTACTCCTCCCCTTTTGACAGCAGCAGGCTTTGGGGTGGGAACCACAGGGGGTAACACCCTCAAGTGGTATTCTTGTGCAAGGCCAGTACTGGGCCCCGCAGCCCTGTGTTCCCGCTCTTCTTAGCTCTCCTAGTATAATGGGTCTTGTGTAGGCTTAGGAAGTCAGGGTCCTCAGCCCTTGGCGAGGCATGGTGGTAAAGCTTCCAAGGTTAGGCATCCCTGGGTCCTTAAAAATAGCCAGGGTTACATTTCATTAGCATCGGCTGTCTGAGGCTCAAGGCCCTGAAGATGTGGCCGCCCTATGGAATTCTACCGGCGAGCCAAGCTCACGGTTTCCCTCTGTGCCATTACAGCCTTCTTCAGCCTCCGATTCCTGCCCTTTCTTGATTTAGAACTCTTTCCATTGCCTCTCTTATTCCTGCCTACATCACTCTCTGGGTCCGCTGGGCTGCCTTGTGTTGGCATGGCCACTATCACATCACTGTCACTTGGGAAATGCCCTCATAGCTCCTGTTTGCTGCTGCTGCTGCTGCTCGTGATGCGCAGGTCCTGCAGCTCTTCCTCTCCGCAGTGGTCAGCACATGCAGCCCTTGGGCACGGTGACACCTTGTCCTGCTAGTCATTAGCTGCACCTTCTCAGCTGTCTGGAAGCCAGCTGCGTTGCTGCTCCTGAGATTCGCCCTGCTGGCAGGTCTAGGTCACTTCCGCTTCCTCTTTTGTTGTGCTACCATCTAGCTGTTCTGCCAAAAGAAGGCAAGAAAAGACAACCTGAAAGGTGCCTTTTAGGTCTAAGGTTGCAACACCAGGGAGTCAATACAGGGGGACGTTTCTGAACTCACTCATTAAGAACAGCCTACTAACGTAGCTAGAGAAGGCGTGTGTGCGCTAACCATGGTAAATATTTCATGCAAATGAAGCTTTGGCTTTACACGAATCATGGCACTGACACTTTTGCATCAGTCACAGCAATCCCTCAGAAGGAGTGCTCCGTCTCTGGTTTGGGTAGAAAATAACTACAGGATCACGGAAAGTTTACTTAGGCTTGTGCTGGCAAAAAAAGTCCAGCACACACTACAGGTTGCTGAAGACAGTCAAGTCTGGGGCGACACAGTCAGGAGCCAGCGATGTTCTTCGGTTGTGGTCCAGCTCCTGTGAGTGTGTAAAATGGGTGGTGCTGGCCTCAGGACAGGCCAGCCCGTTGTCTGTGTTACAGAACACAGAGCCCTTTCGTCAAAGGAAATAAGAGATAATTTATCCTGAAGCCAAATATGAGTGACTCTGACCCCCAAAACACAGATTTAATGTATCCCAGAGTTCATATTATAACATGGTAGTTGTTTCATGAAGTATTTATAGTAACAGCATAAAGAAAATCATAAATTGAAACGCTTTTCCCAACATTGGTAGAAATATCAGTTAGGTCAGTTAGAGCAAAAAAGTGGGGAAGTCTCTGTTACAGGCCTTAGATGTTATCTGATGACATCCCTAACCTTCAGATTGGTGGACGCTAAGTGTCTGCTCTTACATTCCAAAAGGACTTACTTAATAATCACGCACAGAGGTGGGCAATAAATGACCATGTAAAAGGCTAAGATAGCCGGGCGTGGTAGTGCATGCCTTTAATCCTAGCGCTCGGGAAGCAAAGGTAGGAGGATTGCCGAGAGTTCGAGGCCACCCTGAGACTACTACATAGTGAATTGGAGGTCATCTTGGGATAGAGTGAGACCCTACCTCAAAAAAAACAAAAACAAAAACAAAAACAAAAAAAAAGGAAAAGAAAAGAAAAGGCTCGGATAGCCCAAGATGATAAAGACAATCTAATGCCAAATATACAACATTTCACCTCCCTACAACCACTGTTCCAACCAGTCTTGAATGCTGATCACAAGTCAGCTTCTTCTGAGAACTTCAACTCACAGTTGACTGAAAGTGCTTTGCTCAAGTCAGCCAGGGTCATAGGAACGAGTCTCGTAGCTCTTCCCCCAGCATTTTACTTATTTACAGAAAAATAAGCATAAAAAGAACTTCTTACAATAAGAACTTATCAACATCATTAGAAGAAGATTTAATCATTATCAGCTCCTGCCCAATGGTCCAGGGCAGGATGGGTTTCCCAGATGTGTCTTATCTCTATTATCTTATAATAATTGTTTTAATATTTTATTTATTTGTTTATTTGAGAGGAGAAAGTGAAAGTGAGAAAATAAGTCCACCAGGGCTTCTAGCCACTACAAACAAACGCCAGATGCATCAGGCTTTAGATGGGTCCTGGAGAATTGAACCTGGGTCCTTAGGCTTTTCAGGCCTTAACAAGTGAGCAATCCCCATTCCTTTGTTATTTATGATTATCCAAAATGTATGATGAGTGGAAATTTCAGAAAAGTACACAGAGGTCAAATCACTAGCAGTTTATCTTTCATAGGAGAAATAATATGGGAGCAAGGAAACCACTGTGATATATGCATGTGATGATGTGAAGAACCCGAGCAAACCCGGTACTTCTTAAGTAGCTCATGCTGTGGTGCATAAAGCCAGGACAGAAGTGTCTTCAAAGACACACGAGTTAGCATGGAAATAAGGCAAATACATCGCTAAATCATATAACTTAAAAAAAGAAAAAAACAGTGTTTTTTTTTTTTTTCATATGGCTAAAAAGTTTAAAGAAGTTAGAAAGGAGAAGCATCATTTGTGATTTATTCCATTAATGCTTCTGAAGGGAGGTGATTGAAGAAAATTAGAGATAGATAGCTGCAGTTCAGAAACACGAAATATAGCAGGCAGGGGGTGCTCTGAGGTTGACTTCCAGTGTGTGACAATACATGTACGTTGGGCTGGTGGTTAAGAGCATCCCAGGGCAGACTATCCATGGATATTTATTTATTTATTTATTTATTTATTTATTTATTTATTGTTTGTTTGTTTGTTTGTTTGTTTGTTTTGAAGTAGGGTCTTACTGTAATCTAGTCTGTCTTGGAACTATCTCTAGAGCCCCAGGCTGGCTTCACACTCTCTGTGATCTTTCTCCCTCAGCCACCAGCATGCTGAAAGGGCATCAAGGACTATGTCACCATGCCCAGTGGTAAGTGCCAATCTTGACATTACCACTTTCCAGCAGGATGAATGTGAACAAAGTGATACTGTTTGCTTCAAAGAATGAAGACGGTGATTGTTTCTGTCCTTAATCTGCATTTTCAACCTCACTGGATGTAGAACCACCTAGAAGATTTGGTTGGTATGTTGGTGAAGCCATTTCTAGAAAGGATTAACTGAGAATGGGAAGATTCGCCATGGATGTGGGTGGCACCTTCCGATGGGCTGGAGCCCAGGTAGAATAAAAAGAATTAACTGACGTGGGAAGATGCACCCTAAATGTTGCTGGCACCAACCTATGGGATAGCTGCCTAGATAGAATAAAAATTGGGGAAAGGATGAAGCCAGCCCACTATGGATGTGAATTCCCTTTTCTCTATGCCCTGGCCACCATGATGTAAAATATTTAGTTCTACTGCCTCTTTTCCACCATGATACATTGGTACCTCTGAAATTGTGATCAAAAGTGAATCCTTCTTCCCTTAAATCATTTCTGGCAGGTACTTTGATCACAGAGACAAAAGTACTTATGTCATAGGGCTCTGTGAACGGAAAGAGTCTTCATGCACACAAACACAGATGGTGTAGTGCCATGGCTGTAAGGTACTTGCCTTTGGTTTTTAAGGTTGCTGGAACAAAGGAACACCGACTGGTGGCTCAGAGAGCAGACATCGATTTCTCAGTGGTTACAGGAAAAGCCAAATGAAGACTGAGACACGGGGTTCCCCCTCAAGCCTCTCCTTGCCTTGCACGTGGCTGTCCTCAGGCTATGTACTCACTGGACTTTGCACATGTGTTTCTTACTCTTGCACGTGGCTGTCCTCAGGCTGTGTACTCACTGGACTTTGCACATGTGTTTCTTCTCACAAGGGCGCTTGCCATTTTGGATTACAGTCTTCCCCTGATGGTTTCATGCTAGTTCAATAATTTCTTTAAAGAGCTTATTCCCAAGTAGAGTCATATTCTGAACTCCTAGATGGTGGAATTTTACCATATGCATTTTTGAGGATAAAATTCAGCCTGCTTTTAGCCTCATAGACCTCTTACCTCATGGACTATAGCTGGTTGAACAAACACCTACATTCTGAAATCTACGACGCGCTTACTTAGAGGCCATACATGCTCACAGGTAGGCCACTCCTGAATGGTGAAGCAGTAGTTCCTTTTTAAACCACTCTCTTGCTAATAAAAACGTGACCATTTCAGGGAAGGCTGAAAACCTAGAGTGAGATCATCTGTGTTTTTAGATAACTTAGTGGAAAGCACTTCTTGAACATTTAGTTTTCATCCCATTGTTTCTGTCATCTGGAAAGAACAAAAGAAGAAGAGGAGTTCAGGATTCTGAAGCAGGACTCAGTGGACCAGCAGCTTGACCACTGTGACCCAAACAGAGCAAATCACATTCCCTGTGGGATGCTATAAAAGTAGTTCAACCAATTTTCTGGCTCACACTAATGAAACAAAACTCATAGGTTACAAAGATCAACTTCTGGGAGCCAAGCAGATTTCTTTAAGGATGAATATGTCCTGTCACTCCTGCCTTTTCGTTGATACAAGTACAGTTTTCACTATGTGCAGACATCACCATGACTGGCTAACAAGAAATATAATTGCTCATCATGACTTTTGCTGGCAAAGTGACACTGTCCTGGGAAAAAGTGCATTGGTGGTGATTATTAGTATTTTTCCCACTTGTATTATTATAAATATTGGGAACTTTCCTCTTCCCTTGTAGAAAGGAGCCAGCGTATCTCTCTGGAAGAGTGCTTCTGTATGAAGAAGGGTCTTGTGTGCAGCTTCCATAGAGTTGGAACCTCCACCTTGGCTGTCTATGGAATAAATGTTTCTGTGTACGGGCTGAAATTCTACTCAATGGTGCACAAGGTTTGGGGCTGAGGCACATAGGTCCAAGTACTTTGGGCACAGAGAAAGTGATACTTGGCAGGGGAGCTTAGAGGGCAAGGAAAAAAGGATGTGTTCATTATATAGGGTTAAATAAAGGCACTCCATTTACCAGCCTTCATATTTGAATCCCTTAATTTCACTTCTACAAGGCAAGTGGTTAATTTCTTGTCCTATACAATATTGTTGAAGTTAAACTTAGAATTACCAAGAGTCTAATAAATCGATTGTCAAATTTTTACAGATTGATTTGTTTAACATCATTTGTTTGAGGAAGTACAAATACAAATACTCTCAGCTGGTTTCATCTGATGGGACCAGAACTTGAGAACTTGCCCAGAGGCAATCTTATCCCAGGCATCTTGTGATGGCTGGCCAAATTGTCAGAATGAGGGCAGTAGCTACTCAGTATACTCTAAGAATGATATTATAATCTATATGTTTTACCTAACACTTTCCATAAAGAAAAAGAGAAATAAGGAGCAAATTGGGGAAAAAAGGACATTCACCAGTAGATACAGCTGAGCTCTATGGTAAATAAGAAGTATAATTATAAACAAAGAAAATTAAAAATGGAAATACAGTGAAGCCTTGCTTTCTCTTCAGTAGATCCGGAGGCAACAGTCTGTGGGGAAGGTCTTGGCCAGTTACTCATGATGGTCAGATCCTCTTGCGTGTCTCTGAGAGTCCTCAGTGTGGGTACCTTGGAATACCCTTGAACAGGTGTTGAATTTTGAACTGATGGTTGGAATTTGTTGTGAGATATGAACTCCAAAGAAGTCGGTGTCTGTATTTTTGTTATTAGCACCAGCAAGGCACAGTAACTAAAGTCTGTTCACATTCCATGACAGAGAGTAGAATCAGAATATTATCCACCTGAAGCAGTGCAAAGGTCCATTCAAGGAAGCCCAAGGACATCAGTTACTGATGAGATATGGAATCTTAAAGATTATGAATAGGCTGTATAAGAAATTGTTATGGGAAGTTGTATTGGTTATTTTTCTTTGCTGAGACAAGATATCCAAACAGAAGCAGGTTACAGAAGGAAAGGGTTTACTTGAGCTTATAGTTTCAAGGGGAAGTTCCATGTAGATGGAGGAAAGTATGACTTGAGTCACATTGTCACAGGGAAAGAAGAACATGGGAAAGGAGGAGAGAGGACTGAATATGGGGCCTGTTTATAACACATCAAAGCCCAATGCCAGTGACACACTTCCTCCAGCAAGATTCTACCTAAAATTCCCACAACCTTCTTGAATAGAACCACCATCAGAAGATTCATACACATGAGCCTAAGGGAGGCATTGTACATTCAGATCACCACAGAAGATGACAATAATGTGTTGGCAATAGAACTGAGTATAGTATATAATTCCCTAAAATATTGTGTCACATCTGCATAAAACAGGAAAGAATCTAAGACTGCAAGGGAAACCTATAAAAGTATGAATCTTCTAGCTACCCATTCATAAGGGCAAACATGGTGGTAGCCCATGGGCATGGAGCACGTGGCTGTGAAGTGCACAAGAACTCCTCTGGGCAAGAGAACGCAATGGTTTTTGAGACCTTTGTTGAATTCAAGTGTAGATTTCATTAATTCTTTCAATCTTCCCAGAATAGAGCAGCTTTTGAAGAAGTCATGCTAACTTACTTAAAAGAACTTACTTAAAAGAAAAGTCATGCTTACTTAAAAGAACTTTCTAGTTCTTTTAAAAAATATTTTTATTGCCAGGCATGGTGGCACACACCTTTAATCCCAGCACTCTGGAGGGAGGCAGAGGTAGGGGGATCGCCATGAGAATACAGAGTGAATTCCAGGTCAGCCTGGGCTAAAGTGAGACCCTACCTCAAAAACAAAAACAAAAATAAAATAAAATAAAATAAAAATATATAAAAAAACTAAAAAACAAAATAAAACAGGTTGCTGTAGCAACTGGGTATCACCGTTTATGGTCCCTGAGGCTCAGTGGCTGGCTAAAAAGTGGCCGGCTAAAAAGTGGCCGGCAAGCCTGAGGCCAATGAGAGAAGCTGTCTCAAAAACAGGAAAGAGGGGCTGGTGTTCTTGAGGAATTGTACCCAAACTTATCCTCTGGCCATCACACATATGTGCATACACACACACACACACACACACTCACACTCACACTCACACGTTCTTTATATCTTGGTTTCACATCTCAGTGTGGGTATTTTCAATTTTTCTTTGCAGTTCAAATGGAAACATACAGCTTTTTTTTTTTTTTATTAAGTTGAAACTTTGTATGGACACCTCATGTGTTGGTGCCATTTCATATAGTCATTTGTCACCAGGATTCTTGTCTTTCTTTTTCTTGTATGTGTGTGTGTCGGGTTTGAATGTAAAATGTGTCCCATAAGCTCATGTGTCTGGATACAGTAGAGGTGCTGCTCAGGAAGGTTGTGGAACCTCAGGAGGGGGAGTCTTGCTGGAGGAAGTGTGGCATGGAGAGGAGATGGGCCTTGAGATGTCACAGCATGGTCCCCCATTCTGCCTTCCCTCTTTTCCTGCCCGTGGATGCTGACTTTATCTTCCCCACCATGACACTTCCTCAGGACACCATCAGCTGAGTTAAACCCTTTTCCTTCTATAAGTTGCTTCTGGCTGAGAGTTTGTTCATAACAAAAGAAAGTGATGCATTTGGGTCCTAACTGAAATTGTTATATTTTTCAGAACATTATTCTTTTCTCCTTATTTTAAATGTTTTCCCCATAAACCTTTCAGGTTCTCAGTTCCCAAATTTGAGTCATATACTCCTACCTGCTTCATCACTGTTTGTGTGCAGATGACTTGAACTCTAAAACATATCTTGTATCTGCTTCTTCCTCTTTAGTTCCGCTGACACTTCTCTAGTCTATGCCCCTATTAGATTCACCAAGGGTGATGCTCTCCCACGCTCCAGCCATGCTACTGTGTTCCAGCACAACCACCACTGTCACATGCCAGACCTGGTCATTTCACTTTCTGTGGGAAACGTCACTGACTCCTTTTATTTTACAAAGGAAAGCCCGAGGATCCCTAGCCACATAGTATTCTATGTTTTTCATTGTCGCAATATTCCTTTTTCTATTAATAGGCCCTTATAACTTTGAATCCCAGCAGGTCTTGTTATGCTGAATGCTGAACTCCACATCAAAGGAATCTATGCACATGTCAAATCTTTTGCATTACACAAAAAGAATTATGGTAGTAAATCTATTTCTGACTCACTCTTTTCTCTTTATAGAAGTTAGAATAATCAATGGCATTGGTTAAGTAATAAATATTGAAGTATTGATTCAAAAAGTAAATATTTATGTGGAAATAATGAAAAATGTAGTTAGTAACAAAATGCTAATATTGATTATCCCAATTGTGGCAACAGTTGAATGGTCTATTATCTATGTAGTTGATTTCTACAGTGAACATATTGAAATTTGGTTTTGACTTAAAATGCACCTGTAATAAATTATAAAAATTTCTGCATGAAAAATAGAAAAAGTCTGTTAAGGAGAGGAAATACCTTTGGGAACACTCTTAAAGTGCATCTGTCATGAGCATGTTTATGGAGCCAGATAGAAATCTTGATCATTTCCTCATCTTTCCTTCTCAAGTATTGAAATGCATTTATTACAGGTTCATTTTCTCCATCCACTAAGAAATTACAGGGCAGGAAAATGTTTGAAACAAATGAAGTGTACTTCTGAGCAAGAGGGAAAGAAAGCCGACTCTCCTGAGAGGACAGGAATTCCAGAACTGGACAAACCCACATTTTCCATGAGAATTGAACTTTTATAGAATGGGAAAGCCAGCCCAACCTGACTGTATGATTGTCAGCTTGTGTAAAGGTGACTGGTCTGACTGGTTCACAGTGCATCTGGTATTGGACAGGTCCCAGGAAGCTTGCCAAACCAGCCAACCACAAGGCAGCCCACCTGAGAGAATCTTCATCCAGCCAGGAAGAGGAAGATGGAGTCACCACCTCCGTCACTATTTGGGACTATCAAGGGTGTCTTTTTCTTATTGTGCCTAGCCAAGGGGACTGGCTCCTATAATGTTTCAGGTTTAGGAAAAATCAAGGTTAGAGGAAGCCAACTATAAATGGTCATCATAACTCAGACGTCACATGTTCTCTCTTATATGTGGAACCTACCTACAAATGATTGGACTTCTATGTGAGTTAAAAAAAAAAAAAACTCAGTAGCAGAGGCCAGTAAGCTAGAAAGGGGATATAAAGGGAATAGAAAGGGAAGGGGGGGGGCTTAATAGGATGGTATTGTATACATGTAAGTAGAAGAACAGATTAATAGGGGTGGAAAGGCCTAAGTGATGTCAAGGGAAGAGACTGAGTAAAGGAAAGCTGGGGGGAAGGGATAATCAAAATCTTAGAGGGTATGAATAAGTCATATGGAAACCTACTTTTGTGGACAGTGGAACAACCAGAAGCCATAGATTGTTATTAGAAAACTTTCAGTGCCAGGGAAGGGATTCCTTCCAGTGAACTGTTGGTCAGGGAGGTCCCTGATGCCCCCAAAGCATTACAGGCCATTGCTGAGGTTCTTGGTTTCCCACCAGGAATAGATAGTGTGGCAATTTGAATAGATGGCCCCAAATATATTATTATTATTATTTTTGATGGAGGAAAGGGTTTATTTTGGCTTATACACTCAAGTGTAAGCCCCATGATTGCAGAGGAAAACATGGCATGAGCAGAAGCTGGACATCACCCCCTGGCCAATATCAGGTGGGCAACAGCAGCAGGGGAATGTGCCAAACACTGGCAAGGGGAAGCTGGCTATAACACCCATAAGACCACCCCAAACAGTATACCACCTCCAGAAGGCTCCAGTTCCCAAATGTCACCAGTTGGGGACCAAGCATTTGGAACACCTAAGTTTAAGAGGGACATCTGACTCAAACCACCACACCTGTCCAGCAGCCAGCCCCCCCCCCCCTTTTGAGGTAGGGTCTCACTCTAGCCAGGCCGACCTGTAATTCATGAAGAGGTCTCAGGGTGGCCTTGAACTCACGGTGATCCTCCTACCTTTGCCTCCCAAGTGCTGGGATTAAAGGAGTATGCTACCACGCCCAGCTTCAGTCCCTCTTTTTATGGACAATTTGCATATATGTAAATAATGTAATTTGATCATAATACTCTCCCATTACCTTCTCTTTTATTATTTTGTTTATATTATTCTAGTTTTACATTCATATTGGTGACTCCATTATCCTCCTCCCTGTCCTCCCCCCCAAAGGGACCCCATCAATGGGGAATATGGGCCTTGCACTGTGGGGGTAGTACAAAAAAGACCAGACAATAGGGAGGGTGGGATGGGGGGAGGGAAAAGGTTGGGAGGGAGGAGAGGGTGGGAGGGAGCGTAAGGAGGGGGACACAAATAGGGACCCAAAAGGGAATGGTACTATAAAATGCTGACCGACAGGCTAAAACATTGGTCCTTCAGCAGGCCCACAGAGGGAACACCTGAACCACAGGGAACTGGAGACCAACCTTAATCTTTTCCTGTTTCTCTCTCTCCCTATCCCTCTCTCTCTCCTCTCTATACTCACTTTCTCTTTTATATTACCTATCTTTTTCTTCTTCTACCTTCCTTGGCACTGACTTATAGCTCCCAGTATCAGCACAGGGTTAACTTTCACGATGAGCTGTTGATCCGAGAGACCTACAAGGTTTCCAAAAAAAGACAGATTTCTGTCAGAGTTCTTGATGACCCACCAAAGGTTAAGGGTTAGACCCTACTGTCAAAGACAGAATAAGCTGGTGAGACAAAACATGGAGAGACCTGGTCAGAATCTGGAAGAGAGTCAGTCCCCAGACAGTTAGCTAGTCTAGTGCCAGAGGGTGCCACACAAGTGACTGTGGGAACATGACTGACATCTGTCCAAACAACTCTCAGTTTCAGCTACCCAGCAGGAAAAAAACATGACACAATGCTCAAACATTACACCAGAAAAAGGCTGAATTCCTACTAAGCCAGATATCCAGAGACACAGAGGCTCCCAAAACCTCATCACTGAAGTAGAACTAAAATGATCCCAATGTGGCTCAGGGAAATTTGCTGAAGAGGGGGCGGATTGAGTGTTAGAGCCACAAGTTGGGTCATTATTCAGTGTTTTATTTATTCAGTGTTTGTAGTTTGGATCTGCAGCCACCTGGCTGGAGGAGGTGTCACTGGGTGGATCTTAAGGTCCAGCCCTCAGGTGTTGTGGTGGATTTGAGATTCCAATCTAAAGATATGCAAAGTGCTTGAGTTCCTAAAGTGTGCTGTGTGGCTTTCTCTCTCTCTCTCTCTCTCTTTCTCTGTCTGCTTGGGCATCTTCTTCTGCTATTATGGAACTTCCCCTGGATGTGTAAGTTTCAATAAATATCCCTTCCTCCATAACTGTGCCTGGTGGGGAAGTTCATGTGAGGGAACCTGAAGCTGTCTGCTATGGATGGTAAGACCCTATTGCTGAAGAGTCCACATACTTAAGCTGTCAGGACACTGAGAAATCCTGCTGGGACCTGAGCTGAAAACCTCCTTCATGTAGACCAGCTGACAGAAAGCTGGAACAAAGCTATGCTGCAGGCAGTTTAATGGGAGAAAGAGAAATCACCAACGGAGATACTCAACAGTGGACACTGCAAGCCTTAAATTTGGCCAGCCAGGCCAAATGAGCCAATGAGTACAATAGTGGCATGTCTGTTATTAGACTGGAGGTTCACTCCACGGGAGGGAATACATGCCTAATACTGAAAACCTATGACAGGGTAGTCAGGAGCCCTAGGGGTGTAATATATACTATGTTCACCAAACTGCCCAGTAAGCACTTCTCTTAATGTTCATACCCATATATTAATGCTACTTTTTCTTTTGGTTAGAGAAGCTCCTCTTTTCAGATGGCAGTGACCTTGAGATGACTCAGAAGGCACCATGGTGCTGAGAAGAAGTGACAGAGGAGTGTTCAGCACTGAGACATCTTGATCACACCTTCCAAGGCTCAGGGTCCATTGCGGAAGAGGTGGTGGGAAGAATGTAAGAGCCAAAGGAAGGGCAGGACTCCTTACAACGTGCTCCTCCAAATACCAAATGGCCTTGATATCCAAGACCTCACAGTGCCTGACACTACCTATACAAGACCATCATAAAAGGAGGAAAAAATGATGACATCAAAATAAAATAGAGACTGATTAAGAGGGGAAGACTCATGATAGAGAGTGGAGTTGCAAAGAGGAGAGTGGGGGGTAGGGAGGCAATTACCATGGGTAATTGTCTATAATTATGGAAGTTGTCAATAATAAAAAAATCAAGCTGGAAAGAAAAGAATGTTGTATTAAAAACAATGATGAATAGAAGCAAATGAAATTCTAAAAGATGACTCTGGAGTGAAGGTTAAAGATGGATCTAAGAGACGGATTTCCTTTTAACCTTAGTTAAGGAAAAGAGTGATTCTTTACGATGTACAGCATTCTAAGGAAAGGTCTGAAAAATGTCTTTTTGATAGGATTCATGTTTTTGAGCACATACCAAAGCATGTAAGACTGACCCAGTCGTTTCTGTAATTTAAAAAGAAGAAAGGGCTAGAGAGATGGCTCAGCAGTTATTTTGCTTACCTGCAAAGCCTAATGACCTGGGTTCAGTTCCCTAGTACCCACATCAGCCAGATGCACAAGGTTTGCAGTGGCCAGGCCTGGGTGCCCATTCTTTCTTCTCGCTCTCATTTCCATGCAAATAAATAAATTTTTTTTTTTCAAAAAAAGAAGGAAGTGTTCTGAAGAGTTGTTGGATTGTTTTCCCCTTAAATTGAATCTTGATTACCTAGAATGATCCTTTTAAAACAAATAGACAAGTTTGATATTATATTAACATGAGAACGGAAACTCTTAGCTTTCCTACCACTGCTTGCTGGAAGCTGTACTTGGTCCTGTAATGATTAGCACTGCTGCCTCAGGGGAGAATGAGAAGCTAGATGGATCAATATCTGGAGAGGAAGCTCTTGGGTAAAAACAAAAACCATAGCTGTGATATTCAGGATTGTTTTTCCATCTGGGGAATCTTTAACCACTGGAGTCACATTCCAGGAAATAGCTTATGCCACTCCTGAATGCCAGGGGTTACCAGTGTTGCTCCATTGATTGCCCAAGGCTGTGGTCACCCTTGGAGGTAACAAACACCCCTAAGCCAGGGATCTTCATATCACTGGGATTGGTTTTCCTCTTTTCCCCAATATGATATTTGAGAGGAACAAAACAATTTTTTAGCCTCTGTCAAGAAAGGATACCTTATTATTTAACACCATGGACCTTTATCAGATGGAAAGTTATAGCCATGCTTCCTTCCTAAGAGTAGTGTCTCAGTAAGTTTGCATCAAAGCCTGGAACAGAGGTATGCCAATCTTAAAATGCTGCTTTGAGCAGGGCGTGGTGACGCACACTTTTAATCCCAGCACTTGGCAGGCAGAGGTAGGAGGAGTGCCGTGAGTTGCAGGCCAGCCTGAGACTACATAGTGAATTCCAGAGAAAGAATGGGCATATCAGGTATTGTGCCACTGCAGATGAACTCCAGACACCTTGGCCCCTTTGTGTGGTTGGCTGTATGTGGGTTCTTGGAAATCAAACCTGGGCCAGCAGGTTTCATAAGCAGCACCTTTAACCAGTGAGCCATCTCCCCAGCCCTGTCTAGGTATTTTTGAGATTCTTCTAAGTCGGATGAAATTCTGAAGAAATGTCTCTTCTTCTAGTAGATGTTCCTTGGCTACTCGAGCCTGGAGTGATTGAAGTGACAATCACTTTCCAGCTTGGCTTGGTCCAATTTTAATGTGTTAATCACATCTTACCTTGAAATGTTTACCTGCCCTCTCTCCTCCTCACTAAATTTCTCAGCAGGCAGAGCTCTGGGTTTCATGTTGAGACCATGATATCCCATGTAACCAACAGCTCTGTGCATGTAACAGCCATGCCATGTTTCCTATGTGTGAATCACCAAAAGTTAATTCTTGTGACCTATGTCATAATTCTCCAAAATGCCATTAAATTGACATAATCTCTCTCTTTGGTTGTCTATTTTTGGTGTGCATTTTCAGATTAGTTTTCATATTTACTTGAATATTCTTAGGCAAGCTGTCATTATTTCACAAATAGCTGCTGTAAGCCTGCTTCCTTTGCACTGTGATGGCTGCTCCTTGTGGTCGACGTGCTGAAGGAGGCCCAAGATTATGAACAACCTGCTGAGGGAAAAGTGGGAGAATGGGCCAATAATTACAGCTGCTTGCAAAAATAGATTTCTACCCTTTCCTGAGATAAGAGCTAGTGTCATTTAATTTCTCTAAATGTGACCCATTCCTTCAGGAATTGGATTTGGAAAATACTGCTGCATTACACCTGGGGGTCTAAATATAGATGATTGCTGAGTATTATGTTTAAGCCTGAAATCTCCTGTCTTCACATATTACTAAATTAATACTCTGTTAGGATCATGAAACAATGCCATTAATGTTATTCTTAAGATTCATAACAGAGGCATATATGTGTGGGCATATATATATATGTGTGTGTGTGTGTGTGTGTGTGTGTATACATATACATATAAATATATCTATGTATTTATATAAACAGTTGATATTTTATTTTCAAGAAAAATAATATAGTCTTTTATGCATAAGTAAACAAGTTATCAGCTACATTAATGAGACAGCAGCAATATTAATTTTAATGAAACTTTTGTTATCATATTGATAAGGTTTGGGGGTGACCAAGACCACACAAACCACTCTGAGGCAAAGATAAAAGCTTTTATTTGGGAAAAGCATAAGCTGTCATGGCTGACTCATAAGAGAGGAGCACAGCCCACCTGAGTTTTCAGATAGTGGGCTTTATAGTTTTTTTTTTTTCAGTTGGGGAAGGTGAGGAATAGAAAAGAACTTGTTTGTTAAGTTGAATAGAAAAGTTCCTTTGGGGAGATCATTACATTAACCATTTAAAAATAGCTAGGATGGGATAACAGAACAGTGACCATGTAATTCACCATATAAGGGGGCAGGAAACCATGACCTTGCTTTGTTAGGCAAGGAGGGGACAAGGACTGGGTGGTTTCTTGTAGAATGTGGATAATCCACTTTCCTATGCCTCTGTCCCCATTTTGCTGACCTTGACGATTCCATCCTGCCAGCCCATCTGACCTAACATTCTAGCCTTTTGTTAACAATAAGGGATGGCTGTCTCTCTCTTTCTCTCTTCTGTCATGTCTTCATGCTGACTGTAGGGTGATGAGTTCTTATGAGCGAGGCTGGATAATATGATTGATGGGTCTCCCTTCATGGCAGGTGACAAGGAGGCAGTTCTTTTCTATTCAACTTATCAAATGAGTTCTTTTCCCTTCCTCCCCTTCCCCCAATTGAAAATATCTATAACGCCCACTACCTGAAAACTCAGGTAGGCTGTACTCTTCTCTTAAGAGTCATCCCTGACTGCTTGTGCTTTTCACAAATAAAAGCTTTCTTCTTTGCCTCAGAGTGGTTTGCATGGTCTTGGTCACTCCCAAACCTTACAATATTAAACCTTAATACAATGGAATAATCCACCCACTGAAAGAAAACCTGCCATACAAGGTTATGCTAGGTGGAAATCATAAAGGAAAACAAAGATAGCTATACATGTTGAATGATAGGTAGCTTGATAATATATTTATTTCCAAGACATGTAAATTGTATTTCTTTTCTTGAATTCTTATTGATGATCTTGTTCTGAAATTTCTTATTGTTTTCTATCTCTAACAGTAGGAAAACGAGTCTTCATTTAGAACATGTTTGTGAACTGCTCATCATCAGCACAAACTGAAAAGGTAAATAGAGTGGAGAATATTAGTATGCCTATTGTCAATACGTACCAAAGGACACAAAATTATAAGCATTTCATTGGCAGCATACATCTTATCCTCAAGGTGATGCTGTACCAGAAACTGCTTGTATTCCATTCTTTGCAGTAGATATCTGGGTTCGTAGTCAAATTATTCAAATTATTTTCTCTCTTTATGCTTCCGTTTTCCTATTTGCAAAATAATCATTTAGATATTTTAGGACAATAGTTCATATGCATGATTTATGTGTATGAGTGTGAGTGTGCAGTTGGGTGTATCACAGGGAGCATCCTAGGGTCAGAGGACAATGTTTGAATGTTGGCCCTTGGCTTTCATCTCACTTTGATCCCTGATATTGGGGCTCAGGAGGGGTCCTCCAAGTCTATGAACCCCAATTTTTGTTCCTGTTCTATTTATTTTATTTGTATTTATTTATTTACTTGAGAGAGAGTGATAGAGTCAGAGAGAGGGATAATGGGAACTCCAGGGCCTCCAGCCATGGGAAACATACTCCAGACACATGTGCCACCTTGTGCATCTGGCTTACGTGGGTCCTGGGGAATCAAACCAAGGTCCTTTGGCTTTGCAGGTAAGCTCCTTAATTGCATGTCTCCAGCCCAGCCCTGTTCTATTTTTAATAAAGAATTGATAAAATGAACTCAAGAAGGATAAATTATGAATTATTAAGTCTATTTAGGGAGAGCCCACAAACTGTGGGGTTTAGTTAAGGAAAATTGAGATCTAGGAAGAAGGCTAGAGCAGAGCCATAAGGATGTGGGAAGTGGGAAACAAGTGCTCAGGCTGCTCAGGCAGAAAGTACATTACAGTTCATAAGGTTTATTTAAGAGAAATTGAGTTTTTAAAGGAAAGCTGGAGTAGGGCCTCAAGCACACGGAGTGTAGTTCATTAAAGCGCCTGCATCAATATGTCCTTATTTCAATTTATAAGCAATGTAAGTTGTCTCTGTCTGGACAGCTTGCTTTTTTCCCTTCATGGGAAAACTGCTCCATTTTTATCTCTACTTATCTTCTAGGATATGGTTCTTCCCCTGCTGGTATGGATATTTTTAATATACAGTGTAGCAGACTGCTTCAGGTCACTGAGATGAACTTCCAGACCAGACACAGTTATGAGAACAATTATGGAGGAAGAAGGGATATTTATTTGAAGCCTACAGATTCAGGAGATGTTCCATAATGGTAGAAGAAGTTACAGGACCAAACACTGAGAGAAAAAAAAAGCCACACCACATACCACACTTCAGAAACTCCAGGCTGAATTAGGCACTTTGCATATCTACAGACTGGGATTTTAAATCCACCACCACATCTTAGGGCTGGCCCCTAAGATCTGCCCAGTGACACCTCCTCCAGCCAGGTGACTGGAAATCCAAATTTAATAAACTCCTCAATCTATTGGGGGGCATCTATTCAAAATACCACATTCTGCCCCTGGGCCCCAATAGATTCAAGCCCATCTTGCATTGTAAATTGTAGTCAGTCCAATTTCAAAGATCCCTAGTCTTTACCAATTTAAGATAAATTTTAAAGTCCCAAGACTCATCTCAGATTTAAGATTGTCTCTTAGCTGTGAGCCCTATAAAATCAAACAACTTATATACTTTCAACATATAAAGGCACAGAGTAAACATTTCCAAATACTATAAGGCATAACAGGGAGAAACTGGAACAATGTAAACTCAACAACCATCAAACTTCTGCAGTTCAAGTCCAATATTATAACCAGTGACTGACAGTCTCTGGATTTTCCAATTCCGCCCCTCCAGCTGGGCTGAGTAGCCAGGGAAAACTTCCATCCCAGGCCAACAGTGCACTCCATGGTAGCCCTTGAACAGTCCTTGTAGATCCAAAGCATCTTCACTCCTTTGGCAGCCTGTCAGGGTCATCCCACCATGCCTCACACTGCATCTCAGCAGCAGCTCCTGGAACTGTGTGCATTTCATGACAACTGCACTCATTTTTCATGCTCCAGAAACCAATACCAGGTGTGCAGGACAGGGCCATTTTCTTAATTCAGGGAAGAAATGACATCATGAGGGTAGGGGCTATACAATCATGACAAAGCAGGTTCCTTCTCCAGTCAACTCTTTTCCAAAAGAGTTTGCATTTCTATCCTAGTCTTTCCTCAGGCATCCTCTCCATCGTTTTAATGTAAAGCAGTTGGGCCATCTTCCTTAAGATTGCTAATATGTTTCACAATAGCAGCTTCAGTAACCTAAAACCAGTCTCAGTGCTTGTAATTTTAACTTGCTTGAAGTTTTCCTGCCCAAAATCTTAAATCTCTCAGTCCAATATCTTTAACTAAGCACATGAGTCCATTACAAATTTAACCTTGATCAAACTCTCTGGACCTGGACAATAGAATGCAGCCAACCTTTATGCCAGTAGCCCAGTTCTAACAAAGCCCTCTGCCATCTTTCCTTCTCCTTAGAAAGCTCATAAGCCAAGCCTCCAAGTTCAATTCTCTCTCCACACTTAGCATTTTTAAACTGTCATAAGAATAGTCTGAGAATGATCATGTATCAGCTCCTGGAGGGCACCAGATGTGAGGATGGTGGCATGGCTGGTCAGCACACAGCATTCTGCAGAAACTATGCATTGTTCAAAAGTCCTCCAGCCACTGAAATGAACTCCAGATGCATACGCCATCTTGTGAATCTGGCTTATGTGGGACCTGGAGAACTGAAACTTGAACAAGGGTCCTCAGGCTTCACAGACAAGCATTTAAGCACTAAACCATCTCTCTTCTCTCTCTCTCTCAAATAAATAAATAAAAATAAAATATATTTTAAAAGTCCTTTCACCAAGAGCTAACCTAAGAATTAAATAACTTGTTCCCCATTGGAACCTACATGCATGAAGTATACATTTTATAGGAAGTTATCTAACACACTACCATCAGAGTGCTATTAGTTTCAGTTAGAAGTATCCTTCACAGTCAGAGACCTGTTCCCACACTTAAAAGCTTTTTTTATTGAAAACCTCCATAATTGTAGAAAATAAACCATGATAATTCCCTCTCCTCCCCTACTTTCCTTTTCACAAATCCATTCTCCATCATATTATATCCCCCTCTTAATTAGTTAGCTCTTTTATTTTGATGTCATCATCTATTCCTCCTATTATGAGGGTCTTGTGTAGGTAGTCCCAGGCATTGCAAGGTCATGGATATCCAGGCCATTTTGTGTCTGGAGGATTGCATTGTAAGCAGTCCTACCCTTCCTTTGGCTTAAAATATTTTGTTATAGTCATCAACTCTTACTTAAAAAGGGGGCAATGAAAGGAGAAAAGAGGGGTTTTGGAAAAGTGAGTGCCGTAAGATAACATAACATAACATAACATAACATTAACATAACATAACATAACATAACATAACATAACATAACATAACATAACAACATAACCTGTGATATGAGAGTGGAAAGAGGAATAAAACTGTGCAAGGCGGGCATGGGGGAGGACAGGGAGTGGATGAAAGGATCAGCAAAAATATCACCTGGCTTGGTGTGGTGGCACATGCCTTTAATCCCCGCACTCAGGAGGCAGAGGTGGGAGGATCACTGTGAGTTTGACACCAGCCAGGGACTACAGAGAGAGTTTCAGACAGCCTGGGCTAGAAAGAGAGTCTACTTTAAAAAAAAAGAAACAAACAAAAAACTAAGTCACAAGATAAAATGGAGTTTTTAAATATACATTTCCTAATTCTAGTAACATACAATAAAATTTGATATAGTCGTCAATGCATATGAATTTTAATTTTTTATGGAAATTAAAAAAATATATTGTTAATGTATTATTTTTATTTATTAAAGAGACAGAGAGAGAAAGAAGCAGATAGATAAGTAGAGAGAGAATGGGCCCATCAGGGCCTCCCCCCACTGCGAACAAACTCCAGACTCATATGCTACCTTGTACATCTGGCTTATATCAGTTCTGGGGAATTGAACGTGGCTCCTTTGGCTTTGCAGGCAAGTGCCTTAACCGCTAAGACATCTCTCCAGCCTAAATGTTTAATTAATTTATTTGAGAGATGGGGGGGGTGCATTATGGCCTCCAGCCACTGCAAACGAACTCCAGATGCATGTACCACCATGTGCATCTGGCTCATATAGTTACTGGGGAATCGAACCTGAGTCCTTAGGCTTCACAGGCAAGTGTCTTAACTGCTAAGCCATCTCTCCAGAAGCTCATGGGAAGTTTTAAAAGTAATTTTTTCAGATAGAAACCTAGGTGCTTTCTATTTAAGTTGCCTCAGAATGAGCCATTTATCTTATCAAGTTTTCTAATTGCTGCATTTTCATCAAATGTTACTTATTTTTCCATATTTAGATTGTAATGAGCAACATTAAGGGAAATCTAATTTAATTTGTCTCTCATATTCCTCCTAGCAATTATATTTTCTTCTTTCCCATCATTTATTTCTCATTTTTATTGTACAAGATAGTCTATTGTGTTTTTATATTGATAATATTTGCCAGATTGATTATTCTTGTCTTAGTCCTGACTTTTAAAGAATTAAATTAAGGGTTTTCCTTTCTTTAAAAAAATATTTATTTGAGAGAGAGAGAGAGAGAGAGACGGAGAGAAACTCTCATGCCAGGGCCTCTAGGCATTGCAAATAAACTCCAGATACATATGCTACCTTGTGCATTTGACTTTACTTGGGTACTGGGGAATTGAACCCAGGTCCTTAAGCCTTAACTGCTAAGCCATCTTTTCAGCCTCAGCTTCCCTTTTAGGAAAGGTCATGACTATGGTTTTTGATAGATGGACATAGTGTAAGGAAATGACTCCATTTATCAATTCACAACTCATCATAAATATGTGTTGAGTATTTCAAGTAACTTTCTCTTTTTTAATTCTTTAACTTATTTATTTGAAAGAGGGAAGAAGAGAGAGAGAGAGAGAGAGAGAATATGAATGGGTGTGCCAGGGCTTGTAGACACTACAAATTAACTCCAGATGCATTTGCCTCCTTGTGCAACTGGCTTATGTAGGTCCTGGGGAATCAAACTGAGGTCCTTTGGCTTTACAGGCAAGCACCTTAATGGCTAAGCCATCTCTCCAGCCCAACTTTCTCATTTTATGAGGGTTTTGATACTGTGATTTTAATGAGCATTTTTTCTATTAATATGTTTTATCAATCAGTTCTTAAGTTTCACTATTTCTTCCTTCCCAGAATAACCTTCTGCTTACTCATATGATACTTTAGAATGGACTACTGGATTTAGATCTTCATTTTAATCTATATTTCTGGAATATATACTTACATATGATACTAGGCTATAATTATTGTTTTCAATTAATTCTCTTGCTTTTCTTTGATTATTAGATATCATCCAAAGAATTTAAAATTTTTTCCACTTTTATTGCAGTATAATTGACAAATAAAATTGTATATATTTTAGAGTTACAGCAGGATGCTTTGATACATGTATTTACTGTGAAATGATAGCAACATCAGGCTAATTACCATCCATCCCTCACAGTTATAATTTTTTTGTTTGTGGAGACAATATTTATGATCTCTCTTAGCAAACTCAAGATGTATTATGTAACTGTACTTACTATGTTGTGTATTAGATGTCCAAAGCATACTCATCTTGCAGAATGGAATAATTGTTACCCCTTGAGGAAAGCAATTAGAACTTTTTAGATTATTCTTAAATACTGTTACCTCTTTCAGTTTTTCGTTAAATTGTTCCTTCTGCTATTCTCAAGCTGTGTTTATGGTTATGCTCCTAACTTTTGAAATTAAATGCCTAATTAATACATTTAAATCATATTTGTTAAGTGATAAATACATATTTAGTCTTGAACATTTCTCTAAGTGGTAGTCTAATGGTTTTCCATAATTCATAATGGATTTTTTCAATGTTATTTTGCACATATGGGAAAATTTTGTTTTATTTACTCTTGGCTTTAGAGGTCTTTGACTAAAAATTTCTAAGTAAAATAGTAGTTAATTTTCCATAAATTTCTTCATTTCTTGCTTTATTAAAGAATCCTTTGTTTTTTGTGTATATGTGTGTATGTGTATATGTATGCATGTATGTGTGTTTGTGTATGTGTGTATATGTGTGCAATGTATGTATGGGTATAGATGTGTGTATGTGTGTATATACGTGTATATGTATGTATGTGTGTATGCATGTGTGTGTGTTTGTGTATGTGTGTATATGTGTGTATGTGTAAATATGTGTATATGTATGTGTGTGTGTGTGTGTGTGTTGACTCACTGTGTAGCCTAGGGTAGCCTCAGACTTGCAGTGATCCTCCTGCCTTTGCTGTATAAGTGTGAAATTTTTGGCATGTGTCATCATTTTTGTTTATTTTACAGTCTTGCTTTATAGCCCAGGCTGACCTCAAACTTTAAATCCTCCTGTTTCAATCAACCCTTCTGATTCTTGGGACTTCAGATATGTGTCAACTCACCAATCAAGTATTTTTGAGTGTTAAACACAGGGGATTATTTTATAATGTCTATAAATGAGGAAGTTTTACTGGTGAGTACAAATAACTTACTTAGCATGAATACATGAAGTGGATTTGCCCAGTTTATTTTATATACCTGTATGGCTGTGTGCTTGTCCACTTTCTGTAGGCCAATCAAAATGACATAAACCAGGCATGGTGGCACGCACCTTTAATGCCAGTACTTGAGAGGCATGGGTAGGAGGATCACCATGAGTTTGAGGCCACCCTGAGACTTCATAATGAATTGCAGGTCAGCCCGGGCTAGAGTGAGACCCTACCTCGAAAAACCAAATATAATAATAAGTAATAATAATAATTGTTATTATTAAAAAGAAAAATAAAGGCGACATGAAGTTTCTCACCCTTCTTGTTATTTTTTTATTTTATGGCCTCAACTTTCTTCTTCATGATGAACAATGCGATCTCACTCAGTAAACAACACTCTTATGCTCCAATGCAGGCTATAGCATTTGTCACTGGGAAGTTTATTTCCTTGTCTCGTTTCATGTCTGTCTTGCACTGTACCCCAGGAAATACAGACATCCCAGCCCCTACTGGCTTAGACTACCTAAAAAAAAAAGATTATCGACAAAAATAACCTATCAGCTGCCTTCATTACCTCTAAGCACCCTCAATACATCACTTGTAGGTTAAAAAAAAAGTGCAGAAGTAGAAGCATTTTTTTTTTTGTCTCACTATAGAATACAGTAAACCTCTTTATGGTGTGTGTGTGTGTGTGTGTGTGTGTGTGTGTGTGTGTGTGTGTTAGAGGGAGTGGGAGCAGGTGACAGGTCTTTATTTCTCTTCAGCTAATCTAAATCCTCATTTAAAGGAACTCAAGCTCCTTGCCCACCTTCCAATCCTGCTAAAGAATTATATTTTACAGTCTGCTACCGTTTTCTCCATCAATCCACATTCCCTGGTGCTGCTTAAAGTTATAGAGCTGCTATAGAGGTCTGCTCCTATCTCTTCCAGGGCTTTTTATACCTTTCTACAGCGACATGGGATTTGAAGCATTAACTCTGCCCTGGTGGTGAAGATGCCAGCACCATCGTAAACGTGCATGCTTACTCTGTTCTGATTGGAACTGTAAAGTTTTCAGCATTAAACATTAATAGTGTTTCCTAGTTACATTGGCTATAGGGTTTCTTTCCTTATTCTGCCATGTCCTTTTTGCTTTCCTTTATTTCACAGAGAGGAAGGGAAATATTTTATTTAACAGTTTTTGAAGTGGTCACATTTCTATGCTGTGATAATCAGCTCTGAAAGAATTAACAGTTCATAAAATAATTTTCACAAGATTTTCTCCATATATAAAACTAGCAACACACTAAATATTTAGTAATGAAATATTCTATAGATTATTTCTATGATTAAGCCCCAGTTAATTTAAAGATAAGGAAAGTGTATGGATTAATAAACTCAAAATAGGTTATTGCAAGTAGCATGATTAATCTCGAATAATAAATATTTTACCATAAAGGATAGAAGTAAATATCTTCTTAAAATTAGTTAAAATACCCAGAATTATTGGAATTTGTGAATGAAGTATAATAAAATAAAGCATGGTATTAAATCTGTAACAATTTTTATAAACTGTACTCTAAGTAAAAATGTCATACGTAGGGGCTGGAGAGATGGCTTAGTGGTTAAGGCGCTTGCCTGAAAATTCAATTCCCCAGGACCCATGTAAGCCAGATGCACAAGGTGGTACATGCATCCTGGGTTTGTTTGCAGTGGCTAGAGGCCCTGGTGTGCCCATTCTCCTCTCCTTTCTCAAATAAACAAATAAATAAGTAAGTAAGTAAGTAAATAAATAAATAAATAAATAAATATTTTAAAATGTCATAGATATTAAAAATTGAGGGCTGGAGGGATGGCTTAGTGTGGTTCCTCACTGTTTCCAGGGGTCATTGGCCACCTACGTCCTGGGCGCAGGAGGAGCTGAGGGGAAGCAGGGTCGTGAAGCAGGTGGGTGTGGTGGGCAAAGAACCACCTGGGAGACAGCCTGATGGATGGCCCTCTCTGGTTTATTCCAAAGGGGAGTGGGTTTATAAACACTTGAGAAAGGTTGAGAAGGCACACACAGACTCCAAGGTGACTGGATGCTCAGGTTTATGGGTTGCTCTCTAACTGGCTGGTGCTGGAAGGCAGGAGTTGAGAGGGAGAAGCTTCAAGGGAGATAACAGAAGTGGCAGGAAAAACTACGTGACTTTAGCCACATATTGGATGCCTACAGCAATAGGGAATATATGGAATACAATATGGGAGACTATTTACTATCATATAAGGGTCTCCTTGGCAGCTAGCCACAAGGTCAGGAACTGTGGGGGTGCAAAACCTGACTATGGAATGTTCAGGTGCTGTTGGGATAAGGGGGGAGGGCCGGCTGATTCTGCCCACTCTGGGCAAAGATGGGGAACACTACATCCTTGAGGAGGGAGGGCCAGCTCCAAGGCCAGAGCAGGTTCCTGACAAGGCCAACTACAATCCCCACAGCCCAAGTTCTCCAGCCATGTCCAACAGCTCAGACCAGCTTCCTCACAGTCCCAGGCTGTGTTTAGCAATGCCCAACAGCTTAGTGGTCAAGGTCATGCCTATGAAGCCTAAGGATCCAAGTTCAATTCTCCAGATCCCGTGTAAACCAGATACACATGATGGAGCATGCATCTGGACTTTGTTTGCAGTGGCTTGAGGCCCTGGCATGTCTATTCTATCTTTTCTTCTCTCTCTCTTTCTCTCTCTCTAATAAATAAATTTAAAAAAATAAAATATTTAAAGAAACAAAAAAATTGAGGTAAGTTATCTAATTTTCATTACAAATATGTTTTATCACTTTTTCCATTTTTTTTTTTTTTTGCTTTTAGAGTGAAAACATGTTGGGTGAAAAACTGTAACTATATCCACACTTGCACAATATGTCTATTTACTATTAATATTTTTGGTATTTTCCATCATGCAACTTTAAGCTACAGGTTTAGCTAGTATATAAATAGTATTTGTGTTATTAATGGATATTAATGCCACTTTATTGGACAATATGCACAGTCTATACTACCATACAGAATCAGGTACTGGCTTGTGGCCATTTTCCCCCAGCACTGTCTGCCTTCTTATCTGACAGTTGTGAGACTCCTGGTGCATTTTGTTTACTTCCTAGAGAACTAGAATGGGATCTGAATTTAATAATTTTCATGCTATCATCAATGAAAACTTTATTTATTTATTTTTCGAGGTAGAGTCTTGCTCTAGCCCAGGCTGACCTGGAATTCACTATGTAGTCTCAAGCTGGCCTCAAACTCACAGTGATCCTCTTACCTCTACCTTCCAAGTGCTGGGATTAAAGGTGTGCGCTCCCACGCCCAGCAGTGAAAATTATTTTACTCTTTTAATTTCTGAAAACTCATGGAAAGGAGAATAAGAGATTGTTGCTTCTTGCCCAAAGCCTGTGCATGTAAGAAGTGTACTCAGGTCCTCACCAGTGCAAGTGTGTGCAGGTGTGAAGGGGTCCCTAATGGGTGAGATTAGCACCCTTTTAAATGCGACCCTAGAGAACTCCTTCACTTACTTCTGTTATGTGAGGATACAGGTTGAAGACAACCACATACAAGCCGGGAAGTGGGCTTCGCTGGACACTCTGTCTCAAACGACCTTGATCACAACTGCGAGAAATTATTTTTTGTTATTTGTAAACCACTCGAATTGTGTGAAGGCACCTCAAATGGATTGAGGCAGAAAATGACTATTGAGATGTGACATCCTGATGTAACAAATACCTAAAAATTTGAATTCAGCTTTCCAATGTTGATGGGTTTCTTTGGACACCAAACCTGGACAACAGCTTTTGCCAGATGCCAGCTAATCAGGTACTTTGAATTTGGATTTCCCTGCCTCCAGAATTGCAACAAGCTAAAATAAAATAAGCTCTTTAGGCCGCATGGTCTATAGGAGGATTTTGTGTGGAAGGCTGAGTTAAGCGCCTTCCAAAATTCTACAGTCAACCCATCATGTTTTTACTACATTTGCAAAAATAATCCAGTGAGTGTTTATATCTGTTGTTAAGAGTTTTCTTGTCTTTATAGATGCTGCCAGGAGCGGGTGGCCATTTTGAGGCTCAGCAAATGTAATGATGAATTGGGAAATCATTTCAAATTGGGTAACTTGTCTGATGTGTATTATTGGACAGTCTCTGGTCTGCCGACTCATGTACTTTCTAGCTATCTTGATGTTGCTCAGCCTCAGGTGACCATCCACCTCTTCCTGGGATCCCTCCCTCAAAACAGTTGTGTAGACCCAAACGTTGTATTGTGATACAGGAGTGCCATCTGTCATTCGAGGAATGACGGGCAGAGAGTCGGGATGAAATGAATGGAGTCAGAGGTTACCATGTGGCAGATTTTTCTAACAAAAAGTGGGTGAAAATATAAGCAGATAATTGAATCCTGAATAATGAACTCTCACCGGGTCACTTCTGACCCCTCTACTGGTCAGAGCAGGTCGGGACCAGCACACAGTCTAGGGATTTGGAAACAGGTTAGTCTTTGTAAAATTCTTTTAACCTCTTTGTAAACTTTTTATTGGTGACATCACTATATGAACACACTGTGATTGGTTGTATTCCCTCACATGATCCTTTTTTTCTTCCCTCTCCACAACCCTGATTCCACCAAAGACCCTCCCCTCTCAAGGTCACCCTTTCTTGTTTTGTTGTCTCTGTCCTTTTGTCTCTGTCCTCCCATGTCAACATGTTAACCTGCTCACAATGGTGCAGGCCTTGTAGGGTCATTCCTAAGGGGCCATGAATGCACCAGTTGGTTCCTGTCGGGAGGGCAGGAAGCATTGCATAGAGGAGGGGTGCAGAAAGAATATAACAGGCTTAGTCTTTTTTTTTTCCTTTTTCTTTTCTTTTTTTGCTTATTTACCAGGAGAGAGAGAGAGAGAAAGAGAGAGAGAGAAAGGAGACTGGATATGCCAGGGCCTTCTGCCCCTGCAAACAGCTGTACATGCCACTTTGTGCTTCTGGCTTCACAGGGGTTACTGGGAATAGAACCCCGGCCATCGGAGTTTGGAAGGAAGTGCCTTTAACCACGTAGCCTTCGCAGCCCAACAGACTGACTTTGGATCAGCCCCACAAATGTAGTTTGCCAAGTGGTGTAGATGAGGAGACGGCTTGATGGGACACGCGGCACACAGTCTACCGCAGCAAACGTTGGCTAACATGTTAATGTGACAAGTGGTGTAGACGAGGAGGCGGCTTGATGGGACACGCGGCACACAGTCTACTGAGCAAACGTTCTAACATGTTAATGTGCAATCGGCTTGATGGCACACAGTCTACTGAGCAAACGTTGGCTAACATGCTAATGTGACAAGTGGTGTAGACGAGGGGACGGCTTGATGGGACACGCGGCACACAGTCTACTGAGCAAACGTTGGCTAACATGCTAATGTGACAAGTGGTGTAGACGAGGGGACGGCTTGATGGGACACGCGGCACACAGTCTACCGCAGCAAACGTTGGCTAACATGTTAATGTGACACATTCTTTTTTTTTTTTTTCTGTTCTACACAACGTAGAACTACTTTCTTTTTTCTTTCTTTTTTTACATAGTTCTGCCAATTTAAGTTGCATCCTGGATAATTTCTTTAATGACAGTTTTGCATCTAAATATTTTCTTCCTCACTCTTCCTGGCTCTATGAGCTTCCAGAAAGTTCTCTATTTCTACTTCCTTTCTTACTGTAGGTACAGTGGGATTACAGAAGCCCTCCCCCACAGTTTTAGCCTTTGACATGGTTATTGAAGTCTCAGCTGAGGTAACATTATGTATTTGTAATCATATTGATGTATTCTATATTTATTATTTTCATATTCCATTTTATATTTTAAAATATTTTTCTTATGTCTTATGCAACTGAAAACTCCATCCTCTGAAGTTCTTGGAGGTCTCTGCTGTTCCCTAGTTCTTCTGATTCTTGTTAGCTTTTGCATTGGTAATTTTTTACTGTCATGAAAAGACACTGTCATTGAACATATTTTCAGAGGCATTTTAATCTGTGGGAAAGCTGCGGGCTAGATTTGAATCTGTTCCTCTTACAGGGACTTGTTTGTAACACACTGGGTCTTGCTAACCTGTGCCAGCTGTTCAACTGATTTTAGAAACTGGATGAGGGCATTTCAGAGAAGAAACTACTTTGCATTTCTAGATAATGTCCCTCCTATCCTCCTCACTGGTTGTTCAACTCCGTCTCCCCCCGAAGCTCATCCTTTCACTGAGAGTACAATTCTTAAGGGGGATTTCTGTTTCAAGTCCTGACTTTGCAGATAGATGTCACACACATTATGAAGACAGTTAAATTCTAGCCTTTAAAAGAGAAGTGACATGATAGTCATATAAACTATACCTCCGATTTCCACTATCTGTTTCCAGGTTCCAGCTGAACTACATAGCCAGCAGGCCCCAGGAATCCATTGTCTCTTCCTCAAAAATGCAAAGATTGGGCTGGAGAGATGGGGTAGCAGTTAAGGCGCTTGCCTGTGAAGCCTAAGGACCCCGTTAAGCTCCCCAGAACCCAGATGCACAAGCCAGATGCACAAGATGATGCATGCACACAAGGTTGTATATGTGCACAAGATGGGTCACGTGTCTGGAGTTTGATTGCATTGGTTACAGGCCCTGACATGCCAATTCTCTCCCCTCCCCCCTGTCTCTCATTAAAAAAAAAACAAAATAAAAAGTGCAAGGAGTGTTTTGTGTGCCACCATGCCAAGCATTTATGTGGGTTCTGAGGAATCTGAATTAAAGTTTTTGTTCTTAAATGGAAAGCACTCTCCTGACTGAGCCCTCTCCAGAGCCCAGACTATGTTTTCTTAAAGGTACATCCATACTGTTTTTATTGCCACCTTATGATCCCCAATATATTAGTTACCAACTAATTATTCACTATGTTCCTTTTAGGGTAATGCAATGGGTATTCATTGTATGTATTTTTGAAATTATGGAACAAATTATAAATGCATTTAAAAATATCCATAAAATTCTCAACTTCATGTGGTTTAATATTGACTCCTTCCCTAAATATTTTAACTCAGTGTGCATATTTATATCCTGTTAAATTCAATCAGTCTTTTTATTAATTCATTGGATCTGTGCTTTTTAATGGTGAGGGATATTCTATAAATGAACATTCTAAAAATATAATTTTGAGCAGGTGAGCACACAAGCAAGCTGGGGTTGTTCAAGAGGAAGAAGAGTTTCAGACATATTTTTGTTGTTACAGTGATGCTGGGAAGAGAACTTTAAGAAACACATACCATCCCACACTTCCTTCTGCAGCTATATCCATTAGAAGTGGCCTGGTGCCCACTGCAGTGCTTGGCATTATAAAAGTATTTTTCTTATTGATATGAAACTTTTCTCAAAATACCACACATATAAAGATAGGCCAGTAGAGTACATTATTTTTTCTTATTAATTTAAAGATCAAAACCTGTATTTTACAATTACTGTAAATCAACAGTTAAAAGTGCTGCTTTCTTGGTAAACCCTGGTATCAGCACAAGGGTGAAGGAGATAGACACAGAGAACACTCAACTCCTACCAAACCAGAGATCCAGAGACACAGAGGCTCCCAAGACCTCATCACTGAAGTAGACCTAAAACGATCCCAACACGGCTCGGGAAATTCTCGGAAGAGGGGGCGGAAAGATTGTTAGAACCACAAGTTGTGACACTGTGCACAGGGACATTGCCTCTTCCCCATAACTGATCGATGCCCCACTATGAACCATCCTCAATCCACATGGGGATAACTGACATCCCCAACGAGGAGGGTCCCTTTGGCAGGGGAGGACAGGAAGGAGGCTAAGGATGGTCTCAACATGTGCTATTTACATACTATGTACATAACTAAGAAAGAAAAAAAGTTTAAAAGCATGGAATTTTTATTTTTTAACAGTATAGTACCTGAATTGCAATTTCCTATTTTGATTACAATCATTATAATTTAACAATTGTTTTATCCCATGGAATCTGAAAGAGAAAGAAAGGAATAAATAAATAAATAAATAGGAAGAAAGAAAGAAAGAAAGAAAGAAAGAAAGAAAAGATAATATTAAAATTAATGTATCCAATTAACTCTCCCATATTCCAGTTACACACACTGAGCCATATCATTTTGAATGTTAGGTTGCTTAAAAGCCCCAAATAAACTTCATTCTTGTGTTGTATTCTGGAATTGAAAACTTATTTCTGTTAGGGGTCTCACTAGTGTCTTTTCTCTCAAAAACAAGAGTCCTTGGCTCTTTTTGTTCACTGAGATGCAGGTGGGTAGTGGAGATGGTGTCACCAGGTGCAGGCTGTGGCATTAGAACTGGGGACCATCCAGTGAAGTTAACTTTGCAGAGGTGACTCCTCCAGCCCCTCAGAGGTCAAGTCAGAAGGTGGTGCTGGGAGAAATCCAGTGTAGCACAAAACCACCTCCAATAGGTCTGGTGGTAACACTTGACTGCGGGACCTTGAGTGCCTAGGAGATTCAACACAGGATTCCCCCATGCTCAGCTTCCTAGCTCCTCCTTCAGAGGAGGCATTTGAGGAAGTGAGGAGGAAAGGAACAAATGAAGGGTGCCCACGTTTCCTCTTTCCAGGCCTGGGTTTCTCATGCCCAGGTGGAAGCATTTCAGAGAGAAGCATTCAACTATAACTGCCAACTCTAAACTGACTATTGCTTTTAGCCTACAGAATCTGAAAGAAGCAGTAACAGAGAAGAAATTGATACAAATGAGACTAGATTACGTACATTTCATTAGTATACAACGTACTATGGAATACTTCCGCAGAATTTTGGATTGGGGATTTCAATCCAGAAACAGGTGTGCTACTTATCTGAAGATATCCCATGATCATGGATGACCAGAAAGCTGGGGTCATACTCAGCTATTTACATGAGATCTGGAGATTTGAACTCTGGTGGACTTAAAACCGCTCTGGCCTTCATGCTTGACCTAGAAGCACACTTAACTACTGAGTTATCTCTCTAGCTCGAAAATCTTTACTTGATCATTCAACATTGAGCAAATGTTTCTTTAATATCTTACTTATTTATTTACATGCAGAGAAAGAGATACAAAGGGAAAGACAGACAGACAGACAGAATGAGCATACTAAGGCCACCTGCCACTGCAAATGAACTCTGTAGCATGTGCCACTTTGTACATCTGTCTGTACGTGGGTACTGGGGAATCAAATCCAGGTCCTTAGGCTTTGCAGTCAAGCACCTTAATCACTGAGTAATCTCTCCAGTTTCCTATTTTTAATTTTAATATTGTATCTTTTCTGCCTTGATTAAAAAGCCTCCTTCCTTTCACATTAATAAATATTTCTTGCCATCTTAGTTAATGTAAATTTAAATCTTATAACAACCAATTTTACCCTTAAGCCACTATAGCATTTCTGAACACCACGAGAAAGTCTTTCCTATCCCTGATTTGAAGAACTATTTTTATAGCTTCTCATTTTTATCCTGTGAGTTCTCAGGTTTGGTCTCTTGAACATATTCCACAGTTCTTGGAAGTATTGGTCATGTTCTTTTGTGTTTTTTCTTATGTGTGTCTGTGTGAATTATTGCTGTCCCTTTGTCTTCCAGCCCTGCAAATTGTTCTTCTGCATGATCTTGTCTAATGATGCTGTCTTGTGTGATTTTTGTTTGATTAATTATTTGATTTGTTTATAATATTCTTTTTTTTCCTTTTCTTTCTTTTTTCTAGGTAGGGTCTCACTCTAGCTTAGGCTGACCTGGAATTCACTATGTAGTCTCAGGGTGGCCTCAAACTTACGATGATCCTCCTATCTCTACCTCCTGAATTCTGCGACTAAAGGTGTTTGCCACCACACCTGGCTCATTTATATATTGTTGTTTGATTCTTTATCAGTATGTAGATTTCTTTGCTGAATATATCCTCCATATGTAGGGCTTTTTTCTCTAACTTGCTAACAGTTTCATTCACTTCAGAGACGAGATAAATCTTTCAGCAAAGGTCGTATTTCAGATTGTATAAATGTTATGGTTCGGATCTCAAATGTCTCTCAAATATGCCCATGTGGAATAGACCTTGTCTGAAATCCGTGGTGCTATTGGGGGTTTGTGGGAGCTTTAGTCATTGGGGGCTTGAAGGAAGTGATGTCACAAGGGACCTTGGAGGAGAGTGTCTGGGCCATGACTCCTTTGAATCTCTCTGTGCTTCCTGGCTGCCATGAGATAAGCTCCTTCCCTTTCCATGGGCTTCCGCCTGCTAAGCTATCTTGCCTCAGGCTGAAAGCAATGGGGCCAAGTAATTTTATTGCATAGAAATTATTATCTCAAGCGTTTGGTCCGAATGATGGAAAACTAATACAACAAATGTATGAAAGTTTGTCAAAAGCCCCCAAATGTTATTTCAATGGCATTCTCTAAAAAATAAGCTTTTATGTAAATATTACTTGATAAGAAAAGTTTTGTGTAAATTACTTGGAAATGTTGCAGTATTTTTGTGAGTTTTGCGTGTGTGTGTGTGTGTGTGTGTGTGTGTAAAATCAGTGAGATACATTCTGATTTAAGCACTTAATTCATACAGAAACTCTGGAAAATCATTATTGGTACATATTTCTTTCAGTTTAAGAGTGAAATTCTGGATTTAAAAATAACTGAAAATCTCATATTCTGATAAAACTTACCACTGTTCAAAAGTATGTCAACTATTTTCCCTTCTGTCAACAATGACTACTAAAGAAAAGTCATGAACTTTCACATTTCTCATCTGTAGAATTTACTTATGCCTTATAGGTTTAAAACAAACCTGCTCAGTAGCAATTGCCAGTCTAAAACTTAAATACACATGTTTAATGCTAATTACTTATCAGAACAACTTTGCAAAAGTATTATTTTTGAACATCATCCACAATCTTCTATGTAAAATATATTTATCTGAAAGTATAACTTATGAAGAAGACAAACCTTGATACATTTTGTACAAAGAGAATGCAATAGTTATGTTGATGAAATCAGAAAATAACCAACTAACAACGCTATACATGCCCACTCCAGGTTTTTGTATTAAACAGCAAATCAAGGGCTGAAAGTATTGTTCAATGGCTAAAGGTGTTTGCTTGCAAAGCTTTTTGGCCTAGATCCAATTCACAAGCCAACCACATAAACCCGGAAAGTAGCACGAGTGTCTGGTGTTCACTGGCAAGAGGCACTGATATACCTACACACACACACACACACACACACACACACAAATAAAAAATATATATGTTATAAACAAGCATTTTTCCCTCTTATCCTCTTTCATTTTAGTTTCAGAATTTCTTTGTATTCTTAACAAAAACTGAAACCCCACACAGTAGTTAAAAACTTGTATCTATCACCATTTCCCATAAAACATTTAACATTGAGAAATTCTGGTGCATTGTAATAGATGGTGAAGAAGTAGCCATCTTTTCCCCTGTGTGAAAATTAGAGTTAATGTACGTGCTAATGTGTGCTGTGGCTGGTCATCACCATTAATACAGATGATCAAAAAATGACAGGATGCTCCAAGATTGAAAGAGTAGAGATATACATGTTCATAAACAAGGCATTAAATATGATATAGAGTTGGGGGTAGGATGGTGTGGTAGTTTGAATAGAAGGCCCCCAATATATTCAGTGTTTTATTCGTTTATATTTTGCATCTGCAGCCACTTGGCTGGAGGCAGTGTCACTGGGCGGATCTTAAGGTGTGGTGGTGGGTTTAAGATTTCAATCTAAAGATATGCAAAGTGTGCCTGGCTGGAGTTCCTGAAATGTGCTGTGCTGTGTGGCTTTTTTGGCTTGTGGCTTCTCTCTGTGTTTTGGTCCCATGAAAGCAGGCCAGCTTCTTTTGCCATTATGGAACTTCCCCTGGATCTGTAAGCTCCAGTAAATATGCCTTCCTCCATAATTGTGCCAGGTCTGGAAGTTCATCTCAACGAACCTGAAGCTGTCTGCTACAGGTGGTGATAGGAAAAATAATAGGAGTATGGGAATTGTCCATACACTTAACTATTGTCACCCTGTTTAATTTTGTTATTGTTCATCTGAAATTGTGGATGGTTATTCTTTATTAAGAATGACTATAAAATTCTTTTTTAAATAATGTTGACTCCAAATGGTTAGATGGTAGTTGTGAATTTCTATTAGATTCCATCAATATTAAATTGACAATAATGGGGCAGGAGAGACGGCTCAGTGGTTGAAAGCACTTTCTTGCAAAGTCTGACATCCTGGGTTAGATTTCCCAGTACCCACATAAAGTCAGATACAAAGAATGGTGCATGTGTCTGGATTTCGTTTGCAGTGGCAGAAAGGCCCTGAATTCCCACTCTAAGTCTTTGTCTGTCTGTCTTTCTCTCTCTCTCTCTCAAATAAGTAAATAAAATATAAAATATTAATAATAACAATTCAGAGTATCTTTACATGCATTTCTTCATGCTGAGGGGAATTTGTTGCTTTAAAAATTTATGTTGTCTAGTGAAATCTGAAGTTAAACTTCTGACTTAAGATTAGATTTAATAAAACGCAAGAGAAGCAAAGTTCTTGATGTACTTGGTTGTGTGAAAGAAATTCTACTTTATTTGCTTCTGTACATCTCTGCTATAAAATCTGACTTTTTAAAAATTAAACTTAGATTCCAAACTATGAGACTATACACAGCATATTTTCTTTTTCTGCTTCTTTGCTTCTATTACTCCCCAGGGCTCTCTTCGTCTCCTCGTGTAAGCCAACTTCCTTTGCTGACCAGATATGATATATCAGAATTTGCCATCGTCCTGCACTGCTGCTAAGCTCCTTTGCACTTCCTGCTTTAACAGGCTTTCACGGACCCTCCCCTCTAATTTGTGAATACTTTTCCAGAGGCTACTTCTTCTCTTCTTATATCTTATACTGAGTTTTTATTTTGGAAAAAACAAAACAAAACAAAACCTATTTGGCTTAATCAAAACTAAACTGGAGTTTTACTATATATTCTCCAAGATTGCAAATTGGTTTTATTTATCCTTTCAAAGCTCCTGCTGATCATCAGTGATGCATCACTGATGGGTGACATCACTGGACAGTGATACAATTGGACAAGCCTCTTTCTGAGAGTAGTCAGTATTGGATGATCTCATTCCATTCTGGCATTCTACTTGGAAGTCTCTAGGAAAGCAGTTATGTAGATCTTGGCCTCATTCATCCAGGTGTATAAAGTCCCTTGAGTTTCAAAGCACTATGAATGGGTGTCACTTTGTATTTGTTAATCTAAAGTCTGGCAATGTCTTCCATATATTCATATTTTATCATACTGATTGAAATCTCTGACATAGTTTCATGTGGGACTTATGCAATGAATTAATGGGATTTAGTAGATGTTACTACCTGTTTACATGTATCTGGAAACACCTTAGTGCTTGTGGTTCAAGTTATTAAATTCTTAAGAAATAACAGAAAGTTTGGGGAAACATTTCTAGGACAAAAAAAGAGATATTTTAGAATCAATTGTGTTTATGTTTCTTTTCTTATAATGATCTTTTAAAAAATATTTATTTTATTATTTAATTGAGATAGAGAAACAGGGAGAGAGAGAGAGATAGAATGGGCATGCCAGGTCTTCCAGCCATTGCAAATGAACTTCAGATGCATAGGCCCCCTTTTGCATATGGCTTACTTGGATCCTAGAGAATCGAGCTGGAATCCTTTGGCTTTGCAGGCAAATGCCTTATCTGCTAAGTCATCTCTCCAGCCCTTTAATGATCTTCTAACCAAGCAGGAAAATATATAGATATTTATGATTTAGGAAAAGGAATGAATTTTGTTATGACTACAGACTTTAAAATGTACACCAATTATATAGACTTTGTATAGTCTATGAGCAAAGTAGCATTTTCAGTTTACTGTAAGACTGTTAATTAAAAACTTTAAAAAACCAAACAACAACAAAAAGCCAAGCATGACTATGCATGCTGTGGTACTTTGAATAGATGTCCCCCAATATATTCAGTGTTTTATTAGTTTGTTGTTTGCATCTGCAGCCACCTGGCTGGAGGCAATGTCACGGGGTGGATCTTAAGGTGTGGTGGTGGGTTTGAGATTCCATTGTAAAGATATACCAAGTGTGCCTAGCTGGAGTTCCTGAGGTGTGCTGTGCTGTGTGGCTTTTTGGCTTTTCTGTGTTTGGTCCTGTAAGAGCAGGCCAGCTTCTTCTGCCATTATGGAACTTCCCCTGAATCTGTAAGCTTCAATAAGTATCCCTTCCTCCATAAATTTGCCTGGTCTGGAAGTTCATCTCAGTGAACCTGAAGCATTTAGCCTCAGTCCTAAGTGGGGAGGGGGTGTGTTTTGCAGAGGCCAAAGGGTCACTGGGACCCATTTGTCAGCCAGTCTGGCAAGGAAAATGTCAACCCCAGGTTTTCAAAGCCAAATAACACACAAGAGCTGTAAAGGACAGTTGATGTTCTCTGGCTTTTGCATTCATGTGCAAGGGGCACACTCATCTGCATACACATGTACATGGATTAAACATACTCCTACTGCACACACCACACTACATACACAACACAACACACACACACTAAGATAAATATGAATATTTGACCGTTTTCAGATAATCTGGGTGGAATTTGAATCTCAGTTTAATCAAATTAGAAGCTGAATACTGTGAACTATTAAAATTCCACAACAGATTATAATTTAAGTACAGCCTCATTTCTGATTGTTTACCTGCATGTAAAACTATTCATAATTCTATGGAAGTTTGACTTATAATGTATGTAAAAGCATAGAGAGGAGAAAATATTTTAAGCAAGGATCTCTGACTCTACAAGTATGGGAAGGACAGTCAGCAATGGACAGCTGGGGGACAAGGGATCCCTGTGATCTGTCTCATGGACGGCTGTAATCTGTCATTTTTTCTTAGAAACTGCTAACTCAGAATAAAGGAAAAATAAAACGAGCCAGCAAACAAAGACTTCTGAGAACAAAGAACCCAAAACTTCTGAGCCATATAAATTGCCTATTCTTTTTCCTGTTTTTTTTTTCTTTATTTTTCTTTATTTATTTGAGAGCAACAGATAGAGAAAGAGGCAGAGGAGAGAGAGAGAGAGAGAGAGAGAGAGAGAGAGAGAGAGAATGGGTATACCAGGGCCTCCAGCCTCTGCAAATGAACTCCAGATGCATGTGCCACCTTGTATATCTGGCTTACTTGGGTACTGGGGAATTGAGCCTCGAACAGGGGTCCTTAGGCTTTACAGGCAAGTGCTTAACCGCTTAGCCATCTCTCTAGCCCCTAAATTGTCTGTTCTTAGTTATGTAGGATAGCTTGCATTTTTCATGTAGCCTGTCTTGGGAAATTAGAAAGATGGCCTCTTGAAAACATAGGTGATACACTGTAGGACAGGCTTTTTTGTCCTGCTAGTGAGCAAGCATGTAGTCCAACAACAAACCCCAGATGTGGAAAATGACCACTGTAACTATACAGAAGAAATGATTAACTGCATATCTGTGCAGCTTCATTTGTACATTCAAAATGGTCAAGATTTAAATGCTAAGTAATGAAAACACTTCAGTACTAGACACAGAAGAAGAGCAATTGCTACCTTTTCATAGACAGGTGATCACCCCAGCAAGGAACAGATCATATTCACTTGTGTACTTGAATCCACACACATCATATGTGGTCACACACAAACACCACACAAAGATTTTGTAAAAATAAAAAATTCTACTTTGCAACACATAAAATATAAACCACGTTTATAGTTTTAATAAAATTGTTGATGCTACATGTAATGAGTTTTGTCTCTCACCACTCATTACTACTCATTAAAGATACTATGTAACTGTCCATAAATCCTTTGTGTATTCTGTATATGGTTTGCCCATCCTTTAATTAGATGCTATTTTAGGTCCGAGACTCATCATTATGTTATCCCAGTGCATAATTTAAATCCTTTTCTCTCAGTTCTCTCCACATATAATTTATGGTAGAAATTAAAGACTGATGGAGAATGGGAAGTCTATTACATGACCGTAGTTTCTTAGGGTTTTTCTTTTTGTAAATGTTTGTTTTGACAGTTCTCAAAAGATGAAGCACAAATGACCAATAAACACATGAAAGAATGTTCAACATCACTAGCCATCAGATAAATGCAAATTAAAAGTACATAGAGGATTGGAGAGATGGCTTAGCAGTTAAGGCGCCTGCCTCCTAAGCCTAAGAATGCGGTTCCAATCTCCAGCTGTTCCAATCTCCAGGTCCCACGTTTAGCCAGATGCAGTGACGCAAGGGTGCAATGCCATACTTGACCACAAGGGGGCGCACACATCTGGATTTCTTTTGCAGCAGCTGAGAGACTGCTGGCACGCCCATCTCTATCTCTCTATCTGTCTTCCTCTCCCTTTCTCTCTGTCTCTCTCTGTGTCTCTCTCCAAAAAAAAAAGTACATAGAGATTCCATCTCACCGCAGTCGGAATGGCAGCCATTAAGAAAATAAATCACAATTGCTTGCAAGGATGTAAAGGAAAGGCAACCATTATATACTGTGTGACTGAAAACTAGTATAGCCACTATGGAAATATATATGGAGATTCTTTTAAAAAAACTACAAAGAGATCTTGAACATGACTCAGCTATATCACTCCTGCATATTTATCCAAAGGACTCCAGGCCAGCATATCGCAAAGGTATTTGTTTATCAATTCTTATAGCAGTACTGTTCAAGTTATGGAGCCAATATAGAAATCCTCACAGCATGATGAACAATGGAACTGGAGACCAGATGTTCTGCCTAAGTCAGGTGAGTGTGTGGTGGGGACAGGGAAACACACACATCAAAGACACACCACACACACACACACACACACACACACAATTGTATCCATCAGTAAAACTATAATATTATATTAGTAGTGAAAATTACTTTAAGAACCAAGTTATCTCAATATGTTTTCATTACTCTCATGGGATATATTTTTTTCCAAGAAGGGTAAATCTTAGATTATTTATTTTTTTTACTATTTTTTATGTATTTTATTTATTTATTTGAGAGAGATAAAGGGGGTGGGGAGAAAGAATGGGTGCGCCAGGGCCTCCAGCCACTGTCAACGAATTCCAGATGCAAGAGCCCCGTTGTGCATCTGGCTTATGTGGGTCCTGGAGAATTGAACCAGGATCCTTTGGCTTTGCAGGCAAATGCTTTAACTGCTAAGCCATCTATGCAGCCCCTAGATTTATTTCTTAAATCTTAGATTTATTAATGAAAATGTCTCTGGCTTAGAAAGCTCAAAGCTTTAGCAAATTTTGATAATTGGCATCATTTATTTAAGCATTGATCTAGAAGGTTGAAGATTAAAAGTACAAAGAAACTTTTGTACAATAGGCCAAATTTTATAAATACATTTATTTTTTTATTTTATTTATTTATTTGCTAGCAGAGAGAGACAGAGATAGAGAGGAGAGAGATGGCCACAGAGAGAATGGGCATGCAAGGGCCTCCAGACATTGCAAATGTACTCCAGAATCACACGCCCCCCTTGTGCATCTGGCTTACATGGGTATTAGGGAATCGAACTGGGGTCCTTTGGCTTCATAGGCAAGCTCCTTAACCACTAAGCCATCTCTCCATCCCCCTTACAAATATATTCAAATAATTGTAGTTGAGCAGGAATGCCCTGAGTAGGAACAATTTTTTAAAAATTTCTAAAGGCATAAAACACCCTTTCATATGATACTATACTACATATGCATAACTCACATCTTTGAGTATGTTGTTTCATTTACATTGTTTTTCTAATATTTTTATTTGATTTTCTAGTATTTTATTTATTTTCAAGGACAGAGAAAGAGAGAGTGAGAATGAGTGTACCAGGGCCTCTTGCTGCTGCAAACTCCAGACACATGCCCCTTTGTGATTCACCCTTTATCTGGGTGTTGGGGGTTTCAGCTTAGGCCAGCAGGCTTTGTAGGCAAGCGCCTTTAACCACTGAGCCACTTCTTTAGCTTCTTGTTTACTTTTCTTATTGCTGTGACAAAACACCCGACAGAGTAACTTCAGGGAGGATGTATTTTGATGAACAGTTTCCGAGGACTCAGTCCATGATGGACTCATGGTCATGATAGGAGCAGCTCAGGCTCTGGTGGTGGAAGCATGTTGGCAGCTGGTCACATCAGAGGTTTGGACTAAAAGCCGAGCATGCTGATAAGCAGGGTTGTGCTCAACCCTCGAGGCCCAGCCCTAGAAGCATGTGTCTGCTAGGTAGGCACCTTTCACAAAGGGTCTGTGAATTCACAAAACAGTACCCCTGGTTCACAGCTGGGACCTTCACATGGTCCTGTGAAGGACATTTCACCTTCGCTCCTCATATAGTAAGTGCAGAACCTTATCTTGATTTGTGAGATTAAGTGTAAGAAAAAATCTCATTGTGTTGGAGTAATTCAGTAAATTGTTTCATTTTTTGACACATGAAAGTAAATATTTCACTCTTTTTACATTGCTCACAGAATTGACATGCACTCAGCATCCTTTCTTTTAAAACATCTATTGAATGTACTTTTGGTAGTGAAGTGGCCTCAGACAGCTTTATGTATATGCTGCTTAGTTTATTCTTTGTAAGGATTATTAAATGTCTGAGAAAAAAAATCTATTAACTTATAACTATAATATACAAACTTCACTTTGGCAAATAGTGAATTAAAATTTAAGTGGTTAAATGTAGAATGGTTATGAATTCCCATTGTTTGAGCACATTTTTTTTCAATACAAACTAATGGAACTTAAACTATACAGTGAGTAAAATTTTTCCATTTAGCTAATGTTTTTCTGTGAACAATCATATATATGCATACATATCATTTAATATGCTGAATACAAATTTTCTATATTTTACATATTTTATTTATAAACCCATAAACAATAGATATGAAGAACCTATTAAAATAGATTTAAATTACCCAATGAAATATTGATAAATGTAGAAGGGACTGTGAAAATGCAGCTCTCATTTAGTTCATGTTTAAATTTTCAATGATAGTGCTTCTTCAAAGGGTGAAAGGAAAAACGAGACACAAGAGAAGAGAAGTTTCTTAAGTCATGCTGACAGCTTGTGCACATGGTATTTGGCCTCCCAGCCAGTCTCCTTTCATCACATTATGCAGCATTCTCCAACTTACAAATTATCTCAGCAGTATTTTTAAGGTTACACATTCTAATAATAATTCATAATGCACTGGGATAAATTAAACTAACACAAACAACTTGCTGTCAGTAAAAATAACTGGAGAACTGTCAACTTGAAGTAAGCAGAACACTTTGTTCCAATTGGACTTATATTGCTTAAAATATATACATAAAACATATATGTACATTTACACACGTGTGATAATATATTTCACTGTTACTTTAAAAAAATGTTTATTTGGACTTCCGGTCAAGATGGCATCTGCCTAACATCGCCACACCTCACAGGGAAGGAAAGATGGACTCGGAACCTGAAGAGAGAATCAGCCCATCCTTCGCACCTCACCAGGGCACCAGCTGAAGCCATAGAGTTATTGGGGAAATGACTGAGAGTGCTGCTTTCTCAGTGAACCTGGTAGCAGCACAAGGGCAGAGGAGATAGACACAAAGAACACTCAGCTCCTACCAAATCAGATATTCAGAGACACAGAGACTCCCAAACCTTGTTACTGAAATAGACCTAAAATGAACCCAACATGGCTCAGGGAAATTCGCGGAAGAGGGGGTGGAAAGATTGTTAGAGCCATGAGTTGGGTCATTATGCACAGAGACATTGCCTCTCCCACATAACTGATGGCTACCCCCATAATGCAAGACACACAGTCTCCATGGGGGGAGGACAGGGAGAAGGCTAACGATGGTACCATCATGGCTGTATATACACTATATACATAACTATTAAAATATTTAGTTATTTGCAAGTAGAGCGACAGAGAAACAGAGAGATGGAAAAGAGAGAGAGAGAGAGAGAATGTGTGCACCAGCTGCTGCAAACAAACTCCAAATGCTGCGCCATGTTATGCATCTGGCTTAATGTAGGTACTGGGGACTCAAACTCAAATGACGAGGCTTTGCAGGCATGTGCTTAATCACTGAGCCATCTCTCCAGTCCCTCACTGTTACTGTTTATTTTTAAATTATTATTATTATTATTGCAAGGAGAAGGAAAGAGAGAGAGAGAGAGGAGTGAGTTTGTATGAGAGTGCCAGGTCCTCCTGCCACTGCACATGAATTGAACCCAGGCCATCAGGCTTTGTAAGCAAGCAGTTTCACCACTGAGTACTCTCCAGCCCTCACTGTTACTTTTTAATTCATTATTAAAATCTAACAATTTTAATTCATCAGTAAATATTACTCATTAATTCTCAAGAAATTAAAAATACAATGTTGTATTCGATTTAGACTAGCAAGTTCTAAAACATCCCTGGGAAGAAATAATATCACTAGTATTATATGATTGAAAAGTTGCTTTGGGTTGGCTTACATATTTCAGTATTGTGATAGATTAAAGAGAGGCTAAAATATAACCCATGTGCTGTGCACCAGCCTTCACAGGGTGATTGTTTTTCTTTCTCTTGCAATATCATTATTCAGATGTACCTGTAAGCCAAATCCAGTGGTCACACCAGTCAGCTCAGCCCTCAGGAGGTTGAGGCAGAATTTCAAGGTGAGCTTGAGCTACACACAGTAGATCTTGCCTCACTAAAAGCAACAAAAATAACAACCAAACAAAGAAGACTGCAAATATATTTTTCCAATTAGTGGTTTTCTGCCCCTCCCCCGTGTTTGTTTTAAACCAATATGCCAGTTGTTTTATAAAGCAGTTTGAGTGGCTCTAATACACTGCAGCCTGTCGGGCTCCTGGACTCACAGGGAGGAAGGGAAAGGGATGATGGGAAACAGCATGAAGGCAGAAGGATGGAGGGAAAGGAGCGAGCAGACGTAGCGTCTATGCTCTGTTCTGAGCAGGAATCTTTCCCAGGAGGAGCTAAACCTCCGCCTTCTATTCCTACAGTGAGGTAAGACAGAAAAAAAGAAACACGAAAGAGAGCCAGCAAGGGCGTTTTGGAGACAGTAATCGTTTTGCTTCATGGGGTTGATGCAGCAGTGCCCTCGACTGGTTTTAAAAGGATCTGTTGGAACTGCATGAGTTTACAATTGTAAGATGTTTTACGTGGCTTTAAAGAAATGAAAATCCCTCTATAATTAACTTTAAAAGATCTGTGCACGGTGTATAAATTGTATCTGGTACCGGTCATACTATTCTCTTTGGTTTCATTTTGGCTATTACCAATGGGAGTCCTGGGAAAGGAATTCCTGAGCGTGGTAGAGGTCAGCAGTCATTCCAGCCACTGTGACCTATTTAAGTGTTCAAGAGTGCTGAGGATAATCCTATCAGGAATCTTCAAGAAGAGGCAAGGATATATGGAAATGATTGAATGACTGTAGGTGAAATTTTACCAAAATTTTGCAAAGAAGATGAATAAAACCTTAAATGAAGGTAGATATTGAGTTAGCTTGCCATTCTGAACTGTTATATGATCGCTTAGACTTTCTCATGCAAGATAATTCTTAGGATATAGTGGTGGACTTAAGAGTATTGTTCTTTTTTTTTGATTATATCAGTTGCTCCTTAGTGATACAAATGAAGTTGATGCTACGAAGTTGCCTGGAACAAAATGTTGACCTCTGGGCCAGAGAGATGTCTTAGCAGTTCTGATCCTTGCCTGCAAACCAAAGGACCCAGGTTTGATTCCCCAGGACCCATGTAAACCAGATATACATGGTGGCAGATGTGTCTGGAGTTCGTTTGCATTGGCTATAGGCTCTGGCATGCTCATTTTTGTCTCTCTCTCTCTTGCAAATAAATAAATAAATAAATAAATAAATAAATAATTACTTTAAAAAATGTTGAACCCTGCAACCTTTCTACTATGACTTCATTTGTGTGGTCAAAAGAGTATCAGCTTCAAAAATATTTAGATGAACTTCTGGGAGGTGTTAACCACCAGTGACATAAACAGTTAAGCAGAGTGCCTTTAATATATATAATTTATTTATTTATTTATTTGAGAGAAAGAAAGAGGGAGAGAGAGAGAGAGAGAGAGAGAGAGAGAGAATGGGCATGCCAGGGCCTCCAGCCACTGCAAACGAACTCTAGATGCATGTGCCCCTTGTGATCTGGCTTATGTGTGGCCTGGAGAATCGAACCAGGATTCTTTGGCTTTGCGGGCAAATTCCTTAAGTGCTAAGCCATCTCTCCAGCCCAGCAGAGTGCCTTTTAAAAAATACTTTTATTTATTTATTTATTTGCAAAGAGAAAGAAAGAAAGAGAGAGAGAGAGTGGTAGTTTGAATAGATGTCCTCCAATATATTCAGTGTTTTATTAGTTTGTAGTTTCCATCTGCAGTCACCTGGCTGGAGGCAGTGTCACTGGGTGGATCTTAAGGTGTGGTGGTGGGATTGAGATTCCACTGTAAAGACATGCAAAGTGTGCCTAGCTGGAGTTCCTGAGGTGTTCTGTGCTGTGTGGCTTTTGGCTTTTGCTCTCTGTATTTGGTCCTGTGGAGGCAGGCCAGCTTCTTCTGCCATTATGGAACTTCCCCTGGATCTGTAAGAGAGAAAAAGCCACAGCCAAAAGCCTCACAGCACACCTCAGGAACTCCAGCTAGGCACACTTTGCTTATCTTTAGATTGAAATCCTAAACCCACCACCACACCTTAAGATCCGCCCAGTAACTGCCTCCAGCCAGGTGGCTGCAGAAGCAAACTATAAACTAATAAAACACTGAATATATTGGGGGAACATCTATTCAAGCTACCACAGTTTTATAGCCAGCTTCCCCTTGCCAGTGTTTGGCACACTCTCCTGTTGCTGTTGTCCACCTTATGTTGGCCAGGGGGTGATGCTCATGCCATTGTTTTTCTTGCCATCATGGAGCTTCCTCCTTGAGCCTGTAAGCCAAAATAAATCTCTTTTTTCCCACAAGCTGCTCTTGGTCAGGTGATTTCTGCCAGCAATGCGAGCTTGACTGCAACAGTGGAGGTACCAGATAGCACTGCAGCATTCTCCACCCACCACAGAGTTTACTCTTCTTGTATCCCAAGAAAGCTCAAAAGTTGAACAAATAATTGATAATTATATGAAATTAACTATGAATAAATGTGTTTGGAGGATTTGGACAAGCATCAAGAGAGAAATCCCAGATGGCAGACAACCTTGGGGACTTTCCAAACTTAACATCAAAATGACAACTCCACTCAGACGAATAGGATCCATGACTGCAGTTGCTCTTTACAATAGACAACACTGCCGTTCATCAAAGATGAGCAACTTTTGCATCATCATCCATTTTCCAAGGAATGGTGCTAGACGGAATCCTAGGTCCTCTAAGCCTAGAATTTTATATTCTGCAAAGAACTCTAATTAAATTTACTCATTGTTTATGTTTATTTATAATGCTATCTCTCCACCAGTAATCAAAGTTATTAGCACATATTAAGTTCTATTTTCAAGTAAGTTACATTCTCCTTTACTTTTCCCATTTTTTTCTTATGAAAAAGTCACTCTTAGTTTCTGATCCAGTAACTTATTATTTCAGGAAAATTATTCTTAAACTGTTGTCCTTTCTAATGCTGCATTTAGAATTAGAAAAGCAGCTTCACTTGGGTCTACTGGTTAAATAATAGTTGTGTCCTGTTGAGTTGAGCCTTTTAAATATCAAGCTTAGCATAGCCTTTCTGTGTTAATCACTAGAGTAACAGGAGTGAGCTTTCACGTCAGCGTTTGTTACTCACTCATTTCCTCACATGCTGTCCCATGTTTTGTCACCATAATCATTAAATACCACTACAATAAAATAATAAGATGCAGATCTAATCTTATTTTGGAAAATGTCATTACATAAAATTAATTTTCCTCCTATTTTGAAGTTACCCTTCACTTAATCACTTTATCCATAGTCTTAGAAAACTGTTGCTAAAAAGGTTTTTAGATGGAAATTACTGTCAAATTTTGCAAAGAAAGATATTTCATCATTCAATTTACAAACTTCACTTTTCAAAGGCTTAGCATGAACTTGGATTTCTTTCAGAATAATGTAGAAGTTTCTATTAACTTAATGACCCTTTACATTAATGAACATGCTCGAATCTATGTTTACATTTGAAAAATGGATGGCAAATTTCTTTTATGTCATACTTCACAGTCTTAAGCACAGATGCTATTACTAATCAAAAGTATCCAACCTTCTACAGAGCCCGTCTTTTGAAGATAAATACATGTTTTCATAAACTTCAAAATTTCAGAAGAGGAACAAATATAGGAAACCTGTATTTCTTAATAATTCCAGAATTATGCTGGGTTGCCTGCTTGGACAGTGTGCAGTGGTCTGCAGCGAGTAGGCCAGACCCCTGTTTCTGGGCACCTCCCACCTCCGGGGTCTAGGTTCCCTGCACTGTCTGTGTGCTGGAGGGCACGGCATGGAATAAGTAGTTCAGATCCCTGTTCCCTGCTCCTCCTACACCCCTGGCTCTGGTAGGTCCCATTGTGCCTTGCTTGAGGAGGCCTGGTCCATGTGTGGGCTGTGGAATCAGGCCTTTTGCTTTGATATCCTGACTGGCCATTGGGTTTTAACATCCCTGTTCATCTGAGTCTGAGGGTGCACAGGCCACAGGACAAAAACTTGCTTCCTCCTCAATAAAATAAAGAGTCTTCCTAAAATGGGTAGACAACAACACAAAAAAGCCAGTGAAAGTCAGAAAACGGAGTTATTTCCACAAAGGATACCTCATCATTCAGTGGAAACCTACAACGAAATCATAAACAAATCAACAGAAATTCATCCCAAAACTGAAAGCACAACAACCAAAGAGACCCTGATCAAACAAAAATCTCTAAACTGGAAGCAAAACATGAAAGAACCAATAATGATATCAACAAAATTGAACAGAATCATCTCCGAGAACATTCAGCTTTTGACAGTAGGCTTAACTTGATGGAAGAAAACATTACAACCCTCCAAAGAGATATGAATAAATTGAAGGTGAGTCAAGAAATGCAAGATCTCAACAACCTGTTGATTAAAGTTAATGAAGACTTGATCAAATGCAAGAATGAACTCCAGGAAGCATCAAGAAAATCAGAATTGAAAATCGTACCTCAAAAAAGAGTTGGACATGATGCAAAGTAAAACAATAGAAAACAAAAATCAAATAGAAATTATAAAAACCTCTCCAGTACCCCTCACCAACAGAGTCACTTATGTGGATGACAGAACCTCTGAACTGGAAGGCAAGATAGAAGAAATTGATTGGGAGGCCAAAAACTTTGCTAAGTTCAAAAAATCAAGTGAACAGAATATGAGGGAACTGTGGGGCACCCTAAAACAACCAAACATCCAGATCATGGGTATACCAGAAGGAGAGGAAATCCAGGGCAGAGGCATAGAGAACATATTCAACAAAATTATTGAAGAAAACTTTCCAAATCTCTCAAAAGAGAGGCCCAGCCAGATACATGAAACCCACAGACACCAAACAGACCGGACCAAAGAAGAAACTCTCCAAGACACATCATAGTAAAAACTAAAAAACAAAAACAAAGAGAGAATGTTAAAAGCAGCAAGAGAGAAACACAGCATATAAAGGCAATTATATACCATTTGAAATCTGAAATTACTTACTTCATAGATGTCATAAATAATAACACAGTTAAGAAATGTCTTGCCAAATTACACTCCTAAAATTAATTTATTGGCAACAGTATGGTCATTTTATCCCTGTTTGTTTGTTTGCCTTTCTCTCTCTCTCTCTCTTTCTTTCTTTTCTTTCTTTCTTTCTTTCTTTCTTTCTTTCTTTCTTTCTTTCTTTCTTTCTTTCTTTCTTCCTATCTTTCTTTTGTTTGCTTTTGTTCTACTAAGTTGACTATTAGCTGTAATGAAAGCCATATTAGTACTAACATATAACTGAAAATGTCCTTATCACTTCAAGATATTCCTGAAACATACATTTTTGTTGAACAGTCTTTCTACTAAATCTTTGATGAAATGGATACAGCAACCAGTGATTTAACAGGAAGGCCATAAAATGCAGAAAGTAAAATTAATTACCCTCTAAAACAGAGGTTCTTATTTTTTCCCTCCATTTGGTACTGCTTTGACAATTTATGAAGTCCCTGTATTCCTCGAAAGGTATCACAATACAATAAAGTTTATAAAATTAACAACTATCTCTTTTTTTTTAAAAAAAGAAAACTTGTATAGGAAGATACGTGCTTTATTATATTGAATAACAAGACCTAGGAAATGTTCTAGTAGCCTCTGCAATTTTAAAATGGTAATAATTTGCGGTACTGAAACAACTATATCAGAATGTGAGAGCAAGCTACAATTTTCAGTTTCTGAGGAAATTTGATGCCATAGTCGTTTGTTGCCTGTGATTCTTTAACTTCTATCACCAGCTTGTTTGCATCAGACACCAAGTAGAGACCCACTTCTTGGGCAGATTAGTGAGGGCATTTACATTAAGGATTAGTAGAGCTAGAAGCCCTTCTGGTACATATAGAGAGGGTCTAAGAAAAAGCAACCTTTTTGGGGGGATCTGGCTGACCTTGCTACTTGCCAGTGAGTACATCTACCCTGGTGTAGCCATCCTTTGCTGACTTCAGAGTCCAGCTTTTCTGGCTGAAAGCTCTCCAGTACTTCTTCAGTTTTTCAACTTCTGATTAGGATTGGCAAGCCTCCTGCATTGAGCAGCTACTGGGTTCCCAGACTCTCCCGTCTTCAGACAGGCATTGTTGTACTACCCTCCCTGTATTATACAAATTAATCTAATGAATCCTTTGTATGATATATATTCATCTGATCAGTTCTATTCCTCTACAGAACCCCAATTGATACATTGCCTAAGCTTTTAATAGCAGGAAATAAGATATTTTAAATGGTATGTGAAAATGATGATGTTAACTTCTATGCAAGTGATCTAGGTTTCTTCGTAGCAATCAATAAATAATGACTTATAAAGCACCAACATCTGATTCTCTTTATGTAATAATTCATGAATATCTATGCACAGAGAAGAAGCACAGCCTACTTATGTCTTTTTATGAAAGGCCCTTCATTCTGTGCATCTTTTTAAAATTTATCTTGGTAAAATATTATTTCAATTCCAATGGCATTCTTTTAAGAACTAGGAAAATAATCTTAAAATTCATATGAGAGTACAAAAACTGTAATAATCAAAGAAATCCTGAAGAAAAAAAAGACCAATACTGGAGAAATTTCAAATTAGAATCCAGAGCCACAGTAACAAACACAGCTGCCCCCATTCCCTGACAGCTCTGTGTAAAATGCCAGTGTAAAAAAAAAAAAAAAAACATTGTGTGTGTGGTCTTGCACACGTATGTACCCTGGCAGGGGGGTTCCCCTGTCGTCCCCTGTGATGGGGGTGTCCCATGCCCTCCCTTGTGATGGGGTGCCCCTTGCCCTCCCCTGTGATGGGGTGCCTGTGCCCTCCCCTGTGATGGGGTGCCCCATGCCCTCCCCTGTGATAGGGTGCCTGGTGCCCATGCCCTCCCCTGTGATGGGGTGCCCCATGCCCTCCCCTGTGATGGGGTGCCCCTACTTTTGCTGGAACAGAGCAGAGCATCTGGAGCCGGGCTCCATTGCTCTTCTGCCCTGTCTAATTTGATCTGGAGTCTCTTATTGATATACAGGAGCTTATGTTTTGGTTGTTGTGAGCCTCCAGAGGTTTCCCTGTTTCTCTTCCCCTTGTGGTCCTGGTGTTAAAGGTTGTGTGGCCATACCCAGCTCTTCATGTGGGTTCTGGAGATTGGAACTCAACAGTTTCAGACCCTCTCATGCCCTCATACTTGCACAGGAACCCCACTAATCACTCACCATCTTGCCAACCTGTTACTGGAATTTTGATGGGGATTGATTGTATGGAATCTGTAAAACACTCTTGTAATGTAGCCATTTTCACAATATCAGTTCTGCCAATCCATGAACATAGAAGGACCTCTTGTATTCTAGTTTTTCCCTCAATTTTTTAATTTGATGTTTAAAATTTTTCATTGTGGAGCTCCTTTGCTCCCTTGGTTTGGGTTATTCCTACATATTTTTTAAAGCAATTTTGACTGAGATTATTTTCATGATTTTTAAAAATTTTATTTATTTACTTATTTGAGAGAGTGAGAGAGGGAAAAAGGCAGAGAGAGAATGGGCAAGCCAGGGCCTCCTGCCCCTGCAAATGAACTCCAGACCCATGTGCCTCCTTGTGCATCTGGCTAACATGGGTCCTGGGGAATCAAACTGAGGTCTTTTGGCTTTGCAGGCAAATGCCTTAACTGCTAAGCCATCTCTCCAGCCCATGATTTATTTTTTTATCATGCTCATTATTGATATATGGAAAAGGCTTTTTATGTTGATTATGTGTCTTGTACTTTAGAGACAGTATTTTATGTTCTAACAATTTTCTTTATTACTTTAAAATATTGTAATTTATTTTTCTGTGTGAGACAGAGCCAGAGATAGAGAGAGAAGATAGAGAGAAGAGAAGAGAAGAGAAGAGAAGAGAAGAGAAGAGAGAGAGAAGAGGAGAGGAGAGGAGAGAGGAGGGAGGAGAGAGGAGAAAATATAGGTGTCCGAGGATCTCTTGTTGCTGCAAAGGAACTGCAAACACATGGACCACTTTGACCATCTGGCTTTATGTACATACTGGGGAATTGAACCTAGACCAGCAAATAGGGATAATTTGATTTCTCCCTTTCTGATTTTTATCTTTTTATTTCATTCTCTTGGCTTATTGCTCTAGCTAAGACTTCAGGTACTACATTGAATAAGAGTGGACAAATGGAGCCGGGCATGGTGATGCACACCTTTAATCCCAGCACTTGGGAGGCAGAGGTAGGAGGATCTCCATGAGTTCGAGGCCACCCTGAGACTACATAGTGAATTCCAGGTCAGCCTGGGCTAGAGTGAAACCTTATCTCGAAAAACAAACAAACAAACAAAAAACAAACAAAACAAACAAACAAAGAGTGGAGAAATGGGTTTTGAGTGTTGCCCATACAGCATGATATTGGCCTTTATTATCCTGTGATATTTTCCTTTTATTCCTAGGTTATGCAGGAATCTTACCATAAAGATGTGTTGGATTTCATCAAAAAACTTTTCTCTTCTACCATGTATTATTACCAATAAGAAAATCAATACAATTAACTTCAAATTACCAAAGTCACACCTTGCTTGTGGGGCTTGTTTTCGGTTAGCAGCACACGTGCCTGCATTATCTCATGATCCTCCACTCCAACTTAGCACAAACAGCTGCTTCACTTGTCCTCTCTCAGAGAATTAAAATTCAGATACTTAGTAATTTAATTCATATATCTAACTGTAATGTTAGAGCTTAAATCTAGGACAGTTTTGTATGTTAAATGTGCCTTGGTGTTTGCAAAGCACAGTTTATAAAAGACAAATGCAAAATTGTTCTTGACTTTTCTGGACTCTCCTCTTACAGGAAAGAGAGATGGTATGGTGAATGCATTGATATGCTCACAAGATAATGTGTCTTATCTCAGCTCTGGAAATCATCTAGGATGTTGTAGGGGCTGGGTTTGGGAAGTCAACTTTTACCATTTATTTCGAAAAGTATTATTGTGTAGGTCTGATTGTTCCTCTTCTTTCTTTTTACCTCCTTTTCAATCTTCTGTGTCTTGGAATAAACAAGTCTTTAGCACAAGTTGAACAAATTGTCCTAGAATTAAAATCAGCCACTGCATTTGGGATTCAAAAGATATCTCTGTTCTATAAGAGTTGAGAAATTAACTTTCTAGTTTTTTGAGTCTTTCCTAATGTCATTCACAAAGTTTTAAACCTTTATTAACTTCTTGAACATCTTTCATTAAATTTGTTCCTAGCTATTCTTTGCTGCTAATAAGTGAAATGCATATATACTATAGTATTTTTAATCTTCACCCATAGGGAGGTCTCTTTATATTTCTAGATTTTAAAAGATATTTTGTTTCTATTTTGTTTTGTGTTTCCTCATGAAAGACTTTCCACTCAGTAATGTTTAGAGTGAGAAGTTAAAAGCAAGATATTTCAAATTCTGAAAGAAAGAAGATATGAGTGCAAAATGTTTTAACCAGCTCAGATAAAAAATAAAGATGAAAAATAAACTTTTATTCTAACCATTAGTCAAATATAATGTAGGCAAACAGTAGATGCTTTAAAACATAAAGAAACTCAGGCTTCAATAAGTTCTTGGCATAACAAGCAAAGCAAAAATAAAAGAATAAAACCCACATTAACAACAATGAACACAGAAACAAATTTATTGATCCTCCTCACCAATTAAAATTGTTTTAAAGAATTCCACAGTCAAAATGACACAGTGGGAGCAAGGTAGGCTTCTTTAGCAATTCTACAGGCCATCCAGGATGCTGCAAAAATATAAACTAGGTATGTTTTAGGCCACACAAATGCATTTCACACAATTCTGGAGGCTGGGAAGTTCAAGCTCAGGCCATTGGCAGGTCCAAGTGTCTGTGGCAATTCCATGTTCTTGTTCATGGACAGCGTATCTCTTGAGCACTTACAAGCTGGAAGAGACCAAGGAGATCTTTGGGGCCTCTGACCCTTTACCAGGAGAACAATCTTCTCTAGAGGACTCTTCAGCCATGGCCTTATCACCCTCACATCTTTACTTCTTAATTTTATGAACTGGGATGTGAGAATCTCAACACTTGAGATTTGGGGAATTATAAACATTTACACTATATGCTTAGATTTTATTAAACAAAGGTACAAATTAAGCTTCTGAAAATTATGATTTTAGAAGAGAATATAGCCTAACTTTGATAATGCCTTTAATTTGATATAGCAATATTTACTCAACAAAGATTTATCCAGTACTAAGTATAGATACAGATTTTAGTCCTTTAAAATTTTAAGTCTTATAATGTGACAGACAAAAAACCCTTAGAAGTCCAGAGTTGAGAGTGGAAATGGAAATCAGATGGTGATGCTTTGTTGGCAGGGCGTTAGGAGTAAGTTTGTGTGGGAACATGTGGCAGCCTGCACCTGCAATCCCACCACTCTGGCAGAAGAATCGGGAATCCAAGGCCAGCCAGGGCTACACTCCTCCCCTAACCAAGGGAAAATAGTTTTCATCAACTTCAGATATATGACCCCAATCTAACTCTACAGGAGAGTTGTACAATAATTGTTTAGAAAACACCTTCTCTTGCAATAACCATGCATTTGTTTAATGGTCTTCAATCCACAATTACTTTTGTAACCCCTGAACGTACTTCACTTTGTTATAGTAGCACCTATGGTTATTTTTACTGACAGCTTCTAGAAGTATAAAAAATAAACCACGATGATTCCCTTGCCCATTCTCCTCTGCTCGAATCCACCTTCCACTGAATCCTTTCTTCTTTCCGATTGGTTTCTCTTTTGTATTGACGCCAACATCTTTTCCTCCCATTAGAAGGTCTTGTACGTAGTCCCAGCACCGTGAGGTCACGGACATTGAGGCCATTTTGTGTCTGGGAGAACACATTGTAAGCAGTCCTGCCCTTCCTTTGGCTCTTACATTCTTGATGCCACCTCTTCGGCAATGGACCTTGAGTCTTGAAGGGAGTGATAGAGATGTTTCAGTGCTGAGCACTCTTCTGTTACTTCTTGTCAGCACTATGGTGACTTTTTTCAATTGTTTTTATTTATTTGTTAGGGAGAGGGAGAGAGAGAGAGAGAATAAGAGAAAGAGGCATGCCAGGGCCTCCAGCCACTGCAAACAAACTCCAGACACAAGCACCCCTTGTGCACCTGACTTACATGCTTACATGGGTAGGGAATTGAACCTGTGTCCTAAGGTTTGAAGGCAAGCCTCTCTCCAGCCCCTGTAGTGACTTTTGAATAACTTCAGTAGTCAATGCCATCTGAAAAGAGAAGCTTCTTCAAGCAAGAGTAACAGTAGCATGAATATATGGGTACAAACACAAAAAAGTGCCTAGAGGAAAGTTTAATAGGCATAATGTATACATTTATCCAGACAACAGCAGGCGTTATTCCCCTAGGGCTCATGACCTCCCCAGCCATCAGCTTTTGAGTAGGGTGTCACTACCAGGGTGTCTGTCAGTTCCAGGGTGTCATTCAGTACCAGGTGTCTGTCAGTACCAGGGTGTCTGTCAGTACCAGGTGTCTGTCAGTACCAGGGTGTCTGTCAGTACCAGGGTGTCATTCAGTACCAGGGCGTCATTCAGTACCAGGTGTCTGTCAGTACCAGGTGTCTGTCAGTACCAGGGCGTCATTCAGTACCAGGTGTCTGTCAGTACCAGGGTGTCATTCAGTACCAGGTGTCTGTCAGTACCAGGTGTCTGTCAGTACCAGGGTGTCATTCAGTACCAGGGCGTCATTCAGTACCAGGTGTCTGTCAGTACCAGGGTGTCATTCAGTACCAGGTGTCTGTCAGTACCAGGGTGTCTGCCAGTACCTGGGTGTCATTCAGTACCAGGGTGTCATTCAGTACCAGGGTGTCATTCAGTACCAGGTGTCTGTCAGTACCAGGGCGTCATTCAGTACCAGGTGTCTGTCAGTACCAGGGTGTCTGTCAGTACCAGGGTGTCATTCAGTACCAGGTGTCTGTCAGTACCAGGGCGTCATTCAGTACCAGGTGTCTGTCAGTACCAGGATGTCATTCAGCACCAGGTGTCTGTCAGTACCAGAGTGTCATTCAGTACCAGGGTGTCAGTACCAGGGTATCCGTCAGCACCAAGGTGTCAGTACCAGGGTGTCATTCAGTGCCAGGTGTCTGTCAGTACCAGGGCGTCATTCAGTACCAGGGTGCCGGTACCAGGGCACCTGTCAGTACCAAGGTGTCAGTACCAGGTGTCTGTCAGTACCAGGGTGTCATTCAGTACAAGGGTGTCCGTACCAGGTGTCTGTCAGTACCAGGGTGTCATTCAGTACCAGGGCATCTGTCAGTACCAGGGTGTCAGTACCAGGGGGTTGTGTATTCTGACTTCAGGTGTCTGCAGTCATGATCTCTACCCAGGAAGGGAAGTGGAAAGACTCCTTAAGCTTGAAGAGGTAAGGAAAGGCCAGATCCTCCTGACATATCTGACCTCGTAGTAAAGTGCAATGACCTAGATTTCTCTACACTCCTGCCCTTAACCAGGACAAGGCTGTTCATGTTTTGGTTCATCACCTCTAAGGTGCCTAGTCAATTTCTGCCTGTTATTGTAATGATTTTTTGTGAAATCTTTTCTTTTAAAATTATTTATTTAAATTTGTATACAAAGTATTGGATTTCATTATTGCATTTTCTTTTTGTGGGCATTTGTTCCTCTTTCATTTATTTATTTATTATTTATTTGAGAGGAAGAGAGGAGAAAGAGGCAGATAGAGAGAATGGGAATGCCAGAGCTTCTAGACATTGCAAACAAACTCCCAACACGTGCTCTACCTTGTGCAGCTGGCTTACGTGGGTCCTGGGGAATCAAACCTGGGTCTTTTGGCTTTGCAGGCAAGCACCTTACCCACCAAGCTGGCTCTCCAGCCCCATTTACTTATTCTTTATTTTTATTTTTTTGGTAGGGCACATCTTTAAAATTTTTTTTTTTATTGACAACTTCTTTAATTGTAAATGATATCCCATGGTACTTCTCTCCCTCTCCAAACTTTCCCTTTTGAAAATATTTAATTTATTTATTTTTCTGAGAGAGAGAGAGAGAGAGAGAGAGAGAGAGAGAGCAGATAGAGAAAAAGAGAGAATGGGTGTGGCAGGGCTTCCAGCCATTGCAAACAAACTCCAGACCTATGTGCCCCTTTGTGCATCTGGCTGACGTGGGTCCTGGGGAATCGAACAAGGATCCTTTGGCTTTGCAGGCAAATGCCTTAACTGCCAAGCCTTCTCTCCAGTTCTATAATTTCATTTTCTGCTCTTAGTATTTAGTGTAGTCCAACTAAACTTAGCTATGGTGTGTGTCATGAGAAAGATATCCTGGCTGACTTTGTCCGCAGGTGGGTCCAGTGGCCCCATACCTGTGCGTTGTGTGGGGTCAGCGCATCATACTGGCTGCTGGTTGGATATCTTGAGCCTCTGTACCTCGGCTTCATTTCTCTACTTGAGGGGATTTGTTTGTTCTGGTCTCTCATGGTTTTCAGACACACTGGCCTATCCCATCTTCCTTCCAATAATCTGGGCCATTTGTAGACCTTCTCATATTCATACTCTTTGGAAACACTTATTCAAATTTTGGTTCAGACTTGGTTTGAAGTTGTTTTTGTAGATAGTGACATTTAATAAGTGTTAAGTCTCATTTCAAAATCTCAATCTAATCTCTGATCACAGAGACTTTTCTTTTTTATGGTCTTTAAAAGTTATTATATTGAGTTTGTAGCCAAGTTATGTTTGATTCCTCTCTGTATTTTTGTTGCTATGGTAAAAGGACATTCTTAATTAGATTTTCTTCTTATTGCTTTGTGGAGAAATAACATTTTTTTTCAGCCAGCAAGTATTTTTCACAATACTTTGTAGTTAGATTATATTAGATTTTCTATGTAGGGAATTATTTTGTGTTTTTGTTTTTGTTTCTTTCCAATACTTGCCTCTTCAATTTAATTTTTTTTCCTGCAGTTTGTTGGTTGGAACAAATCAGATTGCTTGCACTTTGCCACAATACTGACTTGTCTATGGTTCTGCGAAGTTGTTCTGTCTGTCTCTTCAATGTCCTACCTTCAGATTGGATAGTTCTGTGAGGGTGGCTCAGAGATTTCTTCCTTTCTTTTCTTTTTCTTTCTTTTTTTCCCTTAGGTGTTGATTAGGTGGCACTGTACACTTGCTTTGAGAGTGTCACAACGTTTCTTTGTCTCATTTTTTGCCTCTTCTTGACACAACTCCTAGCCCTAACCAACCAGCTCTCCCTCTGGGTCACCTGAGCTAGAAGGTGGGACCTACCACCATAAGGTTATAAACACCTTGATGAAGGCAGGGCAAGCTCTTGAGCTGCCTGACCACTTGGGAACTTCCAGCAGCAGTTAGTTATGGGGGAGAGACAATGTCTCTGTGCAAAATGTCCCAACTTGGGGCTCTAACAATCTTTCTGCCCCTCTTCTGCAGAATTCCCTGAGCCATGTTGGGAGCATTTTAAGTCTACTTCAGTGATGGGCACTCAGGAGCCTCTGGATCTCTAGTTTGGTAGGTGTGGAGTGTCCTCAGTGTCTGCCTCCTTCACCCTTGTGCCTTTCAGGCTTGGCCTGAGCTACACTGCTGATATGCCAGTGTCTCCACATTGCGGACAGGTTTTATTGATCAGTCTTGCCCAAAGTCTTAGGTAGTCAATCACAGATTTTCAGAAGATGGCAGTCTGAAATGTGGATGCCAGCAATAATGTCCCATAAAGTTTGCTTCGTGTGCTAGTGCCTCATCAGTATGGTTCATTGCACCTGTGGTCATTGTGCTACAGACTTTATTAGACCTGAGCCCATAAGCTTTCCAAACTATGCATTTGTCATCTACTTCATTGTATAGTGGCCCACTAAGTGTTCTAATCTCCTATATTTTCTCAACTCTCTTTAAAGTTAAATAAGTCTCCTTTAATTTTTTTTTTTAAATTTTGTTTATTCTTATTTATTTATGAGCAACAGACACACACACAGAGAAAATGGGCACACCAGGGCCTCCAGCCACTGCAAACGAACTCCAGATGCATGTGGCACCTTGTGCATCTGGCTTACATGGGTCCTGGGGAATTGAGCCTCCAACCAGGGTCTTAGGCTTCATAGGCAAGCACTTAACCACTAAGCCATCTCTCCAGCTCAGTCTCCTGTAAATTTTATTTGAATGACTTGTTCCAGAATTATATTTTTGGGGTTTTGTTCTTTTAGGGTTTTAGGCTGTAGAGATTTTGATGTTTTGGAACTATGACAAAGAATTTCACCTGGAGAGATGGCTCAGCTGTTAAAGGCACTGGCATGCACTGCCTGAAGGCCTCAGTTTGATTCTCCACTATCCATGTAAAGCCAGATGCATAGTGGTACATGCATCTGGACTTTGTTTGCAGTAAAAGGAGACCCAGGCATGCCCATGCTCTCTTTCTTTGTTTATCTTTCTCTGTTTGCAAATAAATAATAAAAATATTGTTTTTTAAAAAACAAAAATATTTAAATAAACAAAATCATTTTACCTTTTGGCATCATAACTCAACCCTAACCTAAACATTCCTAAAGACGACTTTCAGAAGAGTTTCTCTGCCTTCTACTTTTGTCATCTAAAGCAAAGCATTTAGTTTCTATCAATTTCACTTTCAGAAATCTATAAAGTGGTCATTATGATAGCCAAATAGAACCTTTTTTGGGGGGTGGGGTAAGATCAACAGACTGGCTTTTTTTTTTTAATGAGAGAGAGAGAGAGAATTGGCACCCAAGGCCTCCAGCCATCGCAGTTGAACTCCAGACACATGCACCCTCTTGTGCACATTTGCACACTTGTATCTGGCTTACGTGGGACCTGGAGAGTCAAACATGAGTCCTTGGGCTTCTCAGGCAAACGCCTTAATCGCTAAGCCATCTCTCCAGCACTAGTGCTTTTGTAATAACGTTACATCACATTTGAAAACTACCGCTTTGGCATGCTTGGTCCATGATGGGGCCTCAGAAAACATGAAGAGATTTATTTTACTTCCTTCCCTACTTGTGGGAGGAGTGATCTCAATTTCTTTATAATATTGTGCTAGTTGGTTTGAACAACATTCAGTATTATTCTGGAGTATGATAAATGGCATAGGTTTTATTTTACTTTTATATATTTATTTTTGATATAAAACATTTTAGGAACTTTTTACTTATATAACACCACTGGGAATTCCTTGTAATATATGCATATTTTAGAAATTTAATAGTTTCTAGTAACTTTACAATAAGGTTCATAAAGCATATTCAAATGGACTTTTTAGGTGCAATTAATTTTGATAATCAAATATTCTCTAGCATAATAATCATATTTGAACTCTATCAGATTTAAAAACTCTAATAGGACTGTAGCTCTTCCCCTTCCTTCCCAAAAAGAAGGCCTCTTGAAAGTTTCAGCTTGCAGCCCACAGGCACAGTGGAGCACCTAGGCCCCAATAAGCCCGTCACTATCAGTTGAAGAGCTGGCCCCGATCTCAAGATGCTGGGAGGTAAAAAGGATGACTGAAAGAAGAACTCAGGAGTATATAAGTGTTTTATTTCTCGTTACTTGAGATTAAGGCTCTGCAGTTTCAGTGAAACAACAAAACACACACACACACACACACACACACACACACCTCTGCTTCCTTTTCCTGGCTCCCCAACTTCCTTTGGGTTTTTGGCTGCAGGTATGATATTAATGTTTAGAAAGCCCCCTAGGAAGCTTTCTCTTTTGTTAGATGCTACAAGCACGATTGAATCTCCTTGGATCAAATAGTGTTATACGAAAAAGCTGAAGAAAGTGAAAAAGGATTCCCCAAACCTGGGTGCACCTAGTGCGATGTGAACTTGGCTCTTGACTGACCTCCTTAGCCTCCTCCAGTCCTTCTCTGCTCATGGAGTCCTTTCTCGTTTATTTTATGTTATTTTTTAGTTCTTTCTTCCTTTCGGTCTCCTCCCACATTGTATTCTTATGACTGTCATCCAGTGCGTGCTACATCACATACATAAGCCAGTAAGTTGACTGTTGGTGTTTTCACTTTATTGGACCACAGTTCTTGCTGTCTTCTGAGAGGGTCGTTAATCAGTGTGCCACCATTGCACCAGTTGGCAGAGTTTGCCTGGCTGGCCAACGGTAAACCTTGCAGGATCTCCTGTTGATTAATACTGTTGATGACTCCTCCCCACTGAACTCCCTCCAGCGTCCTGACAGTGCGTCCACAGGGAGGAGGCTTCCGGTTCTGCTCCAGCTTCCTTTCTGGGTTACCTGCCGCCCAAGCTTGTGGAGTCTCTAGCAACATCCTCTTACCATCTAGTTTTTGTGGCAATGGACTATATTGTTTTGGGGCATCAGGGGTCTCTCTGATCAACAAGAGCATATGTTTTGATAACGCAGGCATATTAGGCAACTGAGCAAAATTTCACCATGCAGGAGATCTATAAAAAATCATTTTTAAAAAAGTGATAGTTCCAGTATTGTATGAAATTCTCCCTGTCTCCCATGTAGCAGAGGCCACTGGATTTTGCTTTGTGCTCCTCAGCCCCGCACAGTCCCAAGCAGCTCAACAGAGTATTTTGTTCATGTTTTTGGTCCATCTACATTTCTATGTTTGGCAAGGGAGCAAACTTTTTTTTTTCTTATCTTCCATATGGTGTGAAAAAAATATGGCAAAGAAGCAAATCTGGTGAAGAAGGAGATTAAATGCAGGGAGTTGAGCTGAGTTGAGAGGAGAGGTGGGAAATCAGAGGGTTGTAGCGTCTGCTTCAGTCCTTCCTGACACAGTGTCTGCCTCCCTGAGTCTGGCAATGCCTTGTCTACACTTCATGTAATCCCCATTCGGAGTAGGCTAGGTCCTGCGGAACCGTCCTTCTTATGTGCTGCATTGCTTTCAATCGGATTATATTGAAATTCAATCTCACAGTGCACTATAGAAATGTAAGGTTTTCTTTTAAAACAATTGGCATCTAGCACCATGCGCATGGCTGGTGTTCTTTCTCTCTAAAATCTGCACATATTCGTATGAATATTATCTAGTATGTGGTATTTTACATCTATAAGTCCATAAGCTGACAATTGGTATTTTCACTTTTATCAGACTACAATCCTTTCGGTCTTCTTAGAGGGTCATAAATCATTCGATCTGCCTCTACAGCGTACGCCAGGATAACGTGCAGTGATTCTTTTATATCATCTTACAATTGTGGGTCACACACCAAGTCTCCACATTGGCTGTGATATTCACTCTAGCAAACTCCGAGGCAGACCTCACGTGCCGCCATGGCCACTTGTGGGCTCCCTGTCCCCCTGTGCACTGCTTGTCCCACCTGTGGGACTACTTGCAGGGGTACGTGACATCCTTCCCCCAATCCTCCATGGGTGCTCCCGGTTTCTGGGCTTCTCTGCGGGTTCAGCTTTACTGCTCGCTCTGTACAAGCTCTTCCAGCTTGTATTAATTGTGGAATCTTCCAGCAAACAACCCCAATATCTGCCAACTTCTCCTTAGCCCCAACACAATAGCCCAAAGAACTTTCTTTCAATTAACTTAGCAAAACCCACATTACAGCAAACACAGGGTGTTAAGATCAAACTTTAAAAGCTATCAATATAAGAAAGTACATATTTAAGTGATGTAAGATTTAATATTGGTATGCAACGTTGATAGTTTCTTTTCTTTTTAAAAAAGTATTTTATTTATTTGCAAGCAGAGAGAGAGAAATAGAAGATAGACACTGGAGTGAGTGTACCAAGACCCCTATTAATGAGAAACCATTAAAACTCTGTCAAAGGAAGAAAAACCTGAATATTTCCAACAAAATTGGAGATATTTGAAAAAACAAAAGATGGTCTGAGGACAAGATGTTAATTCTGGCTCCTCGTCCCAGTGAGAAGTACAATGAAGGTGTCACTTCTCCTTTTCATGCTTAGGCAGGGGTTTGGTTCTCCAGAACCTTCCTCTTATCCAAGTATTTTAAAACTGACATTTCAATTCAGATTTCTTATGTACAGTTATATATATAAATTGAAATTCCCAGTACATACAGTATCATCTGTTTCTACTTTCTCAACTAAAATTACCACATTGACTTCTTTATAATGTCTGGGCATTTTGCCTATACTTCACATTCTGAACATTATCTAGAAGCTTTGCAGTGACTTTTGCCAACACCTAAGTACCTCATTAATTTGGACTGAAAAATTGTATTCGGACTGGACATTCTTCAGTATATCCAATTAATATCAGTAAGTATCCATGGGGCTGCTGGCTCAAAGTTGAGTTCATGCTGATCATTTCTAATCCAAAGTATAATGGATTCCCTCCTGGAATAAGTCTCCATTACAATCAGCAAGACTGTTGATCCCGTAATTCTCCTCGGTGCTTCCACCACGGCCTCACCACAGTTTGGACTCACCGAACCGGGGAAAGTAGGTGTCCACGTCTGGGCTGCGTCTGTAAGAAATAAGGTGATAGACCCCACGGTACCATGATGCTTATCTTTTTGCAGATTTATTCAAAACTGTGAGAAATAGATGATTTAAAAATGTCTAAAATATTCACAGAACACGGTGTATAAATTTTTATCATTCAATGTTGTTTACACTTTAGTCCACACATTTATAATTGAAGAATTTGGTTAGAATGTTTGCAGTAGATATTAACGTATTAAGGAAAGGATTTATTTCTGCACAGAAAAGAATATAACTGAAATGTTATGTCACCTTAACCAAGGTGAGTTATACAGAATTTTCTGTTGTCTTCTAAGATGGCCACAGTGGCCAGGTGGGTTTCCAGAGGTTTTGAGTACGTGCAAAGGAAGAGGAAACTAACTACCAGATCCCCCCCCCCATTCGATTATCATTCAGTTTGGACATTAGTTTGTATATTGTACATATTTTCCTTTCCCCATTGCTTCCATATCAATACTTCCCACATGCATTTAACCACACATAAATTATTCAAATAAATCAAGTGACAGAAATCGGCTGGAAGTCACCATTCTGCTTATCTGTAAGGCATACTGTGGCAAGTGTGCTCAGATCACTGTGATTTTTAATGCCACAGGATTAAAGTGCATGAAGACAGACATGTTAGTCTCTGTCTCGTCATCTTAGAGCTGACTCCGTCACCAAAATGGCACTGTTCTGGGTGCAGTTGGGGGAAGGCCATTCTCCACATTAGTCTAGGAGTCCTTCTGGTCTGGAACAAATACCCAGACGTTATTTTTAGCTCATATTATACATAACTTGCAAAGAGCTGTATTTGGATACCTTCCAAGTGAAAAATGTAAGTATAACTGTAGAAATCTTCTTTCTTGTTTTGAAGGAAAAAGACATATCACCCTAATTAAATAAAATTACATGGTTTTAATGAATTATGATTTAATTAGTGGAAGCTATATTTGTAGAACAAGGTCATTTTACTTCTTGTTCCTTAAATATGTGCTGGAAGAAAAAGACTTATCACAAATACAAATAAGCATTTGTAGTAGTCGGCGTACAAATTGGTGACCTAAGTGTTGGCTTCTGTCCCAGGCCCTCATCATCTGTGCTGTGACTGGTCCCCAGGAACCAAACACGCAACCTCCTACTTCCGAGTCTCATATCACAACATGGGGGAGGGGTTGGGTGAATTTCCATGAATCAGCCTATCATATTTTGTTTCTGTTATTTAGATATCCTTTACAGCTGGCTATACTCCATCAAGATAATTAAACAATGGACGGGGAAAATGGCTCAGCAGGTAATAGTATTTGCCATATAAACATGAGGGCCTGAGACAGCCTGAGACCACAACCCTGAGTTTAATCTTCACAACCAGAAAAACATCTAGGAAGGCCACATTCGCCTGTTACCCCAGTTCTGTGGGGAGAGGAGACTGGAGGATCTCTAGGGCTTGCTTGACCAAAAACCATATCCCAAGTTCAGAAGAAACACACGGAAAAGTGAAAAGAAAAAGGCATTTGACTTTTTCCTCTGTCTACTCCACATGCATGGGCCTCGTGCATCAACCCACATGTGCGCACACACAGGCCACATCACACTTACGTCACACACACAGAAAATGAATAAACCAATGAGAGCTTACATTTAGCTATCGAGAACTTAAGGCATGTAGCCACCATTGCCCCTTCCTGGAGAACTTCCTCCTCAGAACACTCTATCTCCCAGCCCACACTCATGATTACCAATGGGAACCATTAGCGTGACAAGGCATCTATGCATCCATCCGTCTGTCATCTATCTGCATTGATCAGCGAGGGTTAATCTTGATTATCAAGTTGATGGGATTTAGAAGGACCATGGAAATAAACGTCTAGACATACCTGTGAGAAGGTTTCTAGATATGGCTAGGTGATTGGGCGGCATCACTCCGTGGGAAGGCATCAGACTTAGTAAAGCGGGAGGAAGCAAGTTGAACACCAACAATTTTTCCCGTTTCCTGACGACAGGAAATTCACACCCCTTCATGCTCCCACCACCGAGTCTCCTCAGCCACTACGGGATCTGATCTTTAACTATGGGTCAAACTAAACTCTTCCTTTCTTAAATTACTTTTGGTAGGTATTGTTTTCTTTTTTTTAAAATTTTAAATATATATTTGATTTAATACCTGCCATATTGTGGGGTTTTTTTGTGTGTGTGTATGGATGCATTTAGCAAATTGAGGACTGCCACATCAAGCAATAAACAATGATAGACTGGTAAATTAGCAATTACTAACATCTCCCACCTAAAGACTAAGAATGAATGTCTAATCTGAGAAGTTGTCTTTTCCTCCTCCAACTGAGAGGGAGTAGGCATTTAGGGTGACTGGGCCCCTAAAAGTACAAAGGCAGAAAAGTCTGCACTTGCTAGAAATCAAAGCTTCTCTCACTTCTTATCTCTTGCCTAGTCCCCCAGACCTGCTTTTTCATAAACAACCTAGGCCCCTCTTGGGAGGGAGGGCCTTTCTAGGATTTAAATCTAATCCTAAAACTGTGGTTGGTCAAGCTTAGACCCCTGAACTTGGCTGGCCTGTTCCTGAGACAGCCCCTAGCCCAAACCAATCCACTGTCCCTCAGCTCACCTGAGCTGGAAGGTAGGGCCCATCACCATAAGGTTAGAAACACGTTTTTCGAGGGGAGGGCACACTCTCGGAGCTGCCTGATCACTCGTTAACTTTGAGCTGCTGGTAATTTCCCCTGCGCTTGGCCCAGGCCCAGCCGGGTTGAGCAGAGCGGAGGCCCCCCAGCCCTTACTCCCCACAAGGATTCTCTATCCTCTCTGCTCCCCACATGACAGGAGCTCTTTGAACTGTTTTCCTTTGCTTTTCTTTCTTTCTTTCTTTCTTTCTTTCTTTCTTTCTTTCTTTCTTTCTTTCTTTCTTTCTTCTTTCTTCTTTCTTTCTTTCTTTCTTTCTTTCTTTCTTTCTTTCTTTCTTTCTTTCTTTCTTTCTTTCTTTCTTTCTTTCTTTCTTTCTTTCTTTCCTTTGTTTGTTTCTTGAGGTAGGGTCTCATTCTGGCCCAGGATGACCAGGAATTCACTGTGTATTCTCAGGGTGGCCTTGAACTCACGGCGATCCTCCTCCCTCTGTCTTCCGAGTGCGGGGATTGAAGGCATGCGCCACCATGCCCGGCTGAACTTTCTTTTCCTTCCATGGTTTTACCAGGCCCTCCACGTGGGATCTCTAGCCACGTGGGTGCTGTTCTTTGGTTCTGTACTTCCCTCAATAGATATAAGAATTTAATAATTCTCCTTCTACTCTTTATTTAATTCAGTTCTTTGATTAAAATTAGAAATGGAAGCTGGGCATGGTGGCGCACGCCTTTAATCCCAGCGCTCGGGAGGCAGAGGTAGGAGGATTGCCATGAGTTCAAGGCCACCCTGAGAGTACATAGTGTGTTCCAGGTCAGCCTGGGCTAGAGTGAGACCCTACCTCAAACCAAAAAAAAAAAAAAAAAAAAAAAAAAAGGAAATGGACTAGTGTTTGGGGTTCAAGGACTTTGCTGAACCCCGAGAACAACATAGGAAAACAGATGAGTGAGCACTCAGGACACAGTGAGGCGTCAACGTCTGGAGGAAGAGGCTTAACACAACACAAGATTTAAGGCCGTTCCACACTTTTCTTTTAGAGTGAGCCTCAGGGTTATCTACATGGGAGCTACTTTTTCATGTCTTCAGCCCCTTAAAACGTCTAAGGCTCACACACACACACACACACACACACACACACACACACACACGGTAAATCACTGGCACATTGGATATTGGTTAGTCTTCTCATTACTAACTTGCTCATAAGCTTTTTCTTCTGAGTCAAAATACAATGTATGTTCAAAAGAAAGCTGTAACCGTGTCTTGGAAGTCTGGGTCTGTGTCTGAGCATTCTGTCAACACTATTAGTTCTGATTCACTAAATCAATCCACCATCATTCAGCTTAATTCAGAAACATGTAAACATAATTTCTACCAAACAAACAAAGTATTATAATAATTCTGTAAATAATGATTTTCTCTATACAAGTCAATGCAAGCTTTTCATTCAAATGATTTCCAAACAACCTCCCCAGACAATGAAATATACAGTGGAGTGTTTACTATGTCAATTTTAATACTGGTATACATTTCTAATTAATTACATATACTAATATTTATATAGCATTCTGTCACAATGTGGTTTTACTTTTTCAGATTTTTTTCCCTTTCCTTTTTAAAATTAATTTTGTACATATTCAGTGTGTAAACAGCACAGGTTGGTACCATCCTTACCTACATCCCTGCCCCACCTCCAAAGGGACCCTCCTCATTGGGCATGCCAGTTATCCCCATGGGGATTGTGGGTTATGTACTGTGGGTAGCCATCAGTTATGGGAAAGAGGCAGGGTCTCTGTGAGCAATGTCCCACTTTGTGGTTCTAACGCTCTTTCTGCCTCCTCGTCTGTGAAATTCCCTGAGCATGTTGGGATCGTTTTAGGTCTACTTCAGTGATGGGCTCTTAGGAGCCTCTGGATCTCTGGATATACCTCATTTCAAATTAACACCCCTCTTTGGTAGGAGAGCATTCCAACTTGAGCGATACAGAACAGATTTATAAAGTTAGCAATTTGACCAACATCAAATAAAAAGTGATTTTCAGGGAAAATCATTATCATCTGTATCTGCTTGTCAACATCGTGGTCATCAATATAGGTGTTTTGTAAACATTTACCTGTATGGCTTCGCTTCTCCTTTCAAGAGAGACAATGGTGTTCTCAATTAGCTGATACGCCTTTGAAGATTACTTCACATGAGCAGCCCTGCATAGAACTCAATTAAAGCGAATTTCGCTGTGGGTCATAACAAACTTTCTTGCATTCACATTGGATGTGTTCCCTCATTTCTTAATAGTTTGCATCAATGAATTTTTTATGGTGGTGAAAGAATGGGGGCTCTGATTTTTCAGGTCAAATGAGTAAATATAAAATAATTTATAGTTGGCTCCTGGAGATTTCTGTTGACAATATCTTTTTTTTTTTTTTTAAGTAGCTGTTTTGAATGACAATTTTCTGCCAAATTACAAATGTCTTCCCCCCTGCAGATTGCTGTAATAGGAAAGGCAGTGTCTGGTGGCACTGATTTAGGTGCTCCAAAATAAACTAGCTGGGCCTGTTTAATGCATGCTTCTGGTGACTTAATTTTTTTAAATCAGATATTCCTCTCAGTTAAGATTCAAACAGTGGGGTGGAGGGGAAATCTCGTGGAAGCTTCATCATCATTTCTTTCCAATCACTTAATACATTAACACATAATTCCTTCTTCCCGAATCTGCAACCTAAAAATGTCTGATGACAAAGCATCCAGACAGAAATGTTTTTAAAAAATAATTAATGGCCTTTTTCTAAATTAAAAAAAAGGAAAAAAGCAGGCCTTACAGGAGTGATTAAAGTCGAGAAATGTTAGAGATGGTCTGGGGAGATCACTCAGTTGATAGAGCACTTGCTGTGCAAGCGCGGAGACCTGGGCTCAGATCCCCGGCACCCATGGCAATGTTGGCCAGGGTAACATGCCTGTCACGCCAATAGCCTGGAAGATCCCTGGACTTGATGGCGGACTAGACTATTCAAATAGGCTAGCTCGGAGCTTAGCCAGAGGTTTATTTTTCTCAGTGACTAAGATAGGGAGTAATTAAGGAAGACACGTGATTTTTGAACTTTGGCTTACACACACATACACATGTGCACTTACATGGATATGAACATGCATATATACGCATGTACAACACACACATACCTTCACATACAAAAAACCAAGAAGTATTAGGGAAACGCTTGAGGGTAAATATTTCATTGGAGAATGTATATGTCAAAGTTATATAATTACTAAGCCCACTGCAATTTTTTGGAGCTGGTTAGACAATGCAGAGCAGAAAAAAATAAACCATTTACACAAGTATTACATGTTCAAGTGCTGAAAAAAGATATGTTGTGTTATTTTACTATTTGAGAGAGAGATTTATTGGGAAATATTTCAATTTTAGTGCTAGGACATTGTTCACATCATAAGGAATATAAAATAGTGAATTTCAACTGGGTCATGAATTTGAAATTGTTGACTCAAAAGAATGATCACTCTCTGTGTGTGTTCAGCTGGAATAATAGTAAGATGTTACAGCATCCCAGAAGAACGGTCAGGAGGCCATTCATTGTAATGGTCTCAAGGATTTTCTCCATCTTAATTGTTGTAGCCAAAACTAAAATAAAAGATCATCATAACTTTTCTAATTTTGTTCCTGAATATTAATTCTGAATATTAATTTTTTATGAGTCATATCGGATGGCAGTGACGGTCACCACTGCTCAGCTCTGTGCTGACGGCTTAGCGATGCGCCCGTCTATAGGGCCATGTCATTTCTTTACAGTTCTCTGTCTCCTTAAGTGAAATCGGTTAGTCTAGGTGTGAGAACAGTGGGGTCATTCATCCTCAAGGGCGGCAAGAACCAAGTGCTGTGAAGGGATGGTTTCTACGTGTAGCACTGCCCTCTACTGGGCAACGAAAAACCTGATGCTATTAATGGAGGTCTAATTACATAAGGACAAATGTGGGGGAAATACATGAAAAAAGATCACTGAAATTGAAATAGCTGATATTTTGGAGGTGAAAGGGCTGAAATGTTTGAGAACATTAGAGTATTCAACTTATTAATACAGACTTCTTGCTATTGTTTTGAATAAGCTTATTTGATTTGCATGTGTGAACTCCATGTGCTTTTGATCATTAAACATATGAGAAGTAACTTGAATAGTGTATTAACTAGTAAATTGATAATTACTTCAGTAAATTTACCATCAATTTCAAGTGATTTTTGTTTAAGTGGTGCTTGGAAGGCAGATAAAGTGAAATTTATCTTTCATTTGTAACTTTTATATTTATAACCTTGATTATATTTAGAATCAGCTCGTACTTGAATGGTCATAGTGTGTTATTGGCTCTTATGTATACTTTCTTTTGGACAAGGTAACAAAATATGAAGCATATTTCCTTTTTATCTCCTTATTGTTATAATGTAGGGCAGAAACACACAAAGGAGACTGCTACCACATAGGACAAAAGTAAAAAGTACCATAAAAAATGGAGGGTGCTCTTCAAGTTCAGATCTAAGTCACATAAAATACAATTTAAAATATGAGTGTTTTAAGCAATGAGTTGACAAAGCTGAGACATCCTGGATGGTATGGCCCCCACATGACATCTCAGGAAAGTCACAATCTGTTCAACAGCAACAACAACATGGACAGTCGTTTTCCCAGAGCCTTGTTTTCAATATTCACTCTCCAATGAAGTCTTTATCTTTTTGAATTTTCCTTTTCAAATCAATCTTTGTCTGAACCAAACTTGGGAGACCCACAGCAGGATTTTGATATTATTTGCCTTCATGGGCACCTATGAAGCTAGGAGAACTTGGTAAGTAGCAAAGTACTTTTTCTTTTTTAAAATATATTTTATTTATTTGAGAGAGAGAGGAGGGAGGGAGAGAGAGAAGGAGAGAATGGGAACGCCAGGGCCTCCAGCCACTGCAAAAGAACTCCAGACACATGTGCCACCTTGTGCATCTGGCTTATGTGGGTCCTGGAGAATTGAACCAAGATCCTTTGGCTTTGCAGGCAAATGCCTTAAGCACTAAGCCATCTCTCCAGACCACAAAGTACTTTTTCTAACAACAGGTAAACTAAGGCAGATGACACCATCCTGTGATAGTTTTGACACATAAAAAATTCATTGCCGTGAGGGGCCAAGGAGTTCCTGATGGCAGAGCCGAGATTACTCTCAGAAAATACATTGCATTGCCTCCCTTCCTACTCTTCTTAGGAAAACATATTCTTAACCTGAAAGTGCAAGGCCATAGGTCTTTCAGCAAGAACGTTCCCCTTGCAGCCTTTACAAAGGATTATTAAAAATAGTAGCAATCCGATAAAGTGTTATTCTCAGTAGAGTTGTATCATACAAACTGCAGGCAGATGTGACTGATTGGGATGAACTGGAAACTTCTTCCATTTTCTCCTGTCTTCCAAGCTTTCGTGAGTTGACTATGAACAATAATAAATACACTTGCCACCAGTGAACACTCTAAAAAAATGTACCATGAGATTCTCCCACTCAGTCCCAATGTTGGCTTTCTGTTACGTTGTAGCTAAATCTGAGCACTCATATCTTGGCTGAGAACCTACAGGATCTTGCCTCTCTCATCTCTCTAGCCATGGTATACACACCATGCTTGGTGGATGTGTGTGTATTCAGTCAATCACACAGCAAGCCATACTGGTTCTTGTTAAGAATATACCCAGGCATGGAAATAATTTTGCTTATCTGTAATAAATATTGATAGGAAGTAGTATCTTTTTCTCATAATCTATAAAATTAGCACTACCTTTCAGTGGCAACTCTAGGTAGCCATTACAAAGTACCTGAGATTTTAGAACAAATCAAAATTACATTTATTTTGAATCATATTATACTAACTGTAGATACTAAAATTGTCACTAAGTCAACATTTAAAATTGAGACATTGTAAGAATCAATACTAGACGTTATTACTTAATTCACTCACAATAAAGTTCATGCTTCATCGTACCATGTTTATAGTGACTGCATGATTTTTTATTTTATTTTATTTTATTTATTTATTTTTTTGGTTTTGGAGGTAGGGTCTTACTCTGGTACAGGCTGACCTGGAATTCACTATGTAGTCTCAGGGTGGCCTCGAACTCACGGCGATCCTCCTACCTCTGCCTCCCGAGTGCTGGGATTAAAGGTGTGCACCTCCATGCCCGGCTGGATAATTGTTTTTATAACTAAATTTATTTATAATCATATTTACTTTAGTAGCACACATTAAAAAATGTTTACACTATTTCTAGATTAGAAAAACAAATTAATATTTATATAATATTTCTTTATAAAGAATCTAAAGAACTGTTTAAAGATTATCATTTGGGTTGAGACGTTGCCCAATGGTTAAAGGTGCTTGCTTGCAAGCCAGATGGTTTTGCATCCCCAGCACCCATGTATAGCCAGATGCTCAAAATGGTGCATGTGTTTGGTGTTCCTTTGCAGTGGCAGGAGGTCCTGGTGCACCCATATTCACCTTTTCTGTCTGCCTCTTTTCTCTGTCTCTCCTTCTCAAGTAAATAAATCAATAACTTTTTAATGAATAAAAATGTTGTGGAAGCAATGAAAATTAATTTACTGTTGAAACTGAGACCAGATGTAAATCTTAAAAGGTACCAGTGTGTGTGTGTGTGGGGGGGATACATTATCAGGAAAATAAAGAGTGAAAGCTGATATCTAGGTGTGCAATATTACCTCCAAAATATTTTAATTGACTTTTGAAATAATCCATAATTATTTACATAACTATAGGGAAAGGAAATGTATGTGGTTAGTCTAAAGTCAAGAAATAAGCAAATAATGTTTAAAAATGCAAGAAGATATTCTAGTGTTGTATATACAATGCTGCCGAATTGGTAAAGGATGAATCTGTAAGTAGGAGAATGAAGAGAGGAAACAGAGAATCCACTCCAATGATGGATTTGTAGTTGCAGAAAGAACAGCCGTATAAAATTGACAAGAGTATGATAAATTTGCTAAACACAGTTAACATTTGACCTATTTGAAATGTGTGTGTGTGCCACCAAATCATATCCTATTATAATAGAGTCTTTATTCCTTAAAAGTGCACTGATCATTTAGGTAATTAAAGTTAATGATATTATGAAAAATATTTGCAAATTAACTTCAAATTTAAATGAAATGAATTCTTTGATAGCAGCAACTTAACCAAACTAACAGAAGAAGAAATAGAAAATTACAACCAGCCAATAGTCACTACAGATGTTAAATATACATACATATCTTCTAAACCTTCTGCATTTTAAGGTGTCTTGGTTCCTGAAGAAATCTGCAGTCTTTGTCACCTGTAAACTTTTTCTTCTTATGCTGGAAAACTCTGTCAAGAGGTAGTAGCACTTTGCAGAAAAAAACTTTGAAGCAAATGAAGATTTTACAAAACAAGGAAGTTGGGTGTGATGGTGCACACCTTTCATCCCAGCACTTGGGAGGCAGACATCAGAGGATTTCCACAAATTCCAGGCCCGCCTGAGACTACATAGTGAATTTCAGGTCAGCTTGGACAGTACCTCAAAAGACCAAACAAGGAAAGAAAGAAACAAGGAAAATAACAAAAGGGTTAAAGCACACTGGAATAAAGTTTCAGAGTAACAAAGTTTCAGAGTAACGCAAGGTTTCATTGTTTTGTTCCATTTAACATGTAGCAACTCATCCCTAGAGTTTGTCACTTCTTGTGGTTGGCTACTTCCTCCATTTTGTTGAAGGGTTTATCTGGTGGCAAAGCTCTTAGCTGTTTCCCTGTGCCCATGGGTGGCTGTTTTGCAATCTTTTCACATGGTACTCGATCAAGAACTTTTCTCCTGTCTGGTCCTTTAATAATATATACCCAGTCACCAGTTCTGGGAACTGTTTGTGAAGAGAAACTGCAGGAGACCCGCTAGCACGTACAGGATAGAACTTAGAGGTATATGTTAGGAGACTCAGAAAACAGACATGGCATCTTCCACGTGCTTTCCTGAAGAGGGAAAATATTAAAGCATAGATTAAGAAATTTAGAGGAGAAATGAGTGGTGAAGAGGCTTTACACTCATGGTTGCCCTGAGATTAGAGTAAGTACACTAATTCAGAAATCAGAGAAAAATCATGCATGTAATCCAAGTGAGAAGTTATCCCAAACTATGAAGCAGAGACAAGCAGAAGAGTTTAGATCAAGAAGCAATGTCATGTTCTCCCAGCCCTGGGTGGGGGTAGAGGCCAGACTCACCTGTCACCTGGGGTCACGCCAGAAAAGAGGGAGGGCCTGGAATGCCACAGCCTTTACAGCATCAGATTCAGGAATGCAAGGAGAAGACGCCGCTGGCTAGTAGACTGGGGTGGTGGACCCTGGGGCCAGCCCACCCAGGTAATGCACTCGACTGTGGGCAGCGCGGGGTGGTATAGATCAGTCTCAAATCACACACTGAGTTCCATTTCTGACAAGAGTTCTGTTCTTGTGCCAGGGTGAGGTGGAATGTGGGGTGGCATCTCCTGGTTCTCTAGGGTCCCCAATGCCCAACTGAAAGTGCCTAAAAAGAAGCTAGCTTTCTCCTAACCTCCTCCTGTATAGTTACGCCTCTAATGCTAGCATTAATATGTAAATAAAACCATCCCCAGTTAGAGAGCAGTTGGTTTCTCCCAGAGCAGACATGGCACTATTGCACACGTTCGGTCCTATGGGTGTCTGGTCAAACTTGAGGCTTCCAGTGTCCACTGTTTCCACCTCTGAGGACTTCTGTCTCCTTTAGGGCTGCATGTAGTGCAGCTTTTTCTAGCTTTCAGTTGGCTGGTCTACAGGGAGGAGGTTTTTGATCAGCACCAGCTTGATTTCTCAGTGACCTTGCTTCTCAGGCAAGAGATGTCTTCAGCAATCGGGTCTTACCATCTGTTTCTCAAGGGAAACCAAGGGCTTTGGCAATAGCTTATAATGTTTTGGAGGCAACAGGGACCTCCCTGGCCAACAACTCAGTGGAAGGTATCCAATCCTTGGCACTGAAAAATTTCTAGTAACAATCTATGGCTTCTGGGTGTGCCATTATCCAAAAAAGTAGGTTTTCATATGTCTTACTCAGAATATCTTGAATTTTGATTGACCCTTCCTCCCACCCTTCTTTTACACATTCTCTTCCCCTGGCCTCACTTAGGCCTTTCCCCTCCCTGTAATCTGTTCTACTTTCATATATACAATACCATCTTCTTAAGTCTTTCCCTCTCCTCCCTCCCTTATAGCCTTTTTCTAGCTTACTGGCCTCTGCTACTGATTTTTGGTTCCAGCTCACCCACAAGTCTATACATTTGTAGCTAGGATCCACATATGAGAGAGAACATGTGACATTTGGCTTTCTGGGCCTGGGTTACCTCACTTAGTATAATCCTTTCCAGATCTATCCATTTCCTTGCAAATTTCATAATTTCATTTTTCTTTACTGCTGAATAGAACTCCATTGTGTAAATGTGCCACATCTTTATTAACCATTTATCTGTGGAGAGACATCTAGGCTGGTTCCATTTCCTAGCTATTGTAAATAGAACAGCCATAAACATGGTTGTGCAAGTATCTCTAAGGTAGTGAGAAGAGTCATTAGGATATATGCCTAGGAGTGCTCTAGCTGGATCATATGGTAAATCTATTTTTTGCTGTCTCAAGAACCCCCACACTGGCTGGACCAGATTACATTCCCATCAACAGTGGAGAAGGGTTCCTCTTTTCCGAATCCTATTACTATTTTTTGGTTTGTTTTGCCCTTCTTTATCCAAGGCCTTAAGGTAGAACATTAAATTGTTTTCTTGTGAACTCTCTAATTTCGTAATATAGGCACTTAGAGCTATAAATGTCCCTTTTAGCACTGCCTTTATTATGTCCCAAAGGTTTTGGTATGTTGTATTCTCATCATCATTTGATTCTATGAATTTATTGATTTCTTTTTTATTTCTTCATTGACCCATTCATCATTCAATAGTGTACTGTTTAGTCTCCATGAATTTCTGTATACTTTGTAGTTTTTCTTGTTGCTGATTTTCAGTTTAATCCTATTGTGGTCAGCTAGAGTACAAGGGATTATTTCAGTTTTCCTGTGTTAGTTAAGATTTGCTTTGTGTCCTAGTATATGGTCTATTTTAGAGAATGCTCCATGTGCTGCTAAGAAAAATGTATATTCTGTATATTCTGCAGCATTTGGATGGAATGTTCTGTATATATCGGTTAGGTCCATTTGGTCCATGACATCATTTAATCCAGATGTCTCTTTGTTTATTTTTTGCTGGGATGACCTATCAGTTAATGAGAGTGGGGTATTGAAGTCACCACTACAATTGTGTTTGGTGTTGTCTCTGACATTAAGTCATGGCTGGTGTTCAGTGATCTGCTGTGACTCTGATGGGCTTTTGTAGGTGACTTGCTTTTTTTTAATCTATGTGCTTTCAATATATTTTCTTAGTTTTTGTGTTTAGTAGTTTAATTATAACATGGCAAGGAGAGGTTCCTTCCAGGTTTTGTCTGTTTGGTGTTCCAAATGCTTCTTATATCTGCATTGGCATTTCTTTCCCAATTTGGGGAAATTTTTCTTCGATGATTTTGTTGAAAACACCTACTAAGCCTCTGAATTGAAATTCTTCTCCTTCCTCTCTACCCTGAATTCTTATATTTGATCTTTTCATAATGTCCTGGATATTTTGGAATTCCCATTCATACCTTCCTATTAGCTTGTCTTTCTCTCTGTTGGACTGTATGAGGTCTGCCACCTGGTCTTCTAGTTTAGATATTCTGTTCTCTCCTTCATCCAGTCTACTGGTGAGTCTTTCACAGAGTTTTTTATTTGACTGATTGTGTTCTTCAGAGCTAGAATTTCAGCCTGGTTTTTCTTCAGTATTTCTATTTTCGTACTCATGTCTTGTAATGACCTCCTTATGTCATTAAGCTGGGTTCCTATGCTTTTTTCAGAAGTTTGTTTTCTTCTTTAGTTCCTTTGTTTTCTTCTTTGATTTCTTTGAGTATAGATAAAATTTTTTTAATGAAATCTTTGTCAGGCATTTCATCTAAAATAGTCTCACTGGTGATCATTTCTGATGGATTTATAATTTTTGGTGGGATTGTATTGTTTTGATTATTTGTGTTTCTTGTATTATAATATAATGACTTTTGCATGCTGAATTGATTAGATGCTTGTGTTTTCTACTTATCTGCAGTGTTCTTAGATGTGGCAATTGACCTTTATATACTTTCAGGATATGAGTTTAAGGTGCCAAGCGTAGCTCTTGTACCCCAATGCAACCATAGAAGTAATCCTAGGTGTGGAGTTTGCTTGCTAAGCAAGTATTCTAGTGGACTGGGAGGGACAATTTACTGGCAAATCTTGACCTGAGCAATATACATATTCAACAAAAACCAGCACAGAGAGCCGGGCATGGTGGCGCACGCTTTTAATCCCAGCACTTGGGAGGCAGAGGTAGGAGGATTGCCGAGAGTTCAAGGCTACCCTGAGACTACATAGTGAATTCCAGGTCAGCCTGGACCAGATTGAGACCCTACCACGCAAAACAAAAACAAAACAAACAAACAAACAAAAAAAAACCAGCACAGAGTCTACAAGTGTGGGGATTAAAACAAACAGATAGTCTCATAATGCCAAAATCTAAGGGTGTGTGTTGCTGTACACCCTTAATCCTGTCAGTTGGAAGGTAAATAATACTGTTCTGAATTGGGTGCCAGGTCAGTCTGAATCTGAATCACACCCTGCCCCCAATAAGGACAGAAGCAAAAGACAAAGGCCCTATAAATCTGAAAGCATCAAAGGCAACAATATTCAACCCCCAAATACAGCTTATTTTAAAATGGTAAAGCCAACCAAAAATATGTAACCCATAACCTGCCCTAACATGGAAAGAGAGATTAGCACTTCCAATGCAGGCCTATGTACCTGGTATTTGCGTGTGTGTGTGTGTGTGTGTGTGTGTGTGTGTGAGAGAGAGAGAGAGAGAGAGAGAGAGAGAGAGTTGGCCTCATTAACTTTTGGTGTGGCCTCCAATCTCACCAATGCTGAGTGCTCACCTCAATCCCTCCATGTTGTGCTGTGGAGCTGGAGCTCTGTTCAGCTGTGCTGGATGCCCTGCAGCTGGAGGCTGAATGCCAGGGCCTGAATGCTGGAGGTTCATGGTTCTGATGGTTGGGGGTTGGGAGAGTACAGGAAGCCTGGAGTTGCTCACCCAGTCCTGCCTGTATCCCTTTCCATAGCTCCTTAGTTGATCTCAGCTGTCTTTACTTCAGATTTCTTGACTTTGCAAGGAGGCTGGTGAGGTTGGAAAATCCCTTTGTTTGGTCTCTGCTGTTGTGGTGGGTACTGGGCACATGGATGGTGCTGATCAGGGGCTGCAAGTGCCTAAGTGGGATTCTGGCCATTTTCCAACTTTCTGGTGGATCTTGGTCTCTCCTGCTTCTCTGCTGTGTCAAAGAATAACCTATACTCCTTCAGTTTTCAGAAGAAGAGTATATTTTGCTGTGGTTTTGTTTAAATCCCTCCCTAGGCTGGTTTGGCATGGCTTCTATGCTGCCACTTACCTGGAAGTCCGATATTTTGATTTTTTAAATGCACAAGCATTTTTAGAAAAATCCCTTTTTACATTTCCTCCCCCTCCCACCCAGGCCCATTAACTCACATATGGGCTCCTGGACCCTGTAGGTATACCTATTTTCCTTTCCTGTTTTCTTGAATTCTTCCTCTTTCTCATATCCTTGATTTTCCTGCATAAAAATGTAATAGTTTATACACCATCCTTCTCAGTCTTGTTTTATTCCAATTATTTGTTTAGAAAGGACACAAACTAGTTTTAAAGACTTTTCCTGAACCCCCAAACCTTGGTTACAGTATCAAAATAGTAACATTATTTTATGCATGTTTTTGGCCCTTATAAATTTGGATAGAACCTTATGTGGGGAAAATCCGCTCTGGGGCTGGTGTTGGAGTATCTCTTTGCAAGGTGGCTATGCAGACATGTGTCTGGCTGTTGGGGTTACTTGGCATCTGTGTTTCTCTCCTAGCTACAGGGTGTCTTCTTTCTCAGGACCAGTGGGGTTGGTGATGCCATTGTTACTACCTGTCAGCAGGTGCTCAAGAAAAGCCTTCTCAAGGGGCTGTTTGGAAAATGCAGCCTGCCGCAGCAGGTGCAATTGACATTTCCACATAGAGAAACAGAATTTGTAAATTGCATGGAATGCAAGTTTAGGAAGCGTTGGAAATTGTGAAACCCGAGAGACTCAAAGGAAAAACAAGATTGAGGATATGGCTCAGTGGCTAAGGCTCCTGTACTGCAAAGGTAAGTACTTCAGTTCGGATCCCCAGAACCCATGTAGAAAACCAGACACTATAGCATACGCATTGTAATCCAGAGGACCAGATATTTGCTAGCCAGCCTGAGGAATGTAGCTATGAAGAACAGAAGTTCTGGAAACATCTTGCTTGTGAAACCCAACAGCAGTTCCCAGTACCCATGCAAAGCAAGATGTGAATAATGGGGCAGCATTCATCTGCAGTTCATTTGCTGTGGTAAGGCCCTGGTGCACCAGTTCTTTCTCTCTCTCATCTCTCTCTCTCTGCTTGCAAACAAATAAACACACACACATATATAATTTTTTTAAGAAGACCAAGAGAGACGCTGTCTCAAACAGGATGAATGATGACAAGGACCACCACCTGATGTTCTCCTCTGACCTCCATAAATGCAAGGTGACACATGTACACACACACACACAAATACACAAACACACAAACATGTGTGTGTACATGCATCTTCCCACACACAAGTAAGGCAGGAGAGGAGCAAGGCTGCCTTATATCAAATGAAACTATCAGAAGAAATTTCCCAAAAAGGCAGTGCTCAAAGGAGAAAACTCTGGTTTTCTTAAGATGTGAAGAAAAGATTGATTCTTTAGATCAAAGGATCACTTTGAGAACTAAGCACTACTAACATCATTCAAACCTAGATAGACTGAGCTGAAGCTAGACAATACCACAGGCAAAGAAATACATACATTAATAACTTACCTGGCAAGGACGTCACATTATAAAAAGTAAATTAAAGTGTAGTACAGGACATAGTTTTCAGGGGATTTTTGACTATTAGGATATCCATAATAAGTTTCCTGAAAAATGTTGGATTAGACTAGTATGTAAAGCACTGGAGTAGAGAGTGTTATGCCATTATCACCTGTCTGAGCACACACATTCTCCATTTCTTGTTTGGACACCATAGAATACATTATCTTAATAGAAGTCATAATAATTATAATCACGTGTTCATGGTTATAAGTGCAAGATGTTTTTAAAGGGTCATTTCAATCATGATGTCATCCTTAAAACAATGCTGGCAGATAGCTGTTATTTTTCTAATTTTATGGACAAAAAATGAATAAATCATTGATTAACATATGGTATGTGGAAAAATTAGCATTGAACCCAGTGTCTCTTCCTCATAGTACGAACATCTTAACAGCCACTGAGCAATCCTCTAAAAGTCCTAAGAATCTGTGATTTTTAATAGTATCTAGACCATGTGTGGTCTCTCAGGGTGAGCTAGTTTTGCTACATGTGATCGCGTGCACCGAAAATGTGATTTCCCTTGATACACAAAATTGACCCTGTGGAATAGCGAGAACTTTTACAATGGGGCTGTTGTAGAATTGTGTTTTTAGTCTGGCTTTCCTAATAATAGTGATTTTGTAAAAAGCAGTAAAATCTGAGATGGAATTTTCTTTAAAGAGCAGAAAAATACCTTTCCTTTCTCCTTTAAGGCTAATGGAAGACAGTTAATGTTTCTCTTAGATTTTATCCATTTCATGCTGTTTGAAAAATGATGGCTATCAAACACTGCCTTAACACTTCAAACGAACCCAAACTGTAGTCTGCAAAGCCAACACTAAGCCTCCTCTCTTGACCAGTTACTGGACAATGTGAAGTCATGCCATGTTTCCTTGTCATGGTTGAGTGGGAGCGGTCTCTCCTTGGTTCATGAGGTTGAATGAGGCTCCCCAGTGTGTCATGCTGTTATGAGACAAGACAGAGCCTGGCTGGTGGAGCTAGACACCGGGGGTAGATTCTTAAAGCTATAGTCCATCACTGGCTCCCACCAGCTCTCCTTGTTTCCTACCTGCCTGTGTGGTGTGACCAGCCTCCTCATACTTCCAGCCACTTGGGCTGGCTGCTGCCTTAGCCATAGCCATCGCCCTATCTTACCTTCAGTGGTGTGCTGAAATCTCCTGAAACCATGAGCCTAAATAAATCCTTCTCCCTTAAGTTGCTTCTGTTAGTACTGTCACAGTGAAAGAAAGGTAGCTAAAAGAGTTCTCAGAAAAATGATCTATACGCACTTGTAAATGAATCCTTCTACACTGGAATTTCAACTCTTAGAGAAGGTAACGACATGAACCTGACTGAGAAACTGTGTCCTGTTTGTCATGAAGGGATGGAATGCATGTCTATCCCATACGTTCCAAAGAGGCTGGGCCTGTGCAAAGTTTCACTTGATGTATTTGTGGCTGGTCATAGTGGCTCTAACTATGTTTGTGATTTTGTCTCCTAACTGGCACCTAGGCCATTCAAAATCACATCAGAATGGAACTCCAAGTTCTAAATCCTTTCCCAACATCTAGGCCTGAATTTTTTCACTTTATTCTTCTGTGGGTCTTAAATACATTTGTTCCTATGCTTCCGAGCTGATAAGGAGAGGTATCTGCTCTATGTCTGGAAGAAGTCGTGTTTCTACGCTGGAAAGGGTGCTGCAGGACCTCATACTCCTTGGAAATGGGTATCTATAAGGACAACCATTCACTTTAGCACGGTTTTCTTTCTCTGTTACTTCATTCACTATCATTCATCCCTATTCTAGTTGGTCTGTCTGCTACCATTTGTCGTTTCTTTGTAGCATATGGATGAAAATCAATTCACAATTTAGAAGTGAATGAAAATATTGTAGTATATGATGGGCATTTTACTTTTAGATTAGACAGGGAAGAAAAGAAGAAAGATATGGTTCTAGCTCTATTCTTGACTGTGTGATGAAGTGGCAATTGGCTGCCATTTGATGTCTCATCAATACCTCTTGTAAGGGCTGGAGAGATGGCTTAGCTGTTGCATGCCTGTGAAGCCTAAGGACCTAGGTTTGATTCCCTAGGACCTAGGTTTGATTCCCTAGGTCCCACGTAAGCCAGATGCACTAGGTGGTGCATGCATCTGGAGTTCATTTGCGTGGCTAGAGGCAATGACACACTCATTTGCTCTATCTCTCTCCCTCTCTCTGTCTCAAATATATAAAAAACAAAAACTTTAAAAAATCTTTTGTAAAATAGGATAGTAAAGTAGTATTATTGAGTACTTCCTGAGTGTGCAGTACATTTCAGACCGTCACATGCATAAGCATAGTGTTAATTGTAAATGTCCGAGGCAGTAACTACATTGCCTGTTTGGCTTGAAAAGCCAGAGGCAGAGGGAGGTAAATAATGTTCTGAGCCCCACAGCATTTATGGAGGCATGAAGGCTAGAGGTCTAACCTGGAATCTGGATTTCCAACCTTGCCACAGCTGCTCTCCTGGACATAGAAGGGCTGGTGAGATAACTACCCAATCTTTCAAGTCCTTCCTCTTTCAACTGGATGTTCTTAGTTGTCTAAAGTATCACTAAGAAGAGGAATCATATGGAACATGGGATCTGTAGAAAATCAGATGCTTAAAATAGCAGGAAGTCTTGATGGAACAAATCTAAAATAATTATCTTGTAGCACTAGTACATTCTTCAGAATGAAATTCATTTAATTAAGAAACATAGGGCCAATCCTTTCTTCTTGTATTTCACATATTTAAGTAATGTCCTCTCTTCTTTTTTTTTGGCCTATATATGTATATACTGCACATAGTATATGCAGATATGTAAGCCCCATGCACAAGCCCATGCACAAGTCCCAGGAGAGCATGGAGTCTCTTCCTGTCACTCTGCTACATTGTTTCCTCAAGAAAGAGTCTTCCACTCAGTCCGATGCTACAATTTTTGGTCAAAATGGCTGACCAGCAAGCCTCAGCAATTCTCCAGTCTCTCCCCTTCTCAGCCCTGGGGCTATAGTCATATGCGGCTATATCCAGCTTTTTGCGTGGGTGCTGAGAATTAAGCTCAGGCGCATGCCTACAAACACTCCAGGCAAGCCATTTCCCCACATACTCTCTTCATTTTTTTTTTTTTTTTTCCTCATTTTTTTTTTTTTTTTTTTTGCTATAGGGTTTTACTCTAGTCGAGGCTGGCCTGGAATTCACTCTGTAGTCCCAGGTGGCCTCCAGCTCACAGTGACCCTCCAAGTTCAGCCTCGCAAGGGCTGGGATTAAATGAATGTGCCACCAAGCCTCACTCCCCCATTCTTTTCTTTCTTTCTTTTTTTTTTTTTTGATTTTTAATTTTTGGTTTTTCAAGGTGAGGGTCTCACTCTAGCCCAGGCTGACCTGGAATTCACTATGTAATCTCAGGATGGCCTTGAATTCATGGCAGGCCTCCTACCTTTGCCTCCCAAATGCTGGGATTAAAGGCATACGCCACCAAGCCAGGCTCCCCATTCTTTTAAGAATATGTAGATTATATAAATAATTAACAAATATAAATGTAAAACCCCAATGGAGTTTAATTAATAATTAGTCTATGGGGTTTAATTAATTAGTCTAACATTGGCTAATGTTGGTATGTCCTGAATAAGTAATAGATCTTTTCTCTTATTTTGTCATTTTTTTCAATTTCCAATGACAGTATGTGTTTCTTCAAGCAAGCATACTGAAGTCAGTCATCCAGCCTCTTTGTCTATCATTCCTCCTAAAGTATGATTGTGTAATTTCTGTGAAGTTCCACTCCATCTCCTAGTGCCAACTACCTCTAGTTCATGTGCTTGGCTAGTTTTCATAGTTTCATCAAATTCACACTTGCCCTCCCCCGGAAGTAGCCAGCGATATTTTAAAGCTTATATTGTTCACACCTTCTGCAAGGGGAAAAGAAAAATCGTGAGATGTCCCTAGACATAAAGATGTGTCATAAAGTTTCCTCAGCTGGACTGTGAATGGATGCAGAGGTAGACAAAGTGGTCTAAAGGCTAGGCCAGAAAGGCTGAAAGTGGCAGAGAAATTCAAAATGTCACAGATTTTGCCATGAGGACCAGGTATAAGGGGACAGCCTAGCCCAAGTTGAATGCTGGGATACATGGGAAACAGTGAAATCAGATACTTTCCTTCTGTATGCAAAAATGCACTTTAAGAAATTGAAAAATGAGCATTTAAAGGCAAGGCTTATGCAATTGATGGTTGACTAATAGTGTATGACTTTATTGAATAATTCTATGAGCTTCTTGTATTTCACATATTTAAGTAATGTCCTCTCTTCTTTTTTTTTTTTTTGGCCTACGTGATATGTATATACTGCACGCAGTATACATGGGCGAGAAAAATGAAAGAGCTCCGATTATTAACATTGATTTGCTCTGCCACTTTCAAATGGAAGCAAATACCCCCCCGCCTCCATAAGAATAAAGGTAATGCAGGGTCTGAATGTTTCTGTCCTCCATCAAATCTATATGTGGAAACCTGACCTCCACTGGGAGGGTGTTAGGCGATGGAGCCTTCCTGAACGAGACTAGTCCTATGGAAAAGGTCCCCTAGAAAGAGCCTTCACGGGGGACTGCAGCGACACAGTGAAAAGACTGGTTGTGAAGACGTCTCTGACCATTTGAACGTATGTCTCCCCATAGACACAGATGTGTTATTAAAGATTGTAACTTGGATCTCCAGCACCTGTCTGGGAGAGGTGTCACCGTGAGCAGATCCTGGGTTCCAGCCAAAAGGCGGGACTGGGGCAGATCTGTTTTCAGCCTAAAGGTGTATACAGTGCTTGAGCTCCGCCTGGGCTTCCCAGAGTGTGCTTGCTCGCGCTGCTGCTCGAGGTTTGTCTCTCTCTGTGGATTTGGTAAGGGCGGCCAATTTATCCACCACGATGGAACTTCCCCTGGATCTGTGAGCCTGAAATCAATGCCATTCCTCCCGTAGACTATGTCTGGTTAGGAGCTTCATCCCGGCGAGTAGCTGACCACGACGAGGTCCTTGCGTTGACAGTGCTTCTCTAGGCTGACTTCATCTTGCACTTTCCTGCTTCCACAGAGAAAGAAAATTCTAGTATTTAGGAAGTCCTTTCTTCATCGCATTTTGTTATAGCAGCTAACACTGAGACAAAATACCTAGAAAATGCAAACAGCTAAATATAACTAAAAATATACAAGCAATTAAATAGGAAAATATGAGAAACACTAAAGTGGATAATTTATAGGAGAAAACACGAGAGTGAAAAATGTACATGTGAAATATTCTCAAATATACGGGTATTCAGAGAGATGTGAAAAACCATAAAGAAACACCACTTGACATCCACAAGGCTGGAAAAACAATTAAAAACTGATCATTAAACATATCATAGGACTACTTGTAACCATAGGTATGCTAACACAGGGATGGCATAGAGGCAAATTGGAATATGTCTTTTGGAAAATGATCTGGCAAAGCCTAGTGAATGTGAAAATATTCATTGCCTCAGACCCTGTGATTACAATGTTCAACATGATGCATTAAAAACACTGTAGTATAAATGGGAACATTACACCAAATGCTCTCCATATCAACGTCAATAATAGGGTGAAATCTAAGCAGCTCCACCCTGCTCCTCTCTGGTAAGCGTCCATTTTAGAGGGAAATTGATATGGACACTCCTGAATAAACACGAGCGCATTTGTGAGCATTCATGACCCCAGGCACATTTCCCTCCTGAGAGTGCGAACAGCATTCAATTGTCTAGTCCTTTCAAGGATTGTCCAATAATTTTTTTTGACTCACTGTGTATTAAGCTCCTGACAATGAAAATGCTCATTGAAATATTCTACTTCTTTTTGAATTATTTATTGACAATTGTTAAAGATTTTTATTTATTTGTGAGAAGAGAAAGAGAAAGAGAGAGAAAGTGGGTGTGCCAGGGTTTTTAGTCATTGCAAATGAATTCCAGACACATGTGCCTCTTTGTGCACTGGCTTTACATAGGTACTGGGCAATATAACCTGGGTCATTAGGCGTTTCAGGCAAGCGCTTTAACCCCTGAGCCATCTCTCCAGCCCCTGACAATTTTTTTCATACCTGTATATAATGAAGTTTTTTTTCCATAACTCCCTGACATTACCTTCTCTTGATGCCCTTCCCTGTCTCCTTCCTGCTGCACTTCTTCATAATAGATCCTCTTCTACTTTGATTCCCCACCTCCCCCGTGTGGTTGTGACCCACCGAGTTTAGTTAGCCAGCACGGGCTCAGTAGGAGATTGTTTACCAGTGACATGGGTCCTGCCAGTGGCTGCACCACTGTGAACAGTGTCTCTCAAACCTCCAGCCACCATCCACTGCCTATGACTTTGCAGGGAGGAATGGGGATCTCATGACATCCTCCATCATCCAAGAAGGAATGCTGATGGGCCCAGACAATTCAGATGGTCGGCTGGTAAGAAGGAACTTACAGCATTACGTTACATTAAGTGTCACTTCCCATACTTTCGTTCACATTCCATTAGTTCAAAAACTGTCAGAGGTCTTACACACAGTAGTGTCCCTTTGAGAACCTGACCAAAATATTTTAAGGTATAGTTGTAACCAGACATTCACACAAGAATGTCTAATGCTTAAAAATTGAAAGTCACATGGCCTCTGTCTATCCCCATGCCTACAGGATCCTATCCCACCTGCTGGGACAATTAACACTCAGTCTCTTGCTCCAGAAAACAAACTGCCCACTCATTTCCATTGCAAGCACAGTATCGTTCCACTGGTGGCATGTCAGGCTTTCCTTTTCTGCATGTCCTTACCAGCATTCCTTGCTTATGTTCTAAGTGTCCTAGTGCATGTGATTGCCCTCTGTCCCCTGCGCTGTCTCTCTGCCCTTCTCTTGCTCTTCTGCTCCCACCACCTCCAGTCACCTCAGACCTTTATTACCAGAGCACACGCCATGCACAGCTGCCTTACTACCTTGTATCCTTTTTATTTCACCTCAGGTAAATCTTGAAACTCCATCTTGATCTTGACAGCAAGAGACGTCCTGATGGCACTTGAAGCCCACCTTCACCATGATGCCAAAGTCAGAATTCAAATCTGTTCTGCATGTTGCTATGGCAAGCTTGCTGGCACTCAGCTCTACTTCCTGCCGCTTTGCAAGTTGTGAGTCGGCTGCTCCCTGAGGTCATGCCTCCTGAGAGGAACTCATTGTTTCCTTTGTTCTAGGCCCTTGCATTAAAAATTTCATCAAATATAGGCCCACTATTTTCTTGATTCAAGTTTATCTAAAACACTTACAGTAAAAATCAACTCCTTCAAGACAAAAGAGGTCATTTATTGTATAGCGGTGTGTAAATATGTGCTTTGAGATGTTGTTACGAATCAGTGTTAATGAATCAAATATACCAACTAAAGCCCTGCACTGTGAGCAGCTGAATGCTAATCTCCCAGCCCAGTTTTCTCCAAGCCATTCTCTAGTACACACAGAATCAGGGAGCCCGTAAAATGTAGTTCCATTTACCTTCTGCTCAGCAGGAATGCGATTGCAAAGTTCAGTAACTTCATGTTTTCTTTAGGAGTGCTTAAATTATAAAGCTTTTTACTTTCCATTTCATGTTTGGAATCTCATTTTATTCTGGAGGGTTTAAACTATTCTCTGAATTTATCATCTTTCATTAGATTGTTTTTTTTTTTGAGACAAAAGTTTTATAAATTCTGTAAATGACCTCATTTAAATGATCTTCTCAAATAAATTCTACCTGAAAAAGTAATCAAACAAAAAATATTAACTTGAACAATTACCACTTTATAAGACCTCATTTTTGCACATGTATGTTTGTGTACATGTATGTGTGCATGTCTATGTGTGTGTGTGTGTGTGAGAGAGAGAATGCGTGTATGGGCTTGTGTATGAGCACATGTGGATAGGCTAGAGGTCAATGCCCAATGTCCCCTTCAGTCACTGTCCACGTTACTTTTTCTAAAAATATATTTATTTATTTATTTATTTGAGAGAGAGAAAAAGAGGGGAGAGCGCATGCACTTGTGAGAGAAAATGGGCACACCAGGGCCTCCAGCCACTGCAAATGAACTCCAGATGCATGTGCCCCCTTGTGCATCTGGCTTATGTGGGTTCTGGAGAATCAAACCAGGATCCTTTGGCTTTTCAGGCAAATGCCTTAGCCGCTAAGCCATCTCTTCAGCCCCACACTGCTTTTTGAGACGGTATTTCATTCATGCTAGAGCTCTCTGAGCTGGCTAGCTTCCTGAGCACTGATATACATACAGGAGAACACCACCATGCCCAGAAAATTCTTACCTTCTGATCATAATCTAATAAATAACTAATCTGGGTCAGAAAATTGTAAAATTCTTTCAATTCCCAGTACTCATGTAAGCCAGGTTTACAAGGTAGTGCATATATCTGGAGTTTGTTTGCAGTGGCTGAAGGCCCTGGTACATCCATTCTCTCTCCTCTCTTTTTCTCTCTCATAAAATAAATTAAAAAATACTTTAAAAAAAGTTAAAAACTAATTGCACATGTATGTTTCTTCCTTTATTGCTCAGTTTTTGCACTTCATCCTGGAAAACATCTACATAATATAGTTTTTTTAGTTTTATTAATTAATTAATTTATTAATTAATATAGTGTTTATTAGGTATCTTAGCTAAATATATTTAGGTTAAATTAAAATGTCTCAATTTGGGGTTGGAGAGATGGCTTAGTGATTAAGGCACATGCCTATGAATCCTAAGACCCTGGATCGATTCTCCAGGTCCCACCTAAGCCAGATGCACAAGGGGACACATAAATCTGGAGTTCATTTGCAGTGGCTAGAGGCCCTGGTGCACCCATTCTCACTTTCCCTCTCTCTCTCTCTTTCCCTTTCTCTGCCTGTAATAAATAAATAAATAAAAATAAAATCTTAAAAAATAAAATGAAATGAGAAATAAAAATGTCTCAATTTGATTCATGAGTCATGTTGAAAATGACTTGCTATTGCCTATTGTCAGCATTTTACTTATTTTAGCCCCTTCAATTTAACCTTAAGAACCACTACTGCTAGGTTTTCTACCATATATATAAAACGATCAGCACATCTGAGACCTGACTATGCCATCCCATAGCTTTGCTGTCTGCCGTCCACCTGTTTCCTCTTCCACAAATTTATTTTCATGTTCTCTATTTTCAGTAAAGATATTCAAAAATATAGTTATCATGCTGCTTTTGCTGATACACAGGCTTTTCAGGCCATTTCAGTTGTAAGCCTTAAAATGTGATTCAAAATAAAATTAAAATATTTATGAAATTATATATTAGTAATCATACTCAAATATGTTGAATTAAAATGACACCTGGCCCAGCCACATTATTTTCTTGAAATTGATTATAAAAATATTTTGTAAAATTGTGATAATCTTAGTATATGGTGAATGCATATTTTTATTAATATTGCCTGTTTTATTTTTCATTTCAAGAAATATACAATTGGTATTTAAAATAACCAAGAAAGCTGGGAATGATGGCATCTGCCTTTGGTCCCAGCACTAGGGAGGCTGAGGTAGGAGGATCACTGTGAGTTCCAGGTCATCTTGGGCTAGAGTGAGACCTTGCCTCAAAAAACAAACAAACAAATAAACCAAAACCCCCCAAATTAAAAAGATAGAGATGCCTCACTTTGTGCTGAACACCATCACTTCTCAGCACTTTAGTGAGTTTGGCGTCACCCCAGTGGCCACTGCCATCTGAAGAGAGAAGATTCTCTAACCAAAACTGAGAGTTGCATTAATGTATGGGCACAAACAGAAGTATTTAGATGGCAGTTTGGTGGGCATGAAATACCCATTTAGCTAGCCAACAGAAGTAGTTCCCCCCTAGGGTTTGTGACCCCCCCCCCCAGCTTTTCATCAGGTTTTCAGCACAAGGCAGGAATTTCCTCTCATTGAGCGAGTGTCAGGTCCCATCAGAGGGCCCCTCCTTTCCTGGGTAACAAGCGAACCACCATTTCACAAGACCACTTTTGCAAGAGGCGGTGGAAAGGTTGTAAGAGCCCGGGAGGAGGAGGAGTGCTTACAATGCTGTCTTCCAGACACAAAGGTGCCCTTGATATTCCTGATGTCACAGTGGCGGACACTACCTGCACAAGAGCTGCGTAATGGGAGAACACATGATGACATCAAAATGGAAGAGAGACTGGTTGGAAAGAAGTCGGGATTCCATGGAGGGGCTGGGAAGGGACAAGGGAGGGTCATGGGAGTGGGTTATGATTTCCATGTATTGTTTATTTTGTGGATGTTGTCAATAAAAATGGTAAAAAAATTACATGAAATAATCAAGATGTCAACTAAGTTGGAAATGGGTTAGTTTGTCTAAATTGGCCTTGTTCCTTACAAATTTGATAGAGCTTTTAAGTTTATGTTCTTTAGTGCATTTATATCCAACTTAGGCTTAATTATTAAAACTTTAGAGAAGATTACTCATACAGGGTAAGATACTGAGGTCCTGACAAATTTTCATTGGACTCTTTACATCATTAAAACAATTTACCAGCATAATCTCTCCTCCCATCTATGTTCATGAAATCAGTCCTCACAGGAGATTTCAAGATTGAGTTAGGAAATTAAAACTTACATTACTGGATGGACTATTTTTATGTCTAAGATGACCACTGAGTCTTCTTGTAACATAGGAGAATAGGAATATTAAAATTATAAACATTCACTTTAAACTTTCAAAGGACATTTGAGTATTAAGACATGAATATCTGCAAATATTATGAATGGAAGAACCAAGAACAAGGATTTTTTATTAAAATGTAAGATTGGAAAAAATCCATCTTAATTAGCAGCATTCTTAATGTGATGGGGATAATTATCTGATTTACTGAGAGTCTTTTAATAGGGAGGCCATCACCTCAATGAATATCAAATGGGATGAAATGTGCATAGACTATCAATATCAATCATTTTTTCCTGACAAGTTAGTAGCATTCAGAGTCTAAATGTGTAGGAAATATAAAGTTTTTTGAAAGCTCTTTACTACCATCAAGAAATTTAGAGTGCATTGTACATGTGACAGAAGGAGGAACAAGAAGCCGCATTAAAAGGCAAAATGATATTCATGAAAAGATAAGCATGCAATACACAGGGCCAGGAAGGAAAGGATCTTTTTTTTTTTTTTAATTTGAGAGAGAGAGAGAGAGAGAGAGAGAGAGAGAGAATGGGTGCACCAGGGCCATTTCAGCTGCTGTGAATGAACTCCAGACACTTGGGTCCCCTTGTGTGCGTGTCCCGCATTGCACGCTTGCATCACTATGTCTGGCTAAACAGGGGACCTGGAAAATCGAATAGCATTCTTAGGCTTCACAGGCAGGTGCTTTAACCATTAAGCCATCTCTCCAGCCCAAAGGATCTATTTTTAATTTCATTGAGGTAATCCAAGGAAATGTTTACTTACATGGACCTTCAAGGATGAGCAAGTGTTCTTTTAATAACAAAGAAGATGGGGAAGTATACTAAGATGAATCAGGTTGGGCTGGAGAGATGGCTTAGCAGCTAAGTGTTTGCCTGTGAAGCCCAAGGACCCAGGTTTGATCCCCAGGACCCACGTAAGTCAGATGCACAAGGTAGGGCATGAGTCTGGAGTTTGTTTGCAGTGGCTAGAGGCCCTAGCACATCCATTCTCTCTCATTGGCCCATTTCTTTCTGTCTCTCTCTGTCAAATAAAATAAAATAAATAAAAAGCTGAATCAGGTTGCAAAAAGTTCAAATAAATGAGATTATGAAAAGAAGAGAGTGAATATAATGTTGATTTCAATGGGAAGGGATGGCTTTGCGCTTTGCGTGCGTGTGTGTGTGCGTGCGTGTGTGTGTTTGTGTGTAGGAATATCTATGACATAGTATATGTGAATTTAGAAAACAATCTTTGGCTGTTGGTCTTTGTCTTTAACCTTATTTGAGACAGGATTTCTCTTGTTCTTTTGCCATTCTGCCTGGCCCATGAGCTATGGAAGTCTCCTGACGCCACCATTCATCACTGTATGTACATTTGATTATAGACACTTCTGCTACTTGAATCAGGTTTAATGTGGGTTCTGGGCATCTAATCTCTTGTTATCAGGCTTGCACAGCAAGTGCTTTTAACCATTGAGCCATTTCCTCAGCCTTAGATTGCCTTTTTAAGAATCAAAGAAATCTCTTTGTAGGAGAGCCTGCAGAAAATAGAGCTGAGTGCGGACGGGACTGCTTGGCTGATGAGATTTCCATGGGATGGAATCAACTTTATTAATTCAGTAGGAAGTCACTGAGTAGTGGAAAGAGTTGGCACATTTTTTAAACCTTTGATTTGTGTTTTATTTATTTATTTTGAGACAGAGTCTTATACTGTAGCCAGGCTCTCCTGAACTTGCTATGTAGACCAGGCTGGCCTCGAACCATCTATCTGCCTCAGCCTCCAGGGTGCTTGGGTTACAGGCATGAGCCACCATGCTTGGCACTTTACCTTACGTTCTAACGTTTGGGAGATGATAGCTAGATGCTATGAGCTTCAAAGAAGCTATGTATTTTAAAAACATTTTTCTTGACACTTTTCATATTTTTGACAATAATATCCTCTTTTTATTTTCCTGTGAGCACTTCCTTCTGTTCTTAACCCCTTTCATTGAGTTGAAGGTCTTCTTTTTCCAAGTAATCCATCTTCTATTTTGATGGCATTTTTTCCCTCCTCTGTCATCCATGATGGGATGTTAAGGACCCTATATTGCACAGATTCTTGCAGGAACGATGGTCTTTGTGAGGTCCTGAACACGGTGGCTACTTCATGTCCAAAGACAGCATTCCAAACCACTGCTCCCATCCTTTGGCTCTTATGTGCTTTCTGCCACTTCTTCAGCAATGTTCCCTGAGCCTTGGTGGGTGTCATGGTGATGTGTCATTGGGTACTGAGCATTCAGCTGGTGCTTATTCTCAGAAATTTGCTATGATTTGAGTCTCCCCAGTAGTAACTGACATCCAAACAATTCGTTGTTTTTGTTGTAGTTTTTGCTTTTTTTGGCTTTTAGAGGTAGGGTCTCGCTCTAGCCTGGGCTGACCTAGAACTCACTATGTAGTCTCAGGGTGGCCTCAAACTCATGGCAATCCCCCTGCCTCCCAAGTGTTGGGATTAAAAGCTTGTGCCACCACACATGGCTCAAACCAAACAGTGTTTTTTTTGTTTTTTTTTAAAAATATTTTTTATTGTTTATTTGGGAGAGAGAGAGGAAGAGAGAGATAGAGAGAAAGAGAGAATGGGCATACCAGCATCTCCAGCCACTGCATATGAACTCCAGACACATGCACCCCTTTGTGCATCTGGCTTATGTGGGTCCTGGGGAATTGAACTGGGGTCCTTAGGCTTCGCAGGCAAATGCCTTAACCGCTAAGCCATTTCCTCAGCCCCAAACAGTGGGTTTTTTAAGGTAAAGAGATAGAAGTTCATTGGGTAGGAAGTTTGTATAAGAAAATCCAGCTTCAACATGCAACAGCTGCTGTGAAAGCAAGTGAGGATCCACTGGACAGAGCTGCAGACAGACAAAAGCACAGCAAGTAGGAGAGGAAAGAAGCTAACAATGGCAGCCCTTTGATTCTCCCAGAGAAGGCATTCAGAACAAGAGTGACTCATGCCAGCCTCAAAAATACCAGCTTGAAAACACTGCAGGTCCTGCCTTGCAGACTATTGGGGAGTTGGCATCTGGGAGGGCAAAGATTGCCCAGCAGAGACATTTCAGATGAGATGGTCAAGGCATCTTCTGGTTTTGTTTTATTTTTATTTTATTTTATTTTACTTTATTTTATTTTATTTTATTTTATTTTATTTTATTTTATTGTATGTCATTTTATTTATTTGAGAGAAAAAGACAACAAGAGGTAGAGAGAGAGAGAGAGAGAGAGAGAGAGAGAGAGAATGGGTGCAGCAGGGCCTCCAGCCACTGTCAATGAACTCCAGACACATGTGCCACCTTGTGCATCTGGCTTACGTGGGTTCTGGGGAATCAAACCTGGGTCCTTTGGCTTTGCAGACAAACACGTTAACTGCTAAGCCATCTCTCCAGCCCTTCTGTTTTATTTAGAATCAAGGCTGTCATATTCTACACCACACACATCTTCTAACTGGTTTCTCCAATAGTAAGGATCCTCAAGGTAGCTCATAATGACATATAAAGCACACTTTCTGCTGGGACTTCCAAGGACCCTCTGGTCGGTCTGTTTCCTGCTCGGAGAGGCATAGCATCAGCACATCTAGGTTTGGAGTAGGCGTCAACTTTCTTCGTTAATTTTCAGATAAGTGTCTTTATATGAGTCAAGGATGGTGCACGACCAGTGGGGAAATTAGATTTGAAGGTAGAAGGTTTAGTTATTCTCAGTAGAATGCCTTGGTCCACCTTATAAGGAATGCTGAATGCTCCTGGTGGTGGTTTGACTCAGGTGTCTCATAAACTTAGGTGTTCTGAAAGCTAGGTTCCCAGCTGATGGAGATTTGGGAATTAACACCTTCTGGAGGTAGTGTATTGTTGGAGGCAGGCTTATGGGTATTATAGCCAGCGTCCCTTTGCCAGCATTTGGCACACTCTCTTGTTCCTGTTGTCAGCCAGTGGTGATGTCCAGCCTCTGCTCATAGCATCATTTTCCCCTGCCATCATGGAGCTTCCCCTCAAGCCTGTAAGCCAAACCAAATCCTTTTTTTCCCCCGCAAGCTGCTCTTGGCTGGCAAGGGGAGCCTGACTGCGACCCTCTTCTTGCTGGTTAGGATTGACATTCTAGATTACCACTATTCCTTCTCATATGTGTGCTCTTCTGCTTTCCTGGAAAAGTGACAACAGAGCTGGATGAATTAACATTTCTGGAACTGACACTTTTTGCAGACATCTTGACTCATGATGCACAACATTTCACAATGCCCTCCAGGATCGCCTTGGCTGCTGACTGGGTCCTACTCTTTGTAAAAACACCTACATGCTAAGAAGCTGTCCACCAGCTATGAGTCAGCACAGCATTCCTTTTCTTGTCCCAGGCCATGTTCAGGAGTGGGCCATCGCTCAAATCAATGTCCCTTGGTTTTGCAAACAGGCACTTACCACAGACATTACTCACCTTTCCAGTGTCCTGAGCGAAGATGACTCTACAGCTGCAGGTGGCCAATGCTCCTTGGATCCTGTGTTATCATATCACATGGAGACTAAATCAAATCCTAGAGCATTTAGAAAATATCAAATATATGGAAATTAAATCATTTGATGGCAGCTGTTATGTTAAGTGTTTCTAGAGGAACAGAACATATTCTTAATAGGTCTGTAATATTTTGGAAGATTGATTTATAAAGAACAAATATAGATAAGGGTGCACGTAGTAAGACAGAAACTCTTAGAATGGCTTGCCTGCAAGGTTTGGTTTTGGCATTGCTCACTAATATAAATTATTCTTACAAACAATTGTTTATTGTTATCGGAGTTTGAAAAACTTACACAAGCCAGGCAGAGTAGGCCAGTGTGCTCAGCCCCAAACACACCATGGACTGCTCTCAAGGGCATGGCACAGTTGCTGATGGAGGGATAGGCTTGTGCTGTGTGCCTCCCAGGGGACAGGACTCTTGGAATCTTGCACCTGGCCTCTTGCATACATTGCCATCTGCCCTGACTTTTGTTGATTTTGCTTTTTACCCTTTATCTATAATAAATCACAGTCATAAGTATGATGGTATGCTGAACTTGGGGGTCCCTTAGGAGACTCACCATACCTAATGGTGGTTTTGAGAACCGATGGTCTAGCATAAAGTAAGTTTGATCTTAATAGGAATATAGTTAATATGGGTGGGCTCATTTTTAAAGCTAATTGAATAATATACTTAAGATCTGTACATTATATCTAATAAAATTATGTGGTAAAAATACCAAGAAAAGAATTCTAAGCCTAAGTGATGTTGCTTGCAATTCTCTGGTTGCATGCACTGGTGCATGAAGAACAGGGGTGGCCTGGGACCACAACGAGCTCTTCCATCAGCAGAGAAGCCAATGCAGCTGCAAGGGTCTCTGCGGTGTCTCAGCTCAGCAGCCCATAGAAATAATGACATTGCCCTTATTTATATGGGTATTTAGCTTGATGTTCAATTAGCATTGCATTTAAATAAAAGGCAATTTCCATTGTTTAAGTTCAAAGAAGTTAAGTTAAAAGCCATGATTAGATTTGATTCACCCTTTTCCTATCAGTTTTCTTCATGGTGAGGGTGTTCTATGTGTTCTAGAATATTACCATATGCCAACATACCATAAATGGATACTGAATGAAATTAATACTAGTGAATATTCTGGGATAGTTTGTATCACAGTTTATTCTTCTAATAGATATGTCAATAAACTCCTGGAGAGATGGCTTAGTGGTTAAGGCATGTGCTTGCGAAGCCTAAGGACCCAGGTTTGATTCTCCAGGTCCCATGTAAGCCAGATGCACATGGTGGCACATGCATCTGGAGTTCATTTGCAGTGGCTAGATGCCCTGGCATACCCATTCTCTCTCTCTGTCTCAAATAAATAAATAATAAAAAAGTTTTAAAAAGTTAAAACAGATATGTCTATAAAAAGAGTTCTGTCACCAAAATAGTATTCATTATTGTAATATTTTAGTTATTAATATATTGTTATGAAATGATATAAAGAGAGGAAAAAATTTATAACATATTATTTGTAGATAAAACAATTTTTACTTATTTTATGGATAGAATTATGTAGAACACTTTTTAGAATCTCGTTTTTAATGAAGACATAATTTATAAGACGAAACGGTTTTATTGAAATGATGTAAAGTTAAACAAAATATTGTATATGGCATTTAAAATGACATGATAAAACTAGTATGACACGGTGCAGTATTACACATTGAACACTAACTTGAAAAGGCCAGGTGAGTGTCTACATTTATAGTCATTTTAGATTTCTCATTCTACGGATTTCCCTTAGATATAGACCTGAAGGATGGAGGTAGGGTGTGTGTGTGTGTGTGTGTGTGTGTGTGTGTGCATGCATGCCAGTGCATGGGGATCTTCTTCATTGATATGTATAGTTTAATAAGGAATTTGCAGGTGTCAGATGGGTTCGAAGGAATAGGGTCCATTCCTGCTGTGTTTGCTTAATTAGAGTTGGTACAACCAGATGTTGTCTACTGCTTCAAAGAATTTTCAAACAACACTGAAGGAAAACACCAATTTTACTGCATTCTTTGGCTTATGTATTCATTTTAAATCTCTTCCCAATAGCTCTAGTCTCCCAACATTTTTTTTTTTGTGCACAATATTGTGTTTCAGTATAAACTACTCAAAACCAAATAAAAACCCAATAGCTCAAATGTCTGTGTGAGACTCGGAAAAATTTATTCATCTAAAACTGACTCATAATCTGTGGTACTAATGGATATTTGAAAGAAGGCTCATTAAAATTCAGAGTTAAGGTCGTGTATTGGAGAGACAATATAGCTAGAAGAAGAAAAAAATCTTCCTTTTGAAAGCAACAGACCTCACGAGCAAGGACAGGTTTGACGAGAAATGTAAGAGCTTGGTTGTGTCCTGCAAAGTAATGGCTATTTCATGTCAAAGCATAGTATTTTTAGTCTTAAGAACTTTTGTGATCCCAGGATAAAAGGAAATGAGTTACATTACTTTTAAGTAAGTCATTTACTTTATTATAATATGTATATAATTTGATCATTGTGATACTATAAATATTTTTATTCACTATATAGTCTCAGGGTGGCCTCGAACTTTCAGCAATCCTCCTACCTCTGCCTCCCGAGTGCTGGGATTAAAGACATGCACCAACATGCCCAGCTTTAATTATATTTTTAAAATCTCTAAATCTTTAAAAATACAAAAGATCTGTGATTTGTTACTTGCTTTTAACTTCGCAATGATAAGCTTACACATATTTTTACTCAAGCAAAAGCTATAGATTTCAGGGATTTGTAGTTTGGTGGATTTTAATGGTCCTGAAAGGAGGAAATGATGTGTAAAATAACCAAAATGTACCAATTTGAAGCTTACAGGAAGCCCTGTAATCTATAGTACACAGATATCATGTTTTCCATTCAATTTACTAATTCTTTCTGGAAACACACTACTGACCTTGATCCAGATGTTCTGCCTGGGAAATACTTGACTTTTTTCGGTAATTATGCAATGAGAAGTGATTATTCAACATAGTGATCATGGAAATCGAACCACCTCAATGCTGAGCCAGGTAATGGATGACTTTGGTGACACAATTCTATTTCATCACTTCCTGTAGAAAGGGCCAGATTCTCCATTTGCTGCTCATCAGCTTTCTTTGTTGAAACAGAGAAACTTACAGTTTGCAGGTGGCTAGAAATACATACCAGCCTACATGACAAGGTACTGGATATTTATACAGGAATCAGATTGTCTTGTCTACTTCCCATTAAAAGTGTAAATCCTAGAGTTAGTCAGTGTATTGGAAAATTAGTACAATAACTGTATAAGATCTAACTCAAAATTCCCTTCTTTTAAAAATATTTTATTTTTATTTATTCACTTATTTGACAGAGAGTAAGAGATAGAGAGAGAAAGATTGAGAGAGGGAAAAATCACTTCTTAATAACTGGTACCTATTATGTGTATCAGTTCATTCATCGGATCTTTCCTAAAGAACCGAAACTATATCTGGAATTAATTTCTGTATTGTTAATCAGGTACAGTATGTGATTATGGACATAAAACTTTTTCCCCCAAAATTACATATTTAGATAAGTGTGTTTCTGTGTAAGCAAGGTTTCTATCTATACATCAGTCCTTCCTGGGTCTCAGCCACCTGGGTCCTGATGTTCACAGAATGTATGTTCTCAGGTATAGGTATCAACTTTAATCAGACATGACAACACAGTGATAAATCCATCCAGGTACATGCACATACATAGATGAAACTTATTGTTCAAGATAAAAGACTATGCAAAGGTGATTTATTTCTTTGCACTTTCATTATACATAGTAGATAACTTAAAGTATGACACATAATTGATACTCAGTTTGGTTTTTTAATGTAGCTCTATTATGACATCATTGAAGCAAAAGCATGGCCTTCCTTCATGCTATATCTCCTCTCTTTCCTTCCATTCTTCCCCTCTCTCCTTCCCTTCCCCATTTCCTCACTCTTTATTCCTTCCTTCCTTTTTTTCTCTGAAGGGTTAATAGCCTTCCTTGAAAACTAGAGGGAACTAAAGAGTGAATAACTATCCCTAAGACCAACAAGCCATAACACTTCAGAAGCATGGCTGACAGGCCTGTCCACTCCCAAATGAGAAACTAAACTTCCCTGAGCTCAGAAAACCTTGAGGGAACAGAAACTGTCTGGTGGGTTATCCTCCCTAGACAATTTGACTAAAAAAGCTTATTCTGAGCAAGGACACAAATAACTACAGTTCCTTGTCTACTTCCCTTGGACCTGCAGCTGGTACAGTCTGTTTTTCTTAAGTTCCCCCTTATAAGCTTGTACCCCAGCCTGGCCTAGTGCTTTAGCTTTTATCCTTCAGGAAGGCTGCTGCCCCTTGCTGTTTCAATAAACAGTCTGTCTATAGAAATCAAGTCCTGTGTTCTCTTTTGTTTTTCTCTTACACTTTCCTTACATTCTCTGTTTTTATTCCTTCCCTCATTCCATTCCTTTCTTCCTCCCTTCTTTCTTCTCTCTCTCTTCTCCTCTTCCTTTCTCCATTGCTTCTCTCCTTTCCTTTCCTTTCCTTTCCTTTCCTTTCCTTTCCTTTCCTTTCCTTTCCTTTCCTTTCCTTTCCTTTCCTTTCCTTTCCTTTCCTTTCCTTTCCTTTCCTTTCCTTTCCTTTCCTTTCCTTTCCTTCCCTTCCCTTCCCTTCCCTTCCCTTCCCTTCCCTTCCCTTCCCTTCCCTTCCCTTCCCTTCCCTTCCCTCCCTCTGTTTCATTTCTGACATATAACACCATACCTGGTCCACAGAAGACAACTTCGTGTAAATAGGTGGAATGAAGGAATGAAGGGCAAGAGCTACGATGCACAGTTTTGGGACCATTGACGAGCTTCACATTGCTAAGAAACAAAGGCCACTCTTCCATTTGAGGTGGCTCAGCAACCTTGCAGAACTCACTATTTGTAAGTGAGCATCACACCTCAGGATCACGTACAGGATTCATTTCCAGCAGGACTGCTGCCCAACGTGGACACAGTGATGCTAGGCACTAAGTACACAGGGCAGAGTGAGCAAGGTTGGCGTGTGACAGGAGTGTGATTTTCCCGTTCTTGGGTTTCTAGCTGTGGGCAGATAAATAGCATTTTGTGCAATTTTCTAGATGTCCTGCAGCATCTTCGGCTTGAAGAATAAAGTTAACCTCTTGGGAAACCACGTACTTGAAAGTGATGGAAACCCCAATATTAGGTACTCATGCTAATAATTGCTGTTACCAAATACTTGACAAGACACAGCTTAAGGGAAGAAAGGGTTTATTGTGGCTTATTGCTTTGAAGAGCTACATTCCATGTGGTGGAGAAGGTGTGGTCGGCTGGCTTGTCAAACTGCAGACAGGAAACAGGAAGTAGAATGGGTTCTAAAACATCAATGCACTTCCCCAGTGACACCTTCTCTAAAAAGGACCCGCCTCCTAATCCAGGTTCCTGAACTTTCCAAAACTGACCTACCAGCTGGGTCCAAGGATTCAGTTACATGAACCTTTGGGTTATTTCACATTCAAATCTCAACATACTGAAAGAAAGATGACACATAGGGTGTCCCAAATTCAGTGAATAAGTATTGCCCATGCCTCAGGTTGACTGTAGAATCAGGAATATTCAGGGTTGGCTCTGGTTGGAAGAGAGCAGCACCATGATGCCCCTGAAGTGGGGGACAAAGATCCAAACAGCAAAGTATAGGTATGTTCTTTTTTAAAGATTTTATTTTATTTATGTATTTATTAGAGACAGATGGAGAGGGAGAGAATGGGTGCACCAGGGCCTCTAGCCACTGCAAATGAACTCCAGTTGCATACGCCACCATGTGCATCTGGCTTATGTCGGGCCTGGAGAATCAAACCTGGTCCTCAGGCTTCACAGGCATGTGCCTTAACCACTAAGCCATCTCTCCAGCCCCAGCAAAGTATAGATACTTTCATGAGCATGCATACATGGAGAGTTAGATGAACTGAGGTTAATGACAGTAATTGGAGTTTTAGTCACTACAGCAATTTCTAAATGAAATTCTCCCAGGTAAAAGAAATGAGAATTTGAGAAAAACTGGAGTTGTTTGGAAAAGATCAAACATTTAAGGAATTGCAAATGATGAAATTCATACGGGGTTTCCCTTTCTGTTTCCTTAATAAACATAATATTCCTCAAAATAAAATTATAACATTGTCCTGGCTTATTTGTTATCTATCTGTCTTTCTATTTATCATCTATTTATCTACATGTGATAGCATGGTGATTGTAAAATGAAGTATTAAGAGAAGGACCTATACATTTACACTATTACTGCTTCTTATGTGAGCTTAACATATCATCTTTAAAAATAAACAGGTTTATTGAGTGGGAAATTTTCTCATGTTATGTACAAAGTCAGGTAGGTTTGGGTTGCTCTCATAATTGTGCAGCTATCAGTAATGTCAACGTTAGAACATTTTCACCACCCCAAAATAGATCTTCGGAACCATTAGTGATACTCCTCATTTCTCCACTTGGCTTCCCCTTCTTTTTCTCCCAGTCCTAGCCAATCATATGCCTCCTTCCTGACTCTATAGATTAGCCTATTCTGGGCATTTATGTTTTGTTCTTCCTATGTAATGGTAGTTACACATACTTTCTAAATAAGTTTTCAAAAATTCAGGATATGTGTGTACATATATAGAATATATCCATCATTCCATTTTTACCTCCCTCCATCACGTGGGCAGTATACCTGAAGAAGAGGGTTTGTTTCCCTGGCCCACAGCCACACCCTTTCTCCCAGGTAAACTTCACATAGCAGGAGCCATGCACTTTCTATTGTGCATTTCATGGGCCTATCCCAATAAAGAAGGACACCTGTTATTTTCTACAACATGGGATACCTGAAATCCATTAAGTCATATGAACAAAGCAAGGCCAAGAAGATCAACGCCACATGATCTCCCTTTTGTGAGAGATCGAATTGCTGTCATAGCAAGAGAAGGGTGAATTGTGGTTACAAAAGGGTGGGTAGGATGGAGGGAGCAGGAGCCTGGTAAGTGTTTTCAGTGGGAAATCAGTTGGAGTCTCACATGGTATTTGGCCATAAGGTTACCATAGTTACCCATAAAGCCCCTTGCATTTCATATTGGTATGCTTTTGAGTATTAAGTGGGACCCTGTGAATCATGTTTGGACATACGGTGATCATTGGAGTGACTAGAATATCACGTATGGGACTAAAGAGACTTTGCTTCCTATCTTCTTCTGTATTTATGTCTCCTGGATGCACGCTTTACCTAGGAGAAGCCGGATGAAGTTCACATGGACGGTGAATGAATGGCAGAACACTTTATTGTGTTGTGTGTCTGTGTACAGTGTGTGTGCATGGGCATGTGTGTGAGAGATGTGGTATATGCATGTATGTGTGCAGATGTGCATGCCCCATGCACATGTGTGCAGGAGCCAGATGAAAGTGTGGGTGAGCTTGTTTCATGGCTCATCCTTGTATTGCTCGGGATAGGATTGTTGCCTCCATCTGGAGCTGCTGTCCTTCCGAATCTCAGGGATTCTCTGGCCTCTGCATCCAGCCACCATGGACTAGGGTTACAGACCACACTAGCTTTTTAATCTGGGGCTTGTGGAGTCTAATTTAGTAGTCTCTAGTCTGAGAGGCCCTCTTGCTCAAGCAACAAGTGCTCGTAACCAAGGAGCTATCTTTGCAGCTCCAGATCACTTCCCTCTAGTGCTCTTCTCAGGGAGCAATTTGTCCTTCCAACTCTTCCTGTTGTGAAATGTTATTTTCATGAACTGTGGAAATTCAAGCACTATTAATCTATGAGAACATACACATAAATAACATTACGGTTTTACATTAGTGAACGTTGAATATGCATAATAAATTTTGAATTCTATTAGAATCTGTCTCTTGTGGTATCTTAACATTATCAGCAATACAACTCAAATCTCTCCTTGAATCACGAAATCAGAAAGCTAATGCAAATTATCTAGGACAACAATGAAAAATGCAAGAAAGAATTGAAATTCACAATAAATTTCCTAGCCACATTTTGGCCAATAAATTAAAGGTCTCCACCTCCTCACCTGTCAGTAGATCTGTTTCAGGGGAGACAAGGGGTTCTGCCTCTCCAGATCTCTGTCTCCTGGAGGGGTTAAGAAGTAAGAAACATCCAAATGACAACTAGAAGGAAGAGGGACAACAAAGGGCATCACTGATCCACAGAGAATCCCTAAATAATTAAATATGCAATCCAATGAAAAATTCATGTCATAAGACATTATTTTCAAGCACATTATACTCGCAACAGTTTGTCTCAGAACTTAGTATTCTATCCCTCAGTGCTTTCACACTTACTCTAGTCTATATGCTAACAGGGTTATAAGTTCTTTGGAGAGAGAATAGGAACATTTTTTTTTCTAAATGTTATATAGAATTTTATATGTGATATATAAAACTAGGCGACTCTAAGTTGATGCATAGAAAATAAATATTTCATGACTATCTTTCTCTGTTACATTAACAAGCAAAAGTTTGACGAATGGGAATTGACATTTTGTGTTAATAGATAATGAAATTTCTTTCATTTAGTCTTTCTGAAGTTTTCACATGAAATATCTAGAGTTGAACATAAATGGGTTACCCCCCACTATGAGTAGTTGACCAGGAAGACCCATGAGGTTCCCAAAACAATGTAGGCCATAGCCAAGCACTTGGTTACCCAATAGAGATAAAAGGTAAGACCCTATTGCTGAAGACACTACAGGCAGGCTGCCATCTCAGGACACCAGGAGACCATGTGGGAACTGAGAAGAAAGCCAGGCCTCTCCTGACAAACCCACATGGCACTGGAAAGGGCTATGGGAGCTACTGGGTTGCAAAGTATGCAACCCACCAGACAGACAAGATGCACACACTTGCGCTGGAGAGTTGGCTTAAAGGTTAAGGCATTTGCCTGCAAAGCCTAAGGATCCAGGTTTGCTTCTCCAGGTCCCACATAAGGCATATGAACAAGGTGGTGCATGCATCTGGAGTTCATTTGCAGTGGCTAGAGGCCCTGACACACCCATTCTCTCTCTGTGTCTTAAATAAATAAATAAATAAATAAATAAATAAATAAATAAATAAAAAGAAGCACACAGCCTTTGTGGGGAACCAACTGCCTTCTGACTGGACATGAGGCCTGCTCAGATGCAGAGAGCTCATAACTGGTACGGGAACCAAGTCAGAGCCCTATAGGCAGGAAACTCACCAACCCAGAGAGAAGCCCCCATTGTTTTCTGGACAAGCTGAGTCTGCACGAAGGGGTCATGGGAACAAATGTACATCTCAGCCCACTCTGGATTCAGAATACAGAGCAGCAAAGCCAAGCCAAGCTAAGCAGAGGGAGCGGATGAGAGCTCTGTCCAGAGTGACTGTCGTCACTCCTCCAGAGACCACTGTTAAGTCTGAGAAGTGGCGACATTACAGGTTCTACCACTGACCTGTTACCTCTCTCTTACACGCATGCCCAGCCCTGTCTGGCTTTTTGTGTGCATGCTGGTATTGAACTCAAGTCCTCCTGCAGAGCAAATACTCTTAGCTGCGGAGTCATCTCCCAGCCTCTATCACTCACCACTTTTTATGATATTCTTTTTTTTAAAAAAAAGAGAGAGAAAGAGGTGGGGGGGGGATGAGCACGCCAGGGCCTCCAGCCACTGCAGAGGAACTCCAGACTCATGCGCCTTGTGCATCTGGCTTATGTGGGGCCTAGGGAATCGAACCTGGGTCCTTTGGCTTTGGCAGGCAAATGCCTTAACTGCTCAGCCATCCCTCCAGCCCAAGACATTCTTATTACTCAGGAAAAACTCAAGTATCAGATGCATATCAACTAGGATAACAAAAGCCAAATGAACAATGGAGATGGACGGATGTGAAAAAGGAAAATACATTTTATTTTCATCTCTTAGGACGTGTAGTTAAGCCAAAAGAGGACTTTTCATACAATTCCTTGTGTGGAGGAGTTCTTTTAGCAAAGACCTCAAACAAGTACCTCTGGAATGTTCCGGTAGGTGGACGAAGGTGACAAATACAGTGACTGCAATTTCCATAGTTAATGGTAATTCACTTGAACATGAATCTACTGGCCCTGTGCCATCCTGCGTGTCCCCACTTAGGGGCTCTCCGTCCGTATGTCTTGCAAGATGCTCTTGCTGTCCGGCCCGAGCACACATGTCTACGTAGATTGAGGTTAGTCCACAGAGCGTGACGTGTGTCCACATTCTGTGTCTAACAAATGCTTGTCCACTGGCAAACCCTCTTCTCTGTCTGTCTGTGTGTCTGTCTGTCATAATCTACCAGAGACCTGTAGGCCAGTGTTCTTCTCTTTTACCCTCAATACTCCTTCTTCATGGATGCTGTTTGAGTTGTGTTTTCCTCGTTCCCCCCTGACAATTTCCATTGTTTATACTCAGAAGAGGAAGTAGATGACGCATCCTCCTCTTCTCTTCTTGTCCTTCCTCCTGTTCCATCTTCTCCTCCTCATCCTCCTTCTTGAGGTCATGTAATGATGACTTCCGTTTCAACGTTTCAAAGAACTCAGAATGACAGACGGTATTTTGTACATTGGCGAGCTGCTTCACCTTGCCTGGCATTCGGAATCCAGCTGTGCAGTTGGCGAGAGAACCTCCCTGGTGACTTGCTTTTAGAGACACAGTGAGCAAAATCAGAACCCCAGGAAGCTCACTAATGAGAATTTTCTAGTACCGTGTCTCTTGACAGGTAACACGCCTCAGAATTTTCCAGGCCCAAATGCTCTCTGTCAGGAGGTCCGGTGTGAAAGTGTAGGACTTTCATGATTTGCTCGATCTGTGTGGGCCCAGAGAGGTCACCTGTACACCCCAGCACTCGAGGAAGGTGAGGGGTTATCTACTTATGTGACAATCATAGTTAAGGTTTTTAGTCATTGGTGACATAGTTCCAGTCTTACAACTGGTCTCCTCTGTGGCATTTCATATCTGGAAGATCATCGTCAGTCAGCCACACAGGCGATCTTTAACAGACCTGTGCAAAAACATTTTAATCCAACAGAAAATCACACTTTTTAAACAGTGGAGAAGCTTGTTGCTTCAATATGTACTGGAGATAGTTTTTTTTTTTTTCTTTTTTTACACTCACAAGAATTCAAATTATTATGAGGCATCCATAAAGGTTAGTGGTTGAATATTTTCTGAGAGCAATTCAGTATCAATGGGAAATTTGAACTGGTTTCTGAAATGGCAGCTTTAAAATGGAATGATATGAAACGAGCCTGCGATGGATTGGCGCATGATGAAGTGGAGTGAAAATGAAGAAAAGAGGCCACGGTGGTCATCTACGTCCACAGTGGTCATCTACGTCCACGAAGCACACCCTGTAGTCCTGATCCAAGCTTGGTGGCACACAATGAACAGAGAAGAGAAACAGTCAGAGGTTTTGCCGGTTACCTGGTCGTCTCAGGATATCTGGGAAGGCAATAATCCCATGACTGGGGCTCCACCCTCAAGAGTTCTTCAATGTAACCACAGGTCTCACATCCCACAGATCCTCTTCATACCATCGCAGTCAGGGTAGGGGGTCAGCATGTGAATTTTTTCTTTTTTGTTTATTTGGAAACAGAGAGAGGGAAGGGAAAGAGGAGAGAGGTGACAGAGAGAGAGAGCATACATACCAGGGCCTCTTGCCACTACAAACAAACAAACTCCAGACACAAGTACCAATTTAGCATCTGGGTTTATGTGGGCACTGGGGGGTTTGAACCAGGCCATCAGGCTATGCAAGCAAGCACCTTTAACTACTAATCATAGCTCCAGCCTAGCACGTGCATTTTTGAGGGACCCAGCTACGTAAAGTAGGCTAGAAAGGTAAAGGTGCAAGGTAAAGAATGACTCGTAAGTTTGGGCTTTGGTTTTAGCTATTAAATGATATGATGATATTTAATATTAATCTTAATAAATTAATAAATATTAATATTTAATATAATGATAATTAACAGGTTTTGATATATTACGTTTATTTTCCACACTTTTTTTATGATGGAATTTTATAATCAGACACATTTCTGTATTGAAGTCTTTCAGGAGCTGTTGGAGATGGTGTGGAGATGCACGACATCAGGGCCTGAGCATGCAGGGAGACTGCGGACCATGGAAATCACCTGGGAAAAGGTGAAAGTCAGACAAGCGTCCCTGCCTCAGGGAGAGGAAAAGCTCTGAACCAATATTAACTGTTTTATGAAATAAAATTTCAACTATTTCCTATGGACTAAAACCTGAAGTCAAATAGTTTAAAGTAAATGACTACAGTAAAGCTGGCTGATGTGCACTCATAAACGCAATGGATTTTCCGAGGATGATGTGACATTTGGGTAGGCCTGCCTGGCAAACACCGGGAGAGAGCAAAGTATTTTTTTGGTAGCGGGAGAAGAAGCAAATAAACGCAGGCAGGAAGTTATAAGGAATTCTCTGTGGATGATTAATATTTTGAGTGTAGATTTCAGAGAATACATGAAAGAGAAAAGGAAATAATGATGGGAAAATAAACTTGGAAGAAACTAACAGAATTTGGGCTGTTATTCAAATGTGAATTAAACAATAAAGAGTTTTGCTACATATTAAAAATTGAGCTCGGTATAGTGGTGTAAACCTTTAATCCCAGCACTTGGTAGGCCAAGGTAGGAGTATGGCTATGAGATTCAGGCCTGCCTGAGATTACATAGGTCATCTGGGCTACATCAAGACCCCACCTCTCAAAAACTAAAAAAAAGACAAGAAAATGAAAATTAAGATGATTGCTTAACATTTCTGACTACTATTTAACATGTAGGAGAGCAGAAAATGCATTGAAGTAGGCTACTCAATTTGATTTGTATATCACTGTTGAAAAATCTCGGAAGTAAATTAAAAATCTAAATTTATACATAAACGAGTTTTATTTGGGCAAATATTTATCATGTGCACATTCAATGGAAAATTATGAACAGCGTTTTACTCCTGAGAGATCAATTGGGCTTAGCACAGTAAATAATATTCTCAAGACCACTGAAGCATCTCAAAGCAATTTAACGTCTTCAGGCAACTGATGTTTTTAACACAATGTAAAATACACGTTAGCTGCTTATTCACTGTTTTACATTGAAATGGGCATCACTTTTATGAGCTCCTTGTAGAACGTGCTCTAAAAATGTAATTCTCTATGAGTGTGCTCTAATCAGTGGCTGACACACTCGTGGACTGATCAGAATTCAGAAGCAGCCAGAGTCTCTTTCTTGCAGCTCTGAATTGAGGCTGGGTGGCACGGAGAAGTTGACTCAGAGGCTCCTGCATCGTAGTTCTACACCTAGGTCATTGGAGGAAAGACGTCATCAGGCACCAAATAATAGGAAGGCCCTGTGTTTGTTTGCATATGCAATGTACCATGAATCAGGAGTAAAGCCCAAGACACAACACCTTTGGGAAAATTTACAGTTAAACTTAATCTATGAAATATATTAAACTGTACTGAAATTCATACATTTTTGAGCAGCATTAGCATTAATAAAACAAATATAAACCTCAGCATTCTTAATTAAGCAGCATCACTGAAGGTGTTTAAAACAAACTGTCTTTTGAAATCATATGCATATGCAAAATAAAGATGATAAAAATGTAAATAATTTTGATAATTTTCAAACAAAAATTGGCAGGATGGTAGTATTTTACATTATAAATTGCATGTGAATTAATTTATCTTTATGAAACTCTTGTTTATAATTGTGATAAAAGGTTAACTATTTCCATGATGTCAAGGATGAGAAGTCATGCCTAATATCATGACTATTACTTAACATAAACTTGGAAAATGATAGGCAATATAATAAAATTAAAAATAGATATAAGGGGGCTGAAGATAGTACTCAGCAGATAGAGAGAGATTGGGTGTGTCAGGGCTTTCGGCCACTGCAAACGAACTCCAGGCACATGTGCCACCTTGTACATCTGCCTTACGTGGGTCTTGGGGAATCGAACCAGGGTCCTCTGGCTTTACAGGAAAGCACCTAAACTACTAAGCCATCTCTCCAGCCCTGAGAAGAATTTCTAACACAACATGCACCATGTAAACCTTATAAGAAAAATTTGACATGTTTGACTTAAACCAAACAGAAATCTTTTGTGTAATATGGATTTAAAACAATTTGTGAGAATAACACTGAAAATTAAAACATACCACAGCTATTATGAAATTAAGTAATAATGGTATAATTATTGTCTTATGTGTTAATGTGGTGTATTGCAAGTGGGAAGATTTGAGAGAAGATTGAAGAGTATTTGACATAGGTGACAATATGCATTTACTATATATGTAAGGTAGCTTACAGAAGTACTAATGTTTACTAAAAATAGATGCATTTTAGAATAATACAAGCTGAGGCTGCAGAGATGGCTTAGCGGTTAAGGTGTTTGCCTGCAAAGCCAAAGGATCCTGGTTTGACTTTCCAGGACCCACACAAACCAGATGCAAAAGGGGGCGCATGCATCTGGAGTTCGTATGCAGTAGCTGGAGGCCCTGGTGTGCCCATTCTCTCCCTCTCTCTCTGCCTCTTTTTCTCTCTAAAATAATTAATAAATAAATAAAATATATTTAAAAACAATGATACAAGCTGCAGGAGAACATTTTTATAATGTAAAAATTGCAATTGATATTCTATTTTACATTTCTCTGTGTGAACACATTAATTTTAGACTAGGAAATTTGCATCTGGAGAACGGGCAGCAGAATCAGACTGGTCACTGGGGTGAGAAGACAATGACATCTAATTTACCTGTGAAGATTTCAATGAAAACTTTAAAAAGATTGTTTGGGAAAGAGTAAAATAAGACAGAAGAAATGCAAATTTGGAATCTTTGATGACTGAGTTTACATGCTTTTTTAATACTATGTACCTGCATATTCTTCAAAATCTAACGTGATTGTTAGAAATAATTGATATGATTTGGTGACTCATAAAAAAGAAGTTTTGGCCAGGCGTTGTGGCAAACACCATTAATCCCAGCACTAGGGAGTCAGAGGTAGGAGGATCGCTGTGAGTTTGAGGCCACCTGAGACTACATAGTGAATTCCAGATCAGCCTGGGCTAGAATGAGACCCTACCTCGAAAAACCAAAAAAAATAAAAATAAATAAATAACGCTTTGTTTCCTCACAAAAATAAGAACTATTCAGCCACACAAAGACCTCAAAAGAAACTCTGTCCACAAGATGACAAGAATCAGCACCAATGACGGACCAGAAACAGGGATTGTGCCCACAGCACATAGCACACAACCTCTCAGTCGTGTTTTAGGTTCTCAAACTTTGACACAAAGGAAGGTAACTAAATTGTCTAGTGATAAGCATCCTCTCCCCTATAAGCTAGCCCTCAGAGGAGAATTTAACCTAACATTGCAGAAAATGATGAAAGCATAGTTTTGTCGAGACGAGTTTGTGAACTGCTATTTAAAACTATTTTAATATTCTTCTCTCCTTTTTTGCATTAGCATACTGAGTGATGGATTTTGCGCTGACATTTTCCTACACAATTTGTTCTTCATCGTCTTCCGCTCTCTGTTCCCCAGCTGGTTTCTTCTTCCCCTCAAGATCCCTCTTTCTGTTTTCAAGTCACATGTATGTCTTACTCTGTCATTTTCTCCTCAACCCCAAGATCTCTTCATTCCCTCTCAGGGGCCACTTTCTCACTAAATGCATCACCCTCCCCATATGTTCACAACAATGTGCTTGGGGTTAGACTTGTTGACCCCAGTTTTTATATGATTAAGGAAGGACAGTTGTGATGTCTGAATTATGTGTGCATACAGATATGACATCTCATGTTTTTCATGCATACAAAGAAGTTTGCTTCATCTCAAGGAAGCCATGGCATGCACTCAGATAACCTTTCATCCTTGTTCAATCGAAAGTCTGATCCATTCATGTGAAGTATTTATAGCTGCCAAGTATAACCAACATATAATTCTGTGAGCTACAATTTTCATCTCTCAAGGTCATACTTATAGAAATACTAATTAATACTTACACATATAGGATTTTGATCTTCTAATGTGTTGCTAATAATTAATTTAACTCCTTCAAGAACCAAAGAGCCTGTAACTTATGTAGACTACAAGAAAAGCAAAGCTAGGCTGATTAGGAACAAAGATCGGGATATATCCTCACACAGATTTGCAAAACCATTAACATTAGACTGGGATTAAGAAAAGGCACAGAGATGTAATATACCATTCCCTTTATCTTTGTAGTAAAGTTACTGACTTCTAGAAAAGTACCCATTTGTTGGGGACCTTGAGCCAAACTGCAGCCATTTGGAGGAAAAACTGCATCTTTTGAGTTAGGTGTCTGTTTCCTGAGTGTCTGTAAAAAAGTGCATTACTGAGCCTTCCCAGAGACCCTACCCTGGCCTATAGATAAGAACAATGTGTAACCTAAAGAAATGTACCTTAGCAAACAGGATTGATGTAACTCTGCCCTGCCTGTAATCTCAACACAGACATTCTTGTAAACTTCCTTGAGGCCCATCACTCAAAACACCCCCGCCCCTCTCTCCTCATCAATCAAAACATCTGGTAGCCATAAAATCCATTAGGCAAACCATAAATTCCATTTGCCCACATACCTTCTTCCTGCCTCCCCTATATATACCTCTTGGTGGATAATAAACTTGAGGTCTTGACCAGAGTTTGAGGCTTGGCCTCCTTCTTTGTGCCTGTTTGTCTCCCATACAGGATTAGCCTCCCCTCGAGCCCTTTGTTGAACCCCCACCAGCCGGGGCACCCATTTTTTTTCTTTGTGCAAGTTAAAGTGGAACAAATAAACTTGAACCATGTGCATGTGTTTAGGAGTGCACATGGAGGCTACAGAACAAATGGGTGCAATTTCTCAGAAATGATCTCCACGGCCTTTGAGACAGTCTGTCATTGGCTTGGAGCTCACCAAGTAGGCTAGGATGGATGGCCAGTGAGCCACAGAAACCTTCTTGTCTCCACCTCCCCAATGATGGGTTTACCGGTGCCTGACACTTTTATGTGGGTCTGGGGATTGGACTCGTGAACTCATGCTTGTGAGGCAAGCATAACACCAATTGAGCTTTTTTCCTAGCTCCCACTCAAATATATTAATTAATTGAATCTTTTTTAAAAAAATTGAGCCGGGTGTGGTGGCGCATGCCTTTAATCCCAGCACTCGGGAGGCAGAGGTAGGAGGATCACTGTGAGTTCATGGCCACTCTGAGACTACAGAGTGAATTCCAGGTCAGCCTGGGCCAGAGCGAGACCCTACCTTGAAAACCGACCCCCCCCCCAAAAGAAATTTGAGTAATCATGATTTTCTACCATTTAACTGTTAATTCAAATACTTAATTTATTTCTTGGTCTTCATGATCATTTCACTACTGTTACCAATGTTCAAGGCTTACTGTGTCAATAAGGAGATAGTTTTATGCCAATAATGAGTTTGCTAATTAATAGCTTTTAAAGATCAATATTGGCATCCTCTTAATGGAGCTTAAAAACCTTTCCTGAGGGTTTTCTTGGCTAGGAAAGGATATCCAGGTGCTTGTTCTCCTGCTTTCTGGACAAATGCTGTTTCTAGTGATGGTGCAGGTTTAATAAATTATTGACACACATCTAAGGGAACATTTTACAGCATTGCCAGAACTGTTTGCCAATGAACACACTTGTACAACGTCTTCCCTGGAGCTTTAGTCTCTAAACCTGCTCGCTGGTGATAATCATAGAATGTATCATCAGGCTGAATAATAACTATATACTCCACTTTTATCTGAAGAATGTGAAATAGTTACTTTTTATGATGAACGAGACTTTATAGATGTAATTAACTCTACTGAAATATCTACATGGACCGTAACAGCAGTTTCACATGTCCTAAAAGAAGGAAGCTGAGAAGATTTGCCCATTGTAAGGAGAAGGCTATGAGATTAGGAAAACAGGAGGAAGTTTTCATCACAGTGAAACTGAACCTGGACTTGATGTTTCTAGAAGTGGACAATAATACAGTGTGCGTAATAAGCCGCCAAGTTTGTGGTATTTTGTTATTGCAACTGAAAGAAATTTGTACAATAGCCTTCAAGATCTCTCCCCACTGGCTTTGCACACCTACTCTAAGCCCATGAAGAATAGGTCACATCTAGGTGAAACATTTGCCAGTCACATGTTAAACCTCACATGTTGGTACTGTTTTGTTAGTCCATCTTTGCATAATGGTCTCACATTTCTTTAACTTGCATTTACTTCCTTGGTTCTTTTCACAAAGCAATGTCTATCAGTCTATCATTTCTCCATCTACCTGCAGTGTCAGCAATCCACCTGTTATCAAGCATAATCAATTTTCTAAGGCACTTACTCTGTGCAGTTAAAAGGATTTTAATCATTTGCCCATAATTAAGACACATGGGTCCATAACAATTAAACTTATTCTTGAAGACAGGAAAATCTAAAGATTCAAAGAAGAGATGTCTCCATTTTAAAATATGCCTGACTTTTCACTGCAAACTTGGTTGGGTACATTTTAACCATATTTATATAAGTTTTATCCATATTTTTCTTGCATAAATCAGGTGAGATTAGATCATCTATTACATTGGAAGTGCTATGTGAAGAAGGTTGGGGCATTACACTCTCAGCCTCAGCCAAGCAGTGCCCAAGTCCTCAGGAAGCCAAGAGTTCAGAAGAGCAACAAGCCAGCAGAGTAGAGCAAAGAGAGCCAGCCTTCCACTGCGCACACAATTGGAACTAACCTTTTCAGAACAATTCCCAGTGCTGTGTTTCCTGCTGTCCACATTTCAGGGATGAAGAAGTATAGACCTGCAGGTGACGTACTGTCTAGATAGCAGAGAGAAGTGGGAGGAGAGCCACCCCTGCCTGGGCCTGCCTTTGTCTTTTGCAACAACTCCCTTTCCTCTCACTGTCCATTTTGTCTGCCCTGAATGTGGGAAATACAGCCTGCAACCAAGTCTTGAGGAAGGTCAAGTGCTCTGGGTACAGAATGGATGTGCTCCCTCCAGTGAAGGAATCAGTTCAGTCTTTCTTGTAGAGAAAATGTTGAAGGATGAAAAGGAAATGGTCAGAATTAGACAAAGGAGTTGGCTGGGCAGGGAAGAGGCAAATGCCAGCATCCTTTTTTATGTTACATAGGTATATGAAAATTCTTTTTCCTTTTTTTATTAGTTATGTACATACTCAGTGTGTAGATAGCACATGTTGGTACCATCCTTAGGCTCATCCCTGCCTCCCCCCCCCCATAAAGGGACCCTCCTCACTGGGCATGCCAGTTATCCCCATGTGGATTGTGCATTGTGGGGGTATTGATCAGTTATGGGGAAGAAGCAATGTCTCTGTACATAATGTCCCAACTTGTGGCTCTAACAATCTTTCTGCCCCTCTTCTGCAAGTTTCCCTGAGCCATGTTGGGTTTGTTTTAGTTCTACTTCAGTGATGAGGTCTTGGGAGCCTCCGTGTCTCTGGATCTCTGGTTTGGTAGGAGTTGAGTGTCCTCTGTGTCTATCTCCTTCACCCTTGTGATGGTACCAGGTTCACTGAGAAAGCGGCACTCGGGCTTATTTCCCTATTTACAGTTTCAGCTGGGGCCCTGGTGAGGTGCGATGGGCTGATTCTCTCCTCAGGTTCTGCGTCCTTGGAAAAAGAGAAGCAGATTCTCCAATGGAGAGTGAAGTCACCACTGAAAAAGCAGGATTACCATTACTAGTGTAGAGAGAATTTCATAGGTGTAGGCCCTCTTGTAGCCCAAGATCAAAACCCAGGGCTCTCATGTAGAGAAAGAGGGTTGCTGAGGGAATATTTCAGAAGAGTATGACGGCATCCAGTTTCAGGATGTCCGCAGGGTGGGGTGCTTTCATGGGTTGTGAGGATGGTGATCTAAAGTGAAGATAGGCGGTATTGTTAGCAATGAGTCTAGGTTCCTGCAATAATATTAGCAAGGCGATGCTTTCTTCTACAGAAGGACGAATAACTTTTAAGAGTTCAGGCAAGCAAGCACACCCGCAGGTGGTCTTCAGACAATTTTCTCGCCTAACGTGAGTGTCCTTTGTCTTCTCGAAGTTTAACACAACTGGCGAAAAATACAATAATGACACAGATTCTAGGGGAAACCTAAAAGAAGGGAAGATTTAGGGGCCTTTTACCAAATGCAGAGATAGAAGCATTGGTGTCAAGGATTGGTGAGTCTTTTGTTCTCAAGGAAGACTGACTCAGGACGGGGAGGTGGGCTTTCCTACAATGGAACCCTTGCAGAATTGAGTTCCTCCATCTTTATAACCCTTTGACAAAATAGACTACATGTTTTACTGTTGTTAAAATTACTCACAGACTACACTTCTTTGAACTGAAAATGAGGAATTAACATTTTATGTGATGAACTAATAAGTCCACGTTTAGGAGGATACCATGGCTGTAGTGTGAAGCAAGAAAACACACACACACACACACACACACACACACACACACACACCTACTAAGATGGATAAAGGGAAAAACGAACATTGTATTGGCTATGCACATATTTTTGATGCCAAAAATATTTTTTCTTCTTTTGCACGTGTTTGTGTGTGTGGGGGGTTGCATCTGTGTGCAGATGTGTGTGTTCTGGATGTACGAGCTTGGAAGACACAGGACACTGAGTGACCTATCGTTTGTCTTTGTGTTCAGTTGAGAGGGAGCAACTCACTGACCCTGGAGCTGCCATAGCTTTCCTGTTAGACTGGCTGACCAGGGAGTGCAAGGTGGCCTCACTGCCTGGGTCTCAGAGAAGGAGAAGAGGTTCTTCTGGGGTCGCCCTGCTCTCACGCGACAGGCTTCCAGAGCACACGGCCTTGCTCACTGCTCTCAGGTGATGGGGCTTCCAGAGCACACGACCCTGCTCACTGCTCTCAGGTGATGGGGCTTCCAGAGCACACGACCCTGCTCACTGCTCTCAGGTGATGGGGTTTCCAGAGCACACGACCCTGCTCACTGCTCTCAGGTGATGGGGTTTCCAGAGCACACGACCCTGCTCACTGCTCTCAGGTGGCCCTGGGGTTTCCAGAGCACACGGCCCTGCTCACTGCTCTCAGGTGATGGGGTTTCCAGAGCACACGGCCCTGCTCACTGCTCTCAGGTGATGGGGTTTCCAGAGCACACGACCCTGCTCACTGCTCTCAGGTGAGGGGGTTTCCAGAGCACACGACCCTGCTCACTGCTCTCAGGTGATGGGTTTCCAGAGCACACGGCCCTGCTCACTGCTCTCAGGTGATGGGGTTTCCAGAGCACACGGCCCTGCTCACTGCTCTCAGGTGAGGGGGTTTCCAGAGCACACGACCCTGCTCACTGCTCTCAGGGGATGGGGCTTCCAGAGCACACGACCCTGCTCACTGCTCTCAGGTGAGGGGGTTTCCAGAGCACACGGCCCTGCTCACTGCTCTCAGGTGATGGGGTTTCCAGAGCACACGGCCCTGCTCACTGCAGGTCTCAGGTGATGGGGTTTCCAGATGGGCACACGGCCCTGCTCACTGCTCTCAGGTGATGGGCTTCCAGAGCACACGGCCCTGCTCACTGCTCTCAGGTGATGGGGCTTCCAGAGCACACGGCCCTGCTCACTGCTCTCAGGTGATGGGGTTTCCAGAGCACACGGCCCTGCTCACTGCTCTCAGGTGATGGGGTTTCCAGAGCACACGGCCCTGCTCACTGCTCTCAGGTGATGGGGTTTCCAGAGCACACGGCCCTGCTCACTGCTCTCAGGTGATGGGCTTCCAGAGCACACGGCCCTGCTCACTGCTCTCAGGTGATGGGGCTTCCAGAGCGCACGGCCCTGCTCACTGCTCTCACGCGACAGGCTTCCAGAGCACACGACCCTGCTCACTGCTCTCAGGTGATGGGGTTTCCAGAGCACACGACCCTGCTCACTGCTCTCAGGTGAGGGGGTTTCCAGAGCACACGACCCTGCTCACTGCTCTCAGGTGAGGGGGTTTCCAGAGCACACGACCCTGCTCACTGCTCTCAGGTGAGGGGGTTTCCAGAGCACACGGCCCTGCTCACTGCTCTCAGGTGAGGGGGTTTCCAGAGCACACGACCCTGCTCACTGCTCTCAGGTGATGGGGTTTCCAGAGCACACGACCCTGCTCACTGCTCTCAGGTGATGGGTTTCCAGAGCACACGGCCCTGCTCACTGCTCTCAGGTGATGGGGTTTCCAGAGCACACGGCCCTGCTCACTGCTCTCAGGTGAGGGGGTTTCCAGAGCACACGACCCTGCTCACTGCTCTCAGGGGATGGGGTTTCCAGAGCACACGGCCCTGCTCACTGCTCTCAGGTGATGGGGTTTCCAGAGCACACGACCCTGCTCACTGCTCTCAGGTGATGGGGCTTCCAGAGCACACGACCCTGCTCACTGCTCTCAGGTGAGGGGGTTTCCAGAGCACACGGCCCTGCTCACTGCTCTCAGGTGATGGGGTTTCCAGAGCACACGGCCCTGCTCACTGCTCTCAGGTGATGGGGTTTCCAGAGCACACGGCCCTGCTCACTGCTCTCAGGTGATGGGCTTCCAGAGCACACGGCCCTGCTCACTGCTCTCAGGTGATGGGCTTCCAGAGCACACGGCCCTGCTCACTGCTCTCAGGTGATGGGGTTTCCAGAGCACACGGCCCTGCTCACTGCTCTCAGGTGATGGGGTTTCCAGAGCACACGGCCCTGCTCACTGCTCTCAGGTGATGGGCTTCCAGAGCACACGGCCCTGCTCACTGCTCTCAGGTGATGGGCTTCCAGAGCACACGGCCCTGCTCACTGCTCTCAGGTGAGGGGGCTTCCAGAGCACACGGCCCTGCTCACTGCTCTCAGGGGATGGGGTTTCCAGAGCACACGGCCCTGCTCACTGCTCTCAGGTGATGGGGTTTCCAGAGCACACGGCCCTGCTCACTGCTCTCAGGTGATGGGGTTTCCAGAGCACACGGCCCTGCTCACTGCTCTCAGGGGACGGGGTTTCCAGAGCACACGGCCCTGCTCACTGCTCTCAGGTGATGGGCTTCCAGAGCGCACGGCCCTGCTCACTGCTCTCAGGTGATGGGGCTTCCAGAGCACGGCCCTGCTCACTGCTCTCAGGTGATGGGGTTTCCAGAGCACACGGCCCTGCTCACTGCTCTCAGGTGATGGGCTTCCAGAGCACACGGCCCTGCTCACTGCTCTCAGGTGAGGGGGTTTCCAGAGCACACGGCCCTGCTCACTGCTCTCAGGTGATGGGCTTCCAGAGCACACGGCCCTGCTCACTGCTCTCAGGTGATGGGGTTTCCAGAGCACACGGCCCTGCTCACTGCTCTCAGGGGACGGGGTTTCCAGAGCACACGGCCCTGCTCACTGCTCTCAGGGGATGGGGCTTCCAGAGCACACGGCCCTGCTCACTGCTCTCAGGTGATGGGGCTTCCAGAGCACACGGCCCTGCTCACTGCTCTCAGGTGATGGGCTTCCAGAGCACACGGCCCTGCTCACTGCTCTCAGGTGATGGGTTTCCAGAGCACACGGCCCTGCTCACTGCTCTCAGGTGAGGGGGTTTCCAGAGCACACGGCCCTGCTCACTGCTCTCAGGGGATGGGGTTTCCAGAGCACACGGCCCTGCTCACTGCTCTCAGGTGATGGGGTTTCCAGAGCACACGGCCCTGCTCACTGCTCTCAGGTGATGGGGTTTCCAGAGCACACGGCCCTGCTCACTGCTCTCAGGTGAGGGGGCTTCCAGAGCACACGACCCTGCTCACTGCTCTCAGGTGATGGGCTTCCAGAGCACACGGCCCTGCTCACTGCTCTCAGGTGATGGGGCTTCCAGAGCACACGGCCCTGCTCACTGCTCTCAGGTGATGGGGCTTCCAGAGCACACGGCCCTGCTCACTGCTCTCAGGTGAGGGGGTTTCCAGAGCACACACGACCCTGCTCACTGCTCTCAGGTGATGGGCTTCCAGAGCTCACGGCCCTGCTCACTGCTCTCAGGTGAGGGGTTTCCAGAGCACACGACCCTGCTCACTGCTCTCAGGGGATGGGGTTTCCAGAGCACACGGCCCTGCTCACTGCTCTCAGGTGAGGGGGTTTCCAGAGCACACGACCCTGCTCACTGCTCTCAGGTGATGGGTTTCCCAGAGCCCACGGCCCTGGTTTCACTGCTGCTCTCAGGTGATGGGGTTTCCAGAGCACACGACCCTGCTCACTGCTCTCAGGTGATGGGGCTTCCAGAGCACACTCAGGTGATGGGGCTTCCAGAGCTCACGGCCCTGCTCACTGCTCTCAGGTGAGGGGGTTTCCAGAGCACACGACCCTGCTCACTGCTCTCAGGTGATGGGCTTCCAGAGCGCACGGCCCTGCTCACTGCTCTCAGGTGATGGGGCTTCCAGAGCACACGACCCTGCTCACTGCTCTCAGGTGATGGGCTTCCAGAGCACACGACCCTGCTCACTGCCCTGGGGCTCACTGCTGCTCTCAGGTGATGGGCTTCCAGAGCACACGGCCCTGCTCACTGCTCTCAGGGGACGGGGTTTCCAGAGCACACGACCCTGCTCACTGCTCTCAGGTGAGGGGGTTTCCAGAGCACATGGCCCTGCTCACTGCTCTCAGGTGATGGGGTTTCCAGAGCACACGGCCCTGCTCACTGCTCTCAGGTGATGGGGCTTCCAGAGCACACGGCCCTGCTCACTGCTCTCAGGTGATGGGCTTCCAGAGCACACGGCCCTGCTCACTGCTCTCAGGTGATGGGCTTCCAGAGCACACGGCCCTGCTCACTGCTCTCAGGTGATGGGGCTTCCAGAGCACACGGCCCTGCTCACTGCTCTCAGGGGATGGGGTTTCCAGAGCTCACGGCCCTGCTCACTGCTCTCAGGTGATGGGGCTTCCAGAGCACACGGCCCTGCTCACTGCTCTCAGGTGATGGGGCTTCCAGAGCACACGGCCCTGCTCACTGCTCTCAGGGGACGGGGTTTCCAGAGCACACGGCCCTGCTCACTGCTCTCAGGGGACGGGGCTTCCAGAGCACACGGCCCTGCTCACTGCGCTCAGGTGATGGGGTTTCCAGAGCACACGGCCCTGCTCACTGCTCTCAGGGGACGGGGTTTCCAGAGCACACGGCCCTGCTCACTGCTCTCAGGGGATGGGGTTTCCAGAGCACACGACCCTGCTCACTGCTCTCAGGTGATGGGCTTCCAGAGCACGACCCACGGCCCTGCTCACTGCACACGACCTCAGGTGATGGGGCTTCCAGAGCACACGACCCTGCTCACTGCTCTCAGGTGATGGGCTTCCAGAGCACACGACCCTGCTCACTGCTCTCAGGTGAGGGGGTTTCCAGAGCACACGACCCTGCTCACTGCTCTCAGGTGAGGGGGTTTCCAGAGCACACGACCCTGCTCACTGCTCTCAGGTGATGGGGTTTCCAGAGCACACGGCCCTGCTCACTGCTCTCAGGGGACGGGGCTTCCAGAGCTCACGGCCCTGCTCACTGCTCTCAGGTGATGGGGCTTCCAGAGCACACGACCCTGCTCACTGCTCTCAGGTGATGGGCTTCCAGAGCACACGGCCCTGCTCACTGCTCTCAGGGGACGGGGTTTCCAGAGCACACGGCCCTGCTCACTGCTCTCAGGGGACGGGGCTTCCAGAGCACACGGCCCTGCTCACTGCTCTCAGGTGATGGGGCTTCCAGAGCACACGGCCCTGCTCACTGCGCTCAGGTGATGGGCTTCCAGAGCACACGACCCTGCTCACTGCTCTCAGGGAGGGGGTTTCCAGGGGCTTCTCAGGATGGGGCTCACGGCCCTGCTCACTGCTCTCAGGTGATGGGGCTTCCAGATGGGGCACACGGCCCTGCTCACTGCGCTCAGGTGATGGGCTTCCAGAGCACACGACCCTGCTCACTGCTCTCAGGTGATGGGGCTTCCAGAGCACACGGCCCTGCTCACTGCGCTCAGGTGAGGGGGTTTCCAGAGCACACGGCCCTGCTCACTGCTCTCAGGTGATGGGGTTTCCAGAGCACACGGCCCTGCTCACTGCTCTCAGGTGAGGGGGTTTCCAGAGCGCACGACCCTGCTCACTGCTCTCAGGTGATGGGGCTTCCAGAGCACACGACCCTGCTCACTGCTCTCAGGGGATGGGGCTTCCAGAGCGCACGACCCTGCTCACTGCTCTCAGGTGATGGGCTTCCAGAGCACACGACCCTGCTCACTGCTCTCAGGGGATGGGGCTTCCAGAGCACACGACCCTGCTCACTGCTCTCAGGTGAGGGGGTTTCCAGAGCGCACGACCCTGCTCACTGCTCTCAGGTGATGGGCTTCCAGAGCACACGACCCTGCTCACTGCTCTCAGGTGATGGGGTTTCCAGAGCACTGCTCTCAGGTGACGACCCTGCTCACTGCTCTCAGGTGATGGGGCTTCCAGAGCCCTGCTCACTGCTCTCTCAGGGGTTTCCAGGCACACGGCCCTGCTCCTGCTCTCAGGTGATGGGGTTTCACTGCTCTCAGGTGATGGGGCTTCCAGAGCACACGGCCCTGCTCACTGCTCTCAGGTGATGGGGTTTCCAGAGCACACGGCCCTGCTCACTGCTCTCAGGGGACGGGGTTTCCAGAGCACACGGCCCTGCTCACTGCTCTCAGGTGATGGGGCTTCCAGGGGTTTCTCAGGTGAGGGGTTTCACGACCCTGCTCACTGCTCTCAGGTGATGGGGCTTCCAGAGCACACGACCCTGCTCACTGCTCTCAGGGGATGGGGTTTCCAGAGCACACGGCCCTGCTCACTGCGCTCAGGTGATGGGGCTTCCAGAGCACACGACCCTGCTCACTGCTCTCAGGTGATGGGGCTTCCAGAGCACACGGCCCTGCTCACTGCTCTCAGGTGAGGGGGTTTCCAGAGCACACGGCCCTGCTCACTGCTCTCAGGTGATGGGCTTCCAGAGCACACGACCCTGCTCACTGCTCTCAGGTGATGGGGTTTCCAGAGCACACGACCCTGCTCACTGCTCTCAGGTGATGGGGCTTCCAGAGCACACGGCCCTGCTCACTGCGCTCAGGTGATGGGCTTCCAGAGCACACGGCCCTGCTCACTGCTCTCAGGTGATGGGGCTTCCAGAGCACACGACCCTGCTCACTGCTCTCAGGTGATGGGGTTTCCAGAGCACACGGCCCTGCTCACTGCTCTCAGGTGATGGGCTTCCAGAGCACACGGCCCTGCTCACTGCTCTCAGGTGATGGGGTTTCCAGAGCACACGGCCCTGCTCACTGCTCTCAGGTGATGGGGTTTCCAGAGCACACGGCCCTGCTCACTGCTCTCAGGTGATGGGTTTCCAGAGCACACGGCCCTGCTCACTGCTCTCAGGTGATGGGGTTTCCAGAGCTCACTGCTCTCACCCTGCTCACTGCTCTCAGGTGATGGGGCTTCCAGAGCACACGGCCCTGCTCACTGCTCTCAGGTGATGGGGCTTCCAGAGCACACGGCCCTGCTCACTGCTCTCAGGTGATGGGCTTCCAGAGCACACGGCCCTGCTCACTGCTCTCAGGTGATGGGGCTTCCAGAGCACACGACCCTGCTCACTGCTCTCAGGTGATGGGGTTCCCAGAGCTGCTCTCAGGTGATGGGGCTTCCAGAGCACACGGCCCTGCTCACTGCTCTCAGGTGATGGGGTTTCCCTGCCCTGCTCACTGCTCTCAGGTGAGGGGTTTCCAGAGCACACGGCCCTGCTCACTGCTCTCAGGTGAGGGGGTTTCCAGAGCACACGGCCCTGCTCACTGCTCTCAGGGGACGGGGTTTCCAGAGCACACGGCCCTGCTCACTGCTCTCAGGTGATGGGCTTCCAGAGCACACGACCCTGCTCACTGCTCTCAGGTGATGGGCTTCCAGAGCACACGGCCCTGCTCACTGCTCTCAGGTGATGGGGCTTCCAGAGCACACGGCCCTGCTCGCCAAGGTGCTGGGGAACTGAAACCAGAACCTGCTGAGCTCTCAGGTGATGGGGTTTCAGCCCCGCCCCTGCTCACTGCTTGTTCCATCAGGTTTCAGAGTCTTGTGTGTTGAACCATCTCTCTCAGCCCCTTTCCAGGGACGGGGTTTCAGTCACGGCCCTCTGTGGTGCTCTCTGAAACCAGAACCAATGACCTCATGTGAACATGTTCTCACGTTTGTTCCATCAGGTCAGAGTCTTGTGTGTTGAACCATCTCCTCAGCCCCTCTTCCCTGCTTCAGTCTCTGTGTGGAGTGGCGGTGTCAGGGACAACAACCTTGTCCTTCCCTTCTGCCTTACTTTGAGACAGATTTTATTTGCTGGTCACTGCTGTGGATGTCAGGTAAATGAGCCCCTTGTCCTTACAGGTTTGTTCAGGCTCTCCCTCCACCTTGCCATAGACACCCAGGAGTTGCCTTGTGCTAACATGTTTGTCATTACACGGTCTTGCAGTCAGGTTCTCATTGCTGGCATAAATCACCTGACCAAGAGCAGCTTTTGGGGGAAAAAAAGGGTTTATTTGGGCTTACAGACTCAAGGGGAAGCTCCATGATGGCAGAGGGAAATGATGTCATGAGCAGAGTGTGGACATCACCTCCTGGCCAACAGCAGGTGGACAACAGCAGCAGAAGAGTGTGCCAAACAGTGGCAAGGGAAACTGGCTATAACCCCGATAAGCCCCCTGAAAGACCCAGGCCAGAGCAGCACCATGACAGGCCTCAGTCACTCTGTAGGCCACACGGGCGAGTTCCCAGAACCAAGGGAAGAACAAGCAGTACCAGGAAAAACCATAAACTTGCTGTGTGAGCATGACTCAACATTCTTGTGGTCCTGGGCCGGATGGCCCAATAAGATCTGTCTCAGAGTTTTGTAAATGTCAACCAATCAAATGAATGTAACCGCGCACGCCAACCTGTTCAAATATAACCGCCGCTTGCTGAGCCAATTAAGTTCGAAATTCCCCTAGACCTAGCCCGCCAAAACCCTAAGACCAATCAAGAACCCAAGTACAGTTACTGTTCAAATTAGCCAATCAAATTAGCCAATCAAATTAGCCAATGTAGTTGCGCATGTGATAGTCCTCTCCCCCTTGCTCAAACCTCAATAAAAAGCCCGCTTTTCTGCTTCTCGGGGCTCTTGAACAGATCCACTGTGTTGGTGAAGGCAAGAGACCAAGCTTAAGTCCGAGTAAAGCTCTTTGCGTTTGCATACGTGTTTGGTCTTCCTTGGTGGTCACTGGGGGTGCAGTGAACTGGGCATTACACCTGCTCCCAACAATACACTGCCTCCAGGAGGCTTTAATTCCCAAATCTCCATCAGCTGGGAACCTATCATTCAGAACACCTAAGTTTATGGGGACCACCTGAATCAAACCTCCACACATGGGTTATTAGGATCTAAATGTAGGCCATCATGATTGTGAAGAAAACACTTTAACTCACTAACTCACCTCCCTAGCTCTTGTGCCAAAATATCTGTGAACATTTTAACTGAATGCTGGTGTAGATAGAGATAAGAGGCCTCTGAGCCAGTCAGTAGTGAAACCACTGTGATATGGCAGGAGGCACATACTTAATGTTGGAAATAGAGATGAGGTATTTTCCATGTATAATACTTATGCATTAGCAACCGAATGCATATCAAGAAAAAGGGGAAATGATTCAAAATGGTGCCAATACTCTACCTAGAACTTCATGGTAGTACCATGGGAAATGAGAAAATCAGAAGGAATATTGTATTTGGATTGAAAGAGTGTATGTGTTATTCTGGTTTATACATGCACAAGGTTACTTTCTGAGATTAGTGTGGAATGTGACATAAAGAAAGAATGCCTGGCTGGGTGGCTCCAAGGACAGGCAAGTCCATGAGGGAAATGACTATGGAGATGACAGCAGGGCCTGCACTGTGGATGGCTGCTGTGAGCAGTTCTGGAACTAGGGGAGGGATCTAAAAGTCTTCTGTTAACAGCACATTGTTGTCACCATCACCGAGACAGGAATGGCAAGGAACGGTCAGGCTAGAAGTGCAACAGGCTCTTGTCAGGGAGCAAACATCAATCACACTTCGAAGTGAGAACGAGCTAAGCACTGATATTTAAAGATGTCGTTAACAGCAAGGAGTGAGGATGGGTGAAGTGAGAAAGAAAGTTAAGTAGCAGAGAAAGAAAATGAATACAGTGAATGTTTGGTGGCAGGCATGCATACAAAGTGATTAATCCTGAGCCCATTATGGAGGGACAGGCATCATTACATCTCGTCATCATGAGGAAGGATGGGGGGAGCACGTGATGCTGATAGTGTGGTCGTGTAGGGAAACAGGGAACTGGATGGATACATAACACAAGACGGAATCCCTGTTACAAACGTGACAAACAAAATCATATGTAAACGTTCTCAAAACCAGAAGAGTATGTTAATTTAACTTCAGATCACTGCAACATGATGATGGCACCCCAGAGCTGCCAGAAAGTGTCCTTGTAACTCAGTACAAGCACTTATAAGCCTCATAAGTTCCATGAGCAGATTACCTGGGTCCTCACGGTGACAGGGCCCAAGAACAATTACCTATCCACATTTTTAGTCTGCGAATAAAAGGATACATTGTAACCATATCAACAACATGCTAATTAAGTTTGTTTTCATTTGTAAAGCATATAGAAAAGCCTCTTTAAAAATTATTTGTGTGAGAACTGGCATGGTGGTGCATGCCTTTAATCCCAGCACTGGGGAGGCAGAGGTAGGAGGATCCCTGTGAGTTTGATCCCACCCTGAGACTACATTGTGAATTTCAGGTCAGCCTCAGCTAGAGTGAGATCCTACCTTAAAAACCAAAAAGCAAACAAACAAAAACATTATTTGTGTGTGTGTGTGTGTGTGCATGTGTGCGCGCGCACGGACTCTCACACAACCAGAATTTCTTGCTGCTGCAAACAAAGGCCCATCTAGCTTTTAGTGGGCAGGTGAACAATCTCTATAGCAAGCCTTTCTTTTAAAAACAACTTAAACATACAGGGGAAAGTGCACATCCTAATTTAAGCATATTTTGTTGTACAGGAGAGTCACCAAGGACTCTTCTTACATGGAATCAGATCTAAGGACTCCACAAGATCCTGCACTTTTCTCGTGCTTTCCGTGTAAGAGTTACTGGAGCCCACAGAACCGACATTGAAACTCTGAGGGGAATATGGGTCCTTCAGGTTAATAACTCCATGATTCTCCAAATGGCGCCAGGCATTCCATTCTTGCCAAAAAGCAAACAAAAGCTACCTAAAAGTCCAGGGAGGAAATGAGCAATAGGCAGTGGAACTATCTTGTGTGTCTGCTATCCCAACTTCCCTGCTCCTTCTCTCCTTCTATTTCTCTGTTATAAGCAATGAAGACTTCATTTTAAATTGGGTGCTGGGGGTTAAGGAAAATCAATAGAGACTTCAGAGTGAAGAGTTCTTCAACTACCAATATTCTCTGGGACCATGAAATTTATCACTGTCTACCCTGGAGCAAAATTTGCTTGCTCCGAAATTATCAAAATATAAATTATAAAGAGCCATTCCACAGAGATTTATATTGATCTCATTTTTGAAACTTTATAAAGATTTTTGGAAGTTAAAAACCCAACATAAAAGTCTTCTCAAAATACCAACATTAAATGAGCTAGGGTGAATTTTGGGAAGCAAATAATTTGGTAAATGTTAAGGTTATATATCCTTACAAAATAATGTGAAGATGACATTCAAGCAGTGCACAATATCATTCACCCAGTCATTTGAATTTCTCCCTGGTGTTTGGTATTCGGCACAGTTCTATATTAAGTGATTTTGATTTACCCTCAGTGCCCAGACCTCCACACATACACATACCTGTGTGTTAATCTTATTTGTAACTATGATCCAGAGCCAAGTTTTATCATTCTGGGTTTATTATAGGGCCACGTGATTTGGAATTGATAAGGTAATCCCTCTACCAACCATATCTCAAAGAAACATTTACAGCATGTTTGCGGGGAGGAGAAAGACTAAGTAGAAGAACTGTGATGAGGGAACAGGCAAGGAGGCAAAGCGGATGATAATAAATTAACATGACAGGAAATGCTCATATTTAAAACATCTCTAGGGAAGGTGAGTGAGCACACCTGTCCAAATTCAGACTGCTTTAGTAAGGTGAGGTTAACTTCCTCAGCTTTCAGAAGATCATGCCTCTCTCAACAGCTTCTTAATACTGATAAGCTAATAGCAGTAGGTGTTTTAAAGTTTTCATTCTTCAACATTTTGTGTTCTCTTTAACTAAATCTTAAGTAGCCTAAATACCTTCAGTAGACAAAATGTCAAGTCTTGATTGTAAGAACAGGGGTAAGTCAGACAATCGGAATTGAAAGGTCAGCTTGCCCACTTAGCATTTGAGCCATGAGGTGAATAAAATGAATGTTTATTTGTATGTTCAGTGGTGACAATATCTTCTCTCAGTTGTTTAGATAGAGACAGGACAGAATTTGTGATCAGAAATGCAGACAAGGAAGCTTATCTTGCAAGACTTGGTGACTTTTGCAAGATCTCACAGTGGAGGTGGCTGCAGGCAACATGCCGATTCCAGCTGGCCTCACTCCTTACCCAGAGTTCTACATTCACGATGCACTGCTTTTTTTTTTCTGACCTTAAGCATGCCAAGGCTTAGATTTTGTGAAATTTGATCGACTGATAAGTTTCAGACTTGAACTCTGATTTGACACCTTCCTTCTCCAAGCATGGACCTTTCATGACAAATTCGGGTGTCATAGCATTGCTTATGCACCTATGGAACTGAAGGCACTCATATTTCTGGAATTTATTGAAATACTACCTGCTTTACTAGAGCTAGCTAGTGTATTCTCAGTGAATATTTTTATTATTTACTGTACTAATTAACACACTAACATGTAAAATTATAAGAAAATGTTACTGTGGCCAATAACTGACAAAAGAAATGTAAGGGAAGAAAGGTTTATTTCAAGTCACAGTCTTTCATGATGGAGCAGGCATAGCAGATGGGGATGGAGCAGCTGGTTAGTTTCTGCTCTGAGTCAGGACACAGAGAGTGGTGAACACTGGTGCTTACCCCACTTTCTTTTTTTTTCATTCTGGCAGTTAGGGTTGGTATTTTCCCTTTAATTAATCTAATCTAATCTAGAAAATACTTCAGAAATGTTCTTCAAGGTGACTCTAGATCTTATCAAGTTGACAAACAATACAGACCATCACAGAAGGGCACTCAGCCTTGAATGGATGAAGGGCCCCTGCCTTTCTACTAGGAAATGGTCTTATCAGAGCTGATAGTATCTGCAGCAACACAGTTTCCAAGCAAGGTCATCGGCTGAGGTCCTGGTGGCTAGGACTTCAATCTGTCTTTTTTTTTTTTTTTTTTTTTCAAGGTAGGGTCTCACTCTAGCTCAGGCTGACCTGGAATTCACTATGTAGTCTCAGAGTGGTCTTGAACTCATTGCAATCCTCTTACCTCTGCCTCCAGAGGGCTAGGATTAAAGGCGTGTGCCACCATGCTGGGCTTTTTCAACCTGTCTTTTATTTGGGACACAATTCAACCTTAACAAATGGCTATTTGAAATTTCTAAATACTGATGATATGTAAAGTCTTATAATTGAAGTTTCATGAGGATTAGGAATGAAAATACCTTGATAGCTAGAAACTCGTATGTGTGAAAATATTTGCTCAGCTTGACTTTCTGTTATATACAATTTGAAAGTCATTTCCCTCCTTCATATCTATACACTCAGGAAAACACCCCTGTAACACTTGGGCCACTCAGTGATCAGGTAATTATTATTCCTTCATAACATTTCTATAATGCCCCTAACTTTGACAAAATGTAGTGAATTTAATGTTGTCCTCATCACGGTATCATTTGCACCAAGATGAATCTCCTAGGCTCCCAGCAGGATTGTGGAGACAGACCATATAAGTTTTAATCTAGGCTCCATCACTTACAATGATATAACCTTGGTCAGTTTTCTCAGCCTCTCTATCAATTTCTTTAATTACATAACAAAGTTAACTATAGTAGCTACCAAAACTGTCTTTAAATAAAGCAATTTTTTAAAACTATATAAAAAAGAGTCTGACAAACAGGCATTTCTTAGTAAATACTTATGTTCTCTTCTGTTTAAGAATATTGGACTACAAAAAAAAAAAAAAAAAAAAAAAAAACCATGAGATCCTTGAATGTCCTGTTAGAAAGAAGCATAGACAGGCTGAGGAGACCTTGCAATTAATATGCAAGGAGGTGCTGGGGGTGTCTATGCACACACAGTTCAGGTTAGGTGACTGAGGGGAGTGACTTGGCTGCATCTTGATTGAAGAGCCCTTCCTAGAAGGGTTCCATTTGCGAGTTCCTGCAGAACTCTTGGTCACAGCTGTTAAGTCACAGGAGTGATGCTGAGACCTTGACTCAATTCATGTGAAACGGCGGTTATTTGACAAGTCATGGTAATTGGAAGTGAACCTTTAAGTTATTAAATCATTTAAGTGCTGAAAATTGTAAGTTCTCAATTATCAACGGATCCAAATATTTTTTGTTCTACTATAAAGAGCATTTATGTATTTAAGGGCTGCTACAGAACTGTCAGCTTTAGCAGACACTTGTCAAAACTTGTGTGTGTGCATGAGAGTCACTTACAAGTCCACGATTTTCGGCAGGATTGTTCAGTTAAGGCAAGTATAACCTGCGGTCACAGAGACCAAATGTCACAGAGGAGTTCCTGGGCATGTTGTGTTCCCATTGAAATGGTAATAACCAGCAGCTCTGGCCACTCCTATAACCTAATAAATTCTATCTCCATAGAGGCACCCTTAATATCCTATAGCACATTTTTTTCAGTTTGGTAATTCTTTTTTAAAATTTTTATTATTTTTTTTTTTATTTTCAAGGAGAGGGAGAAGAGAGAGGTAGAGAGAGTGTGTGTTTGGGCATACCAGGGCCTCCAGCTGCTGCAAATGAACTCCAGAGGCATGCACCACTTTGTGCATGTGGCTTTATGTGGGACTGAGGAATCAAACCCTGGTTGTTAGGTTTTGCAGGAAAGTGCTTTAACCACTGAGCTGTCTCTCCAGGCCGTTGTTTGATGACTCTTAGCAGCCCCAGTTTGGTGACTATTAATTACGGGATCAGGGGAGTCCATGGTATGGAGAAAGCATTCTGAGTGTTGCCGAAATGTCTCAACTGGTTTGACTTTTGTACTAAGTTTAGTGATGGATTGTCATCAAGGGATAAGCTCTTCTGACGTGCACAATAAGAAAATACTGATTATGGTTGTGTTTTAGTGGAAGGTTCTCCTTGCTGTCCGTTTACTTATTAAGTGTAGTAATTGTTTCTCTCTATGGGCTCTCCAGGATCTACTGCCTGAGAGCTAGAAAATATAAGTGGAGTGGAAAGGGTCTCCTTTGCTGTAAATCCTGGAATCCAAAACAAAAGGCTTGTTATGTCTGGGGCAGGACAAGATGGGTCTCTCTACCCAACAAGGAGAATTCACTTTGTCTATGCCTTTGGGAAAGGCCATCTATTTCACTCAGTCTTCTAAGACACTATCCCGTTTTGAAACACCTCAAAAATACATCTCCACAACATTTGAGCATCTTTTAACCCAGTGAAGTGGATACGATATGCCAATACTTTAAGATGGCAAGCAGAGGTCTTCTGTTCCCAGTGGAAAGGTAATTTTGGAGCCCAGCTTTCCTATCAGGAGAATTGAGAAACTTAATTTAGATAGGCATTCTAGCAGAGCAAGGGTATATTCTAAAAGGCAGACTTAACATCTCATTGGATATAAAAAAGACCAAACACTTTAACTGATGAGTTGAACAAATGAAACTCTAGTATATTTAAGGGATTATACAAGCTCTACTTTTATCTAAAGCAATGCTTCTATTGCCAGGGAAATGTTGCACTTTGTGGCACATTTGACAATGGTTCGAGGTGTTCTGTCTGTCACAGGTGGAGAATTGGCATAAACAGCATCGATTGAGAAGAAGATGAGGATGATACTGTTTCCTCAGCTGGACAAAGGCCTCAGGCAGACAGAGGGGTCCATGAGCTCTGTGAAGCCTTTGCTCCTTTTAAAGAGCTCTGCTTGAGACCCCCGTGTGCACAGCAACCTTTCTGGATTTGTGATCATTATACAGAGAAGTCCTTAACATTTACATAAGACGTTCAGTAATTGACTGCAACCACACTTGTGTTTTTGACTTTGATTCATTTCCTGATCAATGTTTTTCTACATTACTCAAGTACGCACATTCCTCGGAGTTTAATGTTAATTAGCACTATTGCTCTGGTCTTTGAAAAGCAGGCATGCGAATAAGCTCTTTGCCTTTCTGAAATGTTGCTGGAGGTTCTGAGGAGTTAAGTTCAAGTGGACAAAATAGTTTCTACTTCCAAACCTAATGCTTTAAAACCAAAACATTTATTGAGATTGAGACAACCTAATTATTTAATTGAGCCCAGGACAAAAGAGCTAACCAATGAGAGTGAACAGGGAAAATTGGGCTGGAGAGATGGCTCAATATAATGGCCATGCAATCATGAAGACTTGAATTTGGATCCTCAGAACTGATATAAAAGTGCTGGACGTGGTGGTCCATTACTATAATCTCACCTCTGGTGACATGGAGAAAGAACATTCCTATGCTCCCTGGCTGTCTAGTCGATCCAAATTGGTAGAGTTTATATTTAACAAGAGACTCTGTGTCAAAGAATAAGGTAGAAAGTAATTGAATGAGATAGTCAGCATTGGCATACATAAACATACACCCACATGCATTAACACCTGTACACACACAAATGTACAAACACAAACTCACACACAGGTATGTGTACCACCCACATATATACACATGCAATAAGATAAAAGTACTTATAAATTAAGGTGTAAAATCAAATCAACAATGGAAATAAGCCCTGGAAAGGCAGCGTGTATTCCTTTGGACTAAGACCACTTCATGACATGTAAACAATCTTGGAAACAAAAGTTAGAACTTCATAATTAACAATTTTACAGTGCTTGATATAAAGATCTTGAACTGTTCTGTTGTTTTCTGAGGTTGTGGTAAGGAACTTCGCATTGACACACTTATTACCTGGGATGTTCAAAGAAGGAAAATAGGTTGATTTTTGGATTACACTTTCATAGGCTTCATCCTGGCCTCATTGTTTTTGTGCCTGTGGAGGGACAGCACATCACTGAGAAAGGTCATCTTAAAGCAGACTCCTCTGGGCAAAAAAAGAGAGATCAGAATTCCATGTCTCTTTGAAGCATATGCCTGCACATGACTAAGAGATTTACAATTAGGGTTCACTTCTTAAAGAATCTAACCCCTCTCTGTAGTGGCATGGGTTGGAGACCAAGACTTCAACCTATGGAGATGCTATTCAAGCCATAGCAAAGGCTTATTCCTTTCTCTGCTGAGCATTGTGCCACTAAATTAGAGGATAATTTTGTTTTTAATTCAAATGATAGAACAATTATCCACAAAAAATTTATGATGCATTATTAACTAGGAAGAATAGACTGGAAAAAAAATGTATCACTTTAACTTGTTGTCCTAATGTGACAGAAATGACAGAAGAGATAGTCATTTAAGAAAACCATTGTGTTTTGGAGAAAAGACAGCCTCTTTAACAAATGGTGCTGGAAAATCTGGATATCTATATGTAGAAAGTTGACAATAGATCCTTATCTCTCTCCATACACAAGAATCAACTCCAAATGGATCAAAGACCTTAATATCAGACCTGAAACTCTGAAACTGCTAGGGGAAAATTAGGAGAAACCTTTCAACATATTGGTATAGGCAATGACTTTCTGAATGTAACCCCAACTGCTCAGGAAATAAAACCACTAATCAATCACTGTGATCTCATGAAATTACAAAGCTTTTGTACATAAAAGGACACTGTGAGTAGAGCAAAGAAGCAACCTACAGAATGGGAGAAAAATTTTGCCAACTATACATCTGACAGAGGATTAATATCCAAGATATACAAAGAACTCAAAAAACTACATAATAAGATATCAAACAATCCAGGCAAAATGGGCTATGCAACTAAATAGAGAGTTCTCAAAGCAAGAAATACAAAAGGCACTCCCATCTATCTGTCTTCCTCTCCCCTCTCTCTCTGTCTCTCTCCAAACAAACAAACAAACAAACAAACAAACAAAAAATGAAACAAAATTATGGTAAATTATTTTCAGGCCCAGAAATGGGTGATCATTGTCAACTTTCTACATATAGATATCCAGATTTTCCAGCACCATTTGTTAGGCTGTCTTTTCTCCAAAACACAATGGTTTTCTTAAATGACTATCTCTTCTGTCATTTCTGTCACATTAGGGCCCAGTTAAAGTGACACATTTTTTTTCCAGTCTATTCTTCCTAGTTAATAATGCATCATAAATTTTTTGTGGATAATTGTTCTATCATTTGAATTAAAAACAAAATTATCCTCTAGCTACAAATTTTTAGATTTTTATGTGAGTTGGGGTAAAAATTAGTAGCAGAGGCCAGTAAGGTAGAAAGGGGATATAAGGAAGGGAGGAGAAGGGATGGCATTGTATATATGTAAATAGATGAACAGATTATTGGGGGTTGAATGGCCTAAGTGAGGTGCAGGGAAGCGATTGAGTAAAGGAGGAGAAGAGGAAGGATAATCAAAATTTACGAGGGTATGAATAAGCCAGATAGAAACTGGTGGTTTTGGACAATGGCACACCCAGAAGGCATAGACTGTTATTTGAAAAATTTCACTGCCAGGGATGGGATACCTTCCAGTGAGTTGTTGGCCAGGGAGGTCCCTGATGCACCCCAAACATTACAGGCCATTGCCAAAGCTCTTGGTTTCACCAGGAAAAATTGTAAGACCCTATTGCTGAAAACTCCACATGCTTGGGGTGCAAAAGTCACTGAAAAGTCAAGCTGGAGCTGAGCTGAGAACCTCCTCCCTGTACATCAGCTGACAGAAAGCTAGGAAAAGCTACCCTGCATGCAGCCCTATGGGAGAGAGAAGTCACGAGTGGAGATAAATGACAGTAGACACTGCAATCCTTAATTTGGACCAGCTAGACCAAATTAGCCATGCATGCAACAGTGGCATGTCTGTTATGCAGAAAACCAGCTGCTCACTAATTGGACTGGAGACCCACTCCAGGGGAGGGCATACATGCCTGGTACTGAAAACCTATGAAGGGGGAGGTCAGAAGCCCTAGGGGTATAACGCCTGCTGGAATCTAGCCAAATGTATATATTATGCTCACCAAACTGCCCAGTAAGCACTTCTCTTAATGTTCATAATCATATATTAATGTTACTCTCATCTTTGGGTTGGAGACGTGTTTCTTTTCACATGGCAATGACCTCTGGGATGACTCAAAATGCACCATAGTGCTGAGAAGAAGTGACAGAGATGTGTTCAGCACTGAAACATCTCTATTGCACCCTCCAAGGCTCACAGTCCATTGCAGGAGAGGTGGCAGGAAGAATGTAACAGCCAAAGAAAGGGTAGGACCGCTTACAATGTAATCTTCCAGACAAAAATGGCCTCGATATCCATGACCTCGCAGTGACTTCCATGACCTGTGCAGGACTCTCATAATAGGAGGAAAGATGATGGCATCAAAATAAAAGAGACTGATGGAAGGGGGAGGGGATATGATGGAGAGTGGAGTTTCAAAGGGGAAAGTGGGGGAGGGGAGGGAATTATGGTTTATTGTCTATAATTATGGAAGTTGTTAATAAAAACATTTTATAATAAATAAATAAATAAATAAATAAAAACCAATGTATGGATGCTTTCAATTGGAAATTAATGGAAGCCAAATATAAATCTGGTTATCATAGTGAAATCATTTGTCAGACAATAATTCTATTTACTTAGATGGCTTAAATCTAACTAAATATAATTTAATCTCCAAACTGACCAATATATATGTATTTTTTTGAGGTAGGGTCTCACTTTAGCCCAGGCTGACCTGGAATCCACTATGTAGTCTCAGGGTAGCTTCAAATTCATGGCAATCCTCCTTCCTCTGCCTCCCAAGTGTGGGGATTAAAGGCATGTGCCACCACTCCCAGCAATTCTGACCAATATATTTAATATTGATTAAAAAATACATGTTAATTTTTGAGTCATTTTGAGGGAAAACCAAACTCATTTTCTTTGAGAAGAGTCTGGAATGTGGGTAATGGTGTTGACATCAATAATACCAGATTCTACTTAAACTTCTCTGTTATGTAAGTCAAAGGAGAAGAAGAGAGCCGCTCCTTGTGGCTCAGAATGGTGAGCTGTGAAGCACTGCTGGGCTCAGTCCTCTGAGCCAACCTGTCTTTTGTTTGTCAGCATATCATGGTGGGTAATGCCTGTCATGTAGCAGGAACAGAGACTTGCTACACTGACCAGTAGTTCCCCCTTCTCTTTCTTCCTCATAAATCAACTATTAACTAGGAAACCTATTCCCAAGTTTTGAAGAAAATATTTCCTTTGCGAAATATTCAAAGAATTGAAAGAAAAAGGACATGGTTCTCCAAGGGTACAAGAGGAAGCCTGCCTCAGACCTCCTTCCCCCAATAGTGGAAAGCAGATGACCACAGAATGACATTTTTGAAGGATGAAACAAAGCTCTGTCAATTCAGAAATCTAAAGCCATCAAAATATCATCCAAAAGAAGTTTCCAGAAAAAAAAAAAATTCACGAGTAACACAACAACTTTTAAGGCCTGCATGTTTTGGGGAAGAAAGCCCAGAACATAGAGAAAGAGTGACAGCTTGAAGATGCAAATTCTGAAGAGCCTTGGGAATGGTAAATATATCAATGAACATAGAGAAACTGTGCTACAGCCATGTGGACCATGACTTGTGGGTTTAAAATAAAGCGAACTAAATGATAGAACAGAGGTGGCATATAAGCTGCAAGTAAGACAAAAGAAATCAAAGTGTTTGAAGGGCATTGCCTCATAAGCAGCAAAGCTCTGTACTTCTGCACCTCAAAGATGCGAGTGACCACATCTGAACGATTAAAGAATCTTGACATGGACTTAGCAGCTGATAGGACAGAAAAAATAACACTGAACAATAATCTCACCAAGAAAAAATGGAAGAAAAAGATAGACAACAAAAGGCAAGAGTAAAAGTGATATGAGTCTATTATCCTCTCCTTAGGTGGACAATTATAAATTGTTCAGGTATTCTAATTAAGACAATGTTGGCACTGGGAAGCTTGCTCAGTAGATAAACCAGTTGCAGCATGTGAGTTTGGATCCACAGCATCCAAGCAAAGCTGGACTGTGTAGTGCTAGGATCTGTGATCCCACACACCCTAGGAAACTCTAGAAGAACGTCAGAGACAGGAGACTGTCCACGAAGCTCACAGGCCTGTTGATGCAGAGGTGAGCAACCGAGGGAGACAGCTTGATGCAAACATGGCTTCTGGCAAGGACAAGTTCCTAAGTCTGTCCTTTGACCTCCACACAAGCTCTTTCTGTATGGCACACACATGAACACACACACACACACACACACACACACACACACACACGGGACAACCTTTTCAGTTTTGAGACTGATACTATATATATATATATAAGAGAGAGAGAGAGAGAGAGAGAATTTAAAAATATGTATAATTTTTAAAATGAGGTATTTAGAGTTTATCTATAAAAGTCTAGACTTTAAGACATAATTACTATGATAAAAATCTACTCAGCCTGATGTGGTGGTGCACATCTTTAATGCCAACATTCAGGAGGTGGAGGTAGGGGGTTCACTATGAGTCTGAGGCCAGCCTGGGACTACAGAGTGAATTCCAGGTCAGCCTTAGCTAGAGTGAGACCCTACCTCAAAAAACAATCTTCTCAGAGCCCTATTAATAGGTCTTTCTTGGATATGCTTAAGCGCAGGTGTGAAATTTTACTACCCAGCTTTTCTGAACAGAAAAGGTATGGAGAACAAGGCGCTGCGCTCTTTCCAAATCTGATCTCCAGCAGTGCATCACACATCCTGGCTCTCAGACCTCATTTGAGTTGAGGAGTTTTTGTCCGATTCACCCTCCACTCCCAGCTTTGCATGTGGCACATCGAGCACGCTGTGTGCACTTTAATGTGATCACTTGTTCAGTTCCTCTGGATAGAGGTCCAGAGCTACAAAATGTTTCCATTTGTTTTGCTCCTGCCTGGACACTCCCTTGAAAGCTGGAACACGAACGCCAGCCTCTTGGATGTGCTGGAACTGCTCTCGTTAGGTGCTGTCATGGTAGTTTTGCATCACTGAAGAAAGACACATGGGCTGTGCCTTAGTCCAGTTGTCTCTGCCAAGTACCCAAGACCAGGTAGTTCATTATAGAACTTAGTTTTTCACAGTGTTTTCTTAAATTCATTTACTTACTTATTAGAGACAGAGAAAGGGGAAGAGAGAGAGAGAGAATGGGCATGCCAGGACCTCTAGCCACTGCAAACGAATGCCTGACGCATGCGCCACCATGTGCACCTGGCTTACGTGGGTACTGTGGGAATCAAGCCTCGAACCCGGGTCCTTAGGCTTCACAGGCAAGCACTTAATAGCTAAGCCATCTCTCCAGCATCCTCCCCCTCACTTTTGAGACTACAAAGTCAAAATCAAGCCCTAGCAACTTTGATGTGCAGGGAAAGCCTGATCCTCAAATATGACACCATCTGGGTATCCATACATGATGGAAGGAACATGCGGGGCTACTGGGATGAGTGGTATATCTTCATGCGGCCTATGAACCAAAACAAACCCACTTCCTCAGGCCTTTCAGGAAGGAGCTAATCCACTTAGAGGTTCTGTGTTCAAGTCTTGCTCAGCCGCTATGTCCTCACCCTGGGATACTCTTACTTTGACCATGGTTTCTGGGGAGCATACAGGTCAATGCACGTCTCCATCTACCACTTCCTAGGCTTGCATCTCCAAAGCGTGGCTTTGGCTTCTGCATTCCACCTGTCTTGCATGGAGGGAAGGCCTGCTTCAGGTTCAAAACTTCCAAGAATCAAAAGTTCAGTCAAATGCAGATATAAAGTATAAGTATATTACTTAATTTAAATAACATCAATGATAAGATATACTGGGTATATGTATACACCAATATGCATACACACCGCTGCAAACAAACATCAATCATTTGCACCACTTTTGGTCCCCAGCTTATTTGGGTACCTCAGGATTTGAACACAGGCCAGGGGGCTGTGCAAGCAAGTGCCTTAATCCATTAAGCCATCTCCCCATCCCCATGCACAAATCTTATAAAACGTTTGTAAAAAAGGTTAAATTGAATGAAAAGATTCCTCTTTGAATCAATCAATTGTGCTGTTACATCACAGTGAATTTCTCTCCTGACCAGAAGACATAAGCAAAAGCAGTTGTGTGGAAAGTAATGCCTCCGTGAGCTGAGGAGCGGCTGCTCAGTCGTGGTGCACTCTCAGGAGCTCTTCTCTGACTGCATACCCCCAGCCATGCCCTTCTCTATGTGATGTTTTCTGGGTCCTTTTGCAAATGCATGTCAATTGAGCAAGTTCAGTATCAAGTACGCATGCTCTTCAACTCACCAAACCAGACCATGACAAGCCACCCTGCTTCAGTCACCTTCCGACTCATACAAATGCCACGTTGTTCTTGGAAATGTGCTTATGTTGCGTGTATGTTTCCCACATCAGCGTTAAGTTTCAAAGTCTGAGAGGTTCAATGCCAGGGCGTGTGCTTTGCACGCTACTTTACTTACATGGGTTGAAGACAGTGATGATACTTAATCTTCAGACATTTTTTGTGTGTGCTGTCAAACTCCCCTGCCCTGATGCCATCTTCAAAGGTGCTGTCATGCCATCATCATAGATGTGAGTGGAGGCCTTCTGGTCGCTTACATGTTTATCTCCACCCATTCTTCTTGCTCCCTCCTTTCTACTTTTCTCCTGTAGGACCCTTTGTTGCAAGAATAAGCATATATGCCATGGACAAACTAACAGAGAATATGGAATGTGAATGAGGCTAATTTAGCTTTATGCTCAGCACCACTAAAAAGAAAAAAAAAAATGAAACAAACACCAAGAGAATTCAGGGTCAATTACACATGGTAGATTACAAGAATGTCAACTGGCCGGGCAAGGTGGCACAGGCCTTTAATCCCAGCACTTGGGAGGCAGAGGTAGGAGGATTGCTGTGAGGCCACCCTGAGACTACATAGTAAATTCCAGGTCAGCCTGGACCAACCTCGAAAAAACAAAAAAAAAAAAAAAAAAAAAAAAAAAAGAATGTGAAATAATACCTTTTTCTTTCCCTTATTTTTCCCTCTTTCCCTTCATTCCTGTTTCCTTTCCTGTACACCTTGCTCATTTTTTAAATAACTGTGTAAACAAATTACAGTGACTCAGTTTATATTATCAACTAGATTACTTTTAAATCTTAGAGAAATAACTATATACTAAATAATAAATTATATATTTAAAATAACTATATGCTTATGACTATAAGAATAAAATATGATTATTTAAAAATATATTAATTAATCCTTTTCATTTATGTTAGCACTGAAAATGTTAGGTATGCAAGCTGTAACCCCGTTTAAAAAGTTTATTGTAGTTATTGAACTAATATATTTTTATATAGCCTATACTTGGATAAGCAGAAAAATGCTGTCTAAATAAATTTATGTAACAGATCTGAAGAGGAGTTCCATCTTTTCTTCTTTCTTTCTCTCTGACCTTTGTTGATTTAAAACATAGCTGCCTTTTCTGGCTTAGACTGGCTAGTTGTCAGGGCTGTGACAAATTGTTCAAGTTCTGAGGAGGTTGCAGGGGGAGCAGGGGGAATCTTAGAAACAACCCTTGGGAAGAATGGATGTCTTCTGAGAATACAAAGCAAGTATTTATGCAGGCATGTTACAAACTGATTTAAGAAGTGGAGATATAAGAAATAGTTGATCAAAAAAAGAACATATTATATGCAATAATCAGTCATCTAGAATATGTGTACTCAAAGACTGCTCAAACAGTTCACAGATCAAAATATAGCCTTCCACCCCAAGAGTAGAAGTGAGTCAACATTTGATACTAGTATATTAAATAAATCTTGCGAGGTGAAGCTAAGTCATTCTGGCCTTGAAAATTTCTATAAGTCTTTAGTTACTAGAAAGTAAAATTTTCAGTGAGAAGCAGAAAATCAGATTGTACTCCCAGGTACATTCTGCATTTTTTTTGAAAATAATAAAATTATTTAGCACTTTAAAATGGGTTCTTTTAAAGTTTTCAGCCAATTTCTTCTGCAAAAAGTGAATTTAACAATATATTTTTGAGCAATTTGTAAATACTAAGATATGTGATTACAGTTTTAACTATCCCTTAGACATTGGAATATGAAAGTTTGACCACTAATGAAAATTGTTGGGCTGGAGAGATGGTGAGATGGCTTAGCGGTTAAGCCAAAGGACCCAGGTTTGTTTCCCCAGGACCCATGTAAGCCAGATGCACATGGTGGCACATTCATCTGGAGTTCTTTTGCAGTGGCTAGAGGACCTGGTGTGCCCATTCTCTCTCTCTCTCTCTCTCTGCCTCTTTCTTTCTCAATGAAAAAATAAAAATATATTTTTAAAAAAGAAAATTGAAAAAGCTGGGCATGGTGGCACACACCTCTAATCCTAGCACTTTGGAGGCAGAGGTAGGAGGATCACCATGACTTTGAGGCCACCCTGAGAAAACAGAGTGAATTCCAGGTCATCCTGGGTTAGAGTGAGACCTACCTCAGAAAACCAATATATATATATAGTTTTAATAGTATACATAAATATAAGATAATAGCAAGTGATGATTTTTATGTTATTGATTCATTTTGTTTTAGTGGCAAATAAATATTATTTATTTTTTGTCTTATTCAAGTATCTGTGTATAACTTTGTGGAAACATGAACTCTCATGAAAAGTAGTCATTGAATGCCTTGCTTTTCACACTGAAAGTTTTCTTAAAAGTTGTAAGGGAAGCATACTTCCTATAACATTGGTTAGGGCCATTTTAAGACATTCATATTGTTCAGGTTACTAAATTCTATAATATGAATATTTTAATTATCTTGAAATATTCATAAATTTCCACTTGCATATTTTCTTGTCACCCTTGCCTTTCTCACATCAAGGCAGCTGGAACTTTCTATGCCCACGGTGACAGAGAAAAGACGACATAGCAGAATATGGAGCCAATTATTATCTCCATTCATTTTAAAAATCCTCATGACCAAGGTTGCATTTTAGGAACACCTTTCTCAGCTGGGATAATAAGTTTTTAAGAATCCTTAATCCTGAGTTCCTGGACCTAAATCAGGAAAATGATCCCAAGTTGTCAGGATTGAGCTCAGGTGGACAGCATGATACTGAGAAGAGACACTGAGCTCAGCAGAACAACTCCAAAAGGCAAGAAGGGCCTCAAGCCCAGAGTTAGTGTGCTGCCAACCTTTCCAAGGTAGAGCCTCAGTGTAGCAGACAGCTTCAGGTCACTGAGATGAACTTCCAGACCAGGCACAGTTATGGAGGAAGGGATATTATTTATTGAAGCTTACATATCCAGGGAAAGTTCCATAATGGCAGAAAAAGCTGGCCTGCTTTCACAGGACCAAACACAGAGAGCAAAGCCACAGCCAAAAGACACACAGCACAGCACACCTCAGGAACTCGAGCTAGGCACACTTTGCATATCTTTACATTGAAATCCTAAACCCACCACCACACCTTAAGATCCACCCCGTGACACTGCCTCCAGCCAGATGGATGGACATGCAAACTACAAACTACCACACTCAGCGAGGCAGACAGAGTCCAGTGTGGAGGGGACTGGGTACTGGTCTAAGCAGTGATGGCCTCAGGCAGCCCTGGGCCTTAGAAGCTTTCGGACATAAGAAGAGTCTGGTAGATCCGGAGATTTCCTTCTGAGGAACCTTGACCCAAGGTGCTGGGGACAAATTCAATCCCTCATGTTTATATATTTGCACATATGTTTTAATTTTCCCATTGTTGAGACAAGATACCTAATAAAAGTACCTTAAAGAAAGAAACGTTTTGGCTGGGGAAATGGCTTAGCAGTTAAGACGTTTGCCTGCAAAGCCTAAGGACCCCAGTTCAATTCCCCAGGACCCATGTAAGCCAGATATACAAGGGGGCACATACTTCTGGAATTCATTTGCAGTAGCTGGAGGCCCTGGCGCACCCATTCTCTCTACATTTTCCTCTCTCAAAATTTCCTCTCTCAAAATTTGAGTTCATCATGGGGAGACAGTTATAGCATCAGGAGCTGGGGTAGATGGTTACATTGCACACACAGGAAGCAAAGAGCCACAGATACTGATGCTCCGTTAGCTTTATCCTTTAAAAATATTGTACCTATTTATTTGATGGAGAAAGGCAGAGATAGATTGAGAGAGAGAGAGAGAGAGAGAGAGAGAGAGAAATGGGCACACACATGCCATGGCTTCTTGCTCATGCAAACAAACTCCAGACAAACGTGCCACTTAGTGCATCTGGGTACTGGGGAGTCAAAGCTGGGACTCCAGGCTATCCTAGGAAGCACCTTTAACAGGCAAGTCATTTTTGCAGCCTGAGTCATCCTCTGGCATCAGTCCAGGACCCTGGTGCATGGAGTGGGGCTGTCTTCCAATCCCGTTTTACCTAACATAGAAACTCCCTCACAGACAGGCCCAGACATTTGTTTCTCACGTGCTCCTTGACCTTGTCAATTTAGCAATCGAGCTTAGCCATCACCACAAATGAATTGAAGCCAGTGAAGATGGGTTCTCACTCATTGACCCATTGTTGTCCTTCTTACACAGTACTGCCATCATCTTTGTCCTGTGTCACTTTCTGGAACTTGATACAACCCCAGCGATTAACCTAGATTAGATTAACCTAGTTTAAATTTCTACCATCCAGGTAAACGAGGGCCATTTTCAGTTATGAGAACAGATAATAGAGGACGCGCCAGATCTGCATTCTGACTTGCACACTGTTCGTAACTACTGGCTTGTAGGCATTGGGGCAGGCATGCTGTAAGAAGATCTAGAGATCTTGGAGGATCACCACATAGAGAGCACCATAGATGGAAACAGACAAACTTGTCACACGATTCACAGCTCCACAAACCATTCCCTCAGTACATACTTCTAGTCCCTAGTCTAGTGTTTCCTTTATGGTAAGTCAGCTCTTGAATTTTTTAAAACTTTTTGTTTATTTTTATTTATTTATTAGCAACAGACAGAGAAAAAGAGGCAGAGAAAGAGAGAGAGAGATAGAGAGAAAGAGAGATAGAGAGAGAGAACGGGCACACCAGGGCCTCCAGTCACTGCAAACGAACTCCGGATGCATGCGCCATCTTTTGCATCTGGCTTATGTGGGTCCTGGGGAATTGAGCCTCAAACCCGGGTCCTTAGGTTTCACAGGCAAGCACTTAACTGCTAAGCCATCTCTCCAGCCCCTTGAATTTCTTTTTAAAAATAGTTTATTTATTTATTTACTTATGTGGGGGAGAGAGAGAGAGAGAGATAGATGGAGGGAGGGAGAGAATGGGCATGCCAGGGCCTCCAGCAACTGCAAACAAACTCCAGATGCATGGGCCACCTTGTGCATTTGAATTATAAAGTTACTGGGGAGTGAAATTCAGATCCTTAGGCAGGCAAGCACCTTAATGGCTAAGCCGTCTCTCCAGCCCTCCCTCTAATTTCTGCTTTGAGAGCTCTTGCCGACCATCAAATAACTTGTCTTCGTTTTGCCTCTTGATTCTTCATATTGCTTTGCCTCCAGGTTTGTTTTTGCTGCATCTCTGAATGCTCACATCTTTTTCTGCGTTTATATGAGAGTCAACATTTCTTAGAAAGTGGGTTAGCTAGCATGGTGCTATACGAATTTCTTTCTTTCTTTTTTTGGTTTTTGGAGGTAGGGTCTCACTCTGGCCCAGGCTGACCTGGAATCCACTGTGTAGTCTCAGGGTGGCCTTGAACTCTCAGTGATCCTCCTACCTCTGCCTCCCAAGTGCTGGGATTAAAGGCATGCACCACTACACCTGGCAATATGATTTTCTGATATTGGTTAGGCTGTGGCTGAAATTAGTTTCTTTATTTGACTAATCATCCAGCGTCCTTAGCTTCAATGGCACCATGGCAGGTACTTCTACCTCATAAAATCTCAGGCTGCATTGGGAGCAGAGCCCAGACAAGGAGAATTAAACCTTCAGGCTACCAACATGGGGCATCTTCTTCATAGATTAAAACAATAAAATGCTCTCCTTTTCTCTGATTCTCCCTCTCTCCCTCTTTCCCTCTCTCTTTTGCATACATAGCATTTCTCTTTCTTTTCTCTGCCTCTCTCTCTGCCCCATTCTTCTCCACTTTACAGTAAAGCCTTAGATCCAGGAGGAAAGTAGTCCTCCAAGAAGCTCAGTGAAAACACCCTCATTGCAGGATTAACCGTTTAGACTTAGGTTTGATAATGTACAAAGAGCTAAAACAAAGCAGTCGTAATGTCAACTGCTTATCCTGAGGTAACCTCTGAGATATTTACGTTAGGTAATAAATTCACACAGTTCTGCAACTCTTAAATGTTTTTGACTGTGTCAGTGATCAGAGAAAAACCTATTAACCCACCGCCTCGCCTTCTAGCGTGGAAGGAGAGGCTGCTGCAGCTACATTGCTCTGGGACCAACCTGTTTCCTAGGCTTTTCTGCATTCCAGAGTGAGGCAATGAAATCACTCTCGTATTTTGTTCTACTATCACATCCCTTTCTCTGACTCATATGCCTTCCTCCTTCTTCCCAGAACTGGTGTGGTCACTCTGAGCCAACTATCCTTCCATGACAAATCAGCATAATTTCTCCATCTCAAGCTCTGTGGAGTTGTTTTATTTTTTTTCATTTTTTCCCCATGTAGTATAATGTACTCAGAGGTTTTAGAGATTAAGACATGCAAACCTTTGGTGGAAGACGTTGTTCAACCTACCACTGGGAGACAGACAAATGGCATGGAGGTACTTGTTTTTCTTTGCACAATTCAGTGCTCACTTTAAGCATCTGTGGAACCACATTTAACTAGTTGGAAATATTGGTGGGGAAGCACACCTGTGTAGGAAACTCTTAAGTCTCTAGTAGGAGAACTGAGATGTTTATGCAATTTACTCCCTGTCCTACTTGCCTCCAGACCCCTGATCACCTTACTTACAGCCCACTTCATACGAGGTGGGAAGGGGAGATGCTCATGCAAACAGGAGGGAACTTCCCTAGGAGTTCTTTCAGATGATAACACTCTTACCCAGAAGCCTTTAAATTCTCAACACTATGCCCATGAACATTCTGGTTCTTTGTCATCTGCCTTCCAGGTCCACAAGAAATTGAATAAAATTCTTTTTTTTTTTTAATTGTTTATTTAGTTGAGAGCAACAGACAGAAAGAGGCAGAGAGAGAGAGGGAATGGGTACACCAGGGCTTCCAGCCACTGCAAATGGACTCTAGATGCATGTGTCACTTTATGCATCTGGCTTACATGGGTCCTAGGGAATAGAGCCTTGAACCAGGGTCTTTAGGCTTCACAAGCAAGCACTTAACTGCTAAGCCATCTCTCCAGCCCATGAATATAATTCTTTATGAAACAATATCAATTCTAACCCTCATTAAGTTACTCCTGTTTTTCCAAACAACTCTGCTCACTCATAACTGAAGTGTTTCATTTAGCATAATATTAGCTTATACTGTGAAGTAACATTTTTCTAGGAAGACTGAAAGTCTACATTCAACCCAGTGACTAATGATATTAAATTTTATTTTGTTTGGTTTGATAATTGTGTGATTTGGAGCTCATAACAGTTATTCATTAGGTAAAACCATTAAACCAAATAGTTTCAAATTTTCAATGATAGAAGACATTCTATTTTTTATAGACAGTTTAGTATTCCATTCTTGTTTTTCTCTTCAGAATGCCAATTCTTTTTTTTTTTAAAAATTTTATTTTTATTTATTTATTCATTAGAGAGAGAGAGAGATACAGAAATAGGCAGGTAGAGAGAGAGAGAGAGAGAGAGAGAGAGAGGAGCGCCAGGGCCTCTAGCCACTGCAAATGAACTCCAGATGCATGTGCCCCCTTATGCATCTGGCTTACGTGGGTCCTGGAGAATCAAGCCTCGAACTGGGATCCTTAGGCTTAACAGGCAAGCGTTTAACCACTAAGCCATCTCTCTAGCCCAAAGAATGCCAATTCTTTAAAACAGCATTTTCTAACTGGTCTTGTTCAACAAAGTAGGACTTCATATTTAGTTCAGTTTTTATGCGTGGTTGGTTTGCCTGTGTGCCTGCAGAGATATTTGTGTGGGGGGGGGCGAGGGTGCACATGGACATGTGTGCAAAGGCCAAAGTTTGATGTTGGCATCTTTCTCCATCATTCTACAGCTTAATTGTTGAGATAGAGTCGCTTACTGAACCTGGTGCTCACTCATTCTGCTAGACATCTTGGCCAAAACACTACGGCGGATCTTCCTGTTTCCACTTTCCTAGACATGATGATCCAGGTTATGCCTTCATGCCTGACTTCCGCTGGCTATCTGAACTAAGGTCCTCATACTTGTGTGACAGTTTAACAACTGAGCCATCTCTCCAAGTCTCTTCATTCTCACCTCTAACATTTACTTACTACTTTCTTTTTTCTTCTTTTTTTTTGAAAAAGTTCTCTCTCTATAGCAAGGACTGTCCTTATATTTAGCATGCAGCCAAGTCTTGCTTTAAACTCATGTCATTTCTCTTGCTTTAGTTTCTTAAGTGCTGGGATTACAGGGGACACCAGGCTATAATATTTATTTATCTTACTAAATTCAGTTCCAAAAGTAAAATTTACAGTGTGATGATTAATTTTACATGTTAAATTATCTGGAGCTATGAGATTCTTAGATATTTAGCCCCAAAGTTATTCCAAGGTATTTCTTCTAGGTGGTTTTTTTGTAAGATTAATGTTTAAATTTACTAAGCCAGCTTTCCCTCTGCCATGCTGATGACCTTTATCCTATCCATCAAAGGTCTGAACAAAACAAAAGTATGAGCCTTCATTAGATGAGAGATAATTTTCCTGCTTCACAACCCGAGATCATTATGTTGGCTCTTAGAGTTCGTACTTGCCAGCTTCAATAATCATATATATATACACACACACACACACACATACACATACACACACACACACACATATATATATATGTATATATATATATGATCTATTAATTATCTATATATATCATATCTATTAATTATCTATCATATCTATTCATTATCTATATAGCTATCATATCTATTAGTTATCTATATATCTATCATATCTATTAATTATCTATATATCTATCATAAATCTTTATCATCTATCATTCTATTTATCTGTCTACCCAATACCCTATGTATTGATCTGAATGTCTATGTATCATCTCTCTATCATCTATCATCTACCACCTCAATCTATCAACCTATCAATCTATCTATCAATCACATGCTTATCATATTCTATCTAACTATCCACCTATCTGTTTCCATTTTCTTTGTTCTGTTTTTAGGGAGAATACTGACAAATACTTAGTGTAAAATTTACTTAACCAGTCCCTTAAGAAGGACAATGTGGCCTGGAGAGATAGCTTAGTGGTTAAGACACTTGCCTGCAAAGCCTAAGAACCCAGGTTTGATTCCCCAGTACCCAGGTAAGCCAGATTCACATGGTGGCATATGCTTCTGGAGTTTGTTTGCAATGGTTATCAGCCCTGGTGCACCCATATTCTCTCTCTCTCTCAATCCCAGGGTTCCTGAATTATCAATTGTAACAGATGTGATTGGGTGAGCTCACTGAGAATGATCTATTGCAAGTTTGACCATTTTTCTTCAAATTTCATTGTGTCATTTTTCCTTACTGCTATGTAGAATTCCATAATGTAGATATACCACATCTTTGTAATCCATTCATCTAATGATGGACATTGGGGTTGATTCCAACTCTTCACTATGATGAACTGAGCAGCTACAAAAATGGTTGAGAAAATCTCTCTGAACTGAGGCTTGGAGCTTTTAGGGTAAATGCCCAGTAAGGGAATAACTGGGTCTGTTGGTAACTCTATAGTCATCCTTTTTAGGAGTCTCCATATTGCTTTCCATACTGGTTGTACCAGCTCACATTCCACCAACAGTGAAAAAGGGTTCCTATTTCTCTACAATCTCACTGGCATTTGTTTTCATTAGACTTTTTAATGCTTGCCATTCTTACTGGGCTAAAATGGAATCTCATAGTTGTTTTAATTTGCATTTTCCTGATGATTAGGGATCCTGAACATTTTCTTAAGTATGTGTTTGCCATTTGTATTTCTTCCTCTGAGAACTCCCTGTACATTTCTCTGCCTCATTTTGTGAGTGGGCTGTTTGACTTTTAATTGTTTAGGTTTTTGAGTTCTTTGTAAATTCAAGATATTAGGCCTCTGTCAGTTGTATAGCTGGCAAAAATTGTCTCCCATTCTGTTGGTAATCTGTTGGCTCAGTTTCTTGTATGTTTGTCCCTGAAAAAAACTTTTCAGCTTCATGAGATCCCAATGGTTGAGTGGTTGTTTAATTTCCTGAGCAACTGGGATTTTTTTCAGGAAGTTTTTTCCTACTCCTATATCATGGAAAGTTCCTCCTAATTTTTCTTCTGGTAGTAGCAGAGTTTCAGGCCTTATATTGAGGTCTTTGATCCATTTGTACTTGATTTTTGTGCATAGCAAAATGTGTGGATTGAGTTTAATTTTCCTACATATGGTTGTCCAGTTTGTCCAGCACCATTTATTGAAGATGCTATCTTTATTTTCATTTTGAAAATACTTTTTGGGGTATAAAAGTGGTTTTTGTATTTATAAATGGAAACATGGGGGTGCCTCTATTGAGGGAACTATCTTATTTGTCTTGACAGTGGTGATAAGGTAAAAAGCCCACACACATACAAATATGAATAAAATTTAAATAAGTTCTATGGATTGGGTCAGTGTAAGTATGATTATTATATTTTATAGCCAAATATCTAGAAATGGTACCATTGTGAGTACAGAGGACATAAGATCTCTTTTTATTGTACTTACAATTACATGCAAATGTGAAACTATGTAAAAGAAAACTTTTGAAGAAAATGATGTCTTTCTTTTCTTTGGCAGTTGCCTCCAATTTACACATGTATACAAACTGTTTTCCTTTAGTGGACTTACAGTGAGGTTAAACAATAATGTATTCAAAAGAATACCATCTCATTTAAATTATAAAGTCATATTCAAAAGCCATTTGGCTTTCAAATGGAAACTGCTTATTACACACCTGTGTTCTGAAAAACTTGGACACTTGTAGACATAATTGCACATTCTATGAAGAATTCTATTAAATTAAACAGAGAATTCTCATTTACTGCTTTTGTGTTTTCTAAGGAGGAAAGAGCTCCTAAACTATCTTTGTTGAGCATTATTATAATAAAAGGCTTCACAAAAGCGAGCTCAGCTTAGTCATACTTATTTCATCCTTTACTTTTTCTAAGGGCATTGGAATGTTTTCAAATGGAATTTATGATTGATCATTAGCTTTAGTCATAAAAAAGTGTCAGACGGTCACCTACATGCATATTTCCAGTCCAGAGAATGAATTTGTATTATATAAAGCTTATATTTCCCCATTTAAAATTAGTTAAGCAATTAACTAAAAAGAACTTTCTGCATATAATGCATTCCAGTTCTAAGGAAAATATTCTTCACAATAACTTGAACGACTACAGGACAACTTTAAAAGCAGGGGAGTTAAAAAAGATATAAGCATATGGTTCTTTCTCTGTATTTCATTTGTTTTGCTATGCAGCCTGCTAGATTTTTCTGCAAATGCTTTTCTAACCCACGCCACAGTGCCTGCCTAACCACCACAGTTTGCATTTGTCTACATCACCCTCGAATGTTTTGCTCTCTGCTTTAGTTACCCTTGGCCTGTGCCTTGACCTTCTGCTGCCCGTCTCAATAAATTCAGAATCCAGGCATTTACCTGCAGCAATTGGAATGGCTTCTTCAGAAATACAGCATCCTATAAAAAAACCAAAGCCAAAGGGAGAGAAAAGTGAGGTCGGGTATAATTTTCTCATCACAGCCTCCCTCACTTTTCCTTTTAGTCTCAGACACTGTGTTGACCTTTGTCCGTTTTTATGGGAGACTAATTCTGCTATTTCAATGAGAATAAATTTTCAGAAGGATGTGGCTTGGATGACCTGAGGAAGGGATGACCTTTGAAAAGACAATGTAAAAAAAGTGATTGAAAGACTAAAATAAAAATCGGAGACTTGCAAACGAAGAAGATAGCTTAGAGGTGATCTTATTCCACTTTCCAATCTGTATGAAGGAGGGTGAGGGAAGGACAGCCAGGTGAAGATGTCTTAGGTTTCCACCCCTCTCTGGCTGCTTGGTGAATCCTCCAGTAGAGCTGTGACAGGACTGCACACTGGAGACAGTCCCATCTCAGGTCATGGAAGTGAGAGGAATTCCAGTTTAAGGGCTGAACCATCAAATTAAAATCAACAGAGTGTTCAGGTTGCATCTTTTGCCATGCCCTACTTTGTGCCTTGTCATCATTGATAACATTTATGACCATGTGGCGTTCTCTTCTCTTATTTGAGCTGTTGCTGTGTTTCCTTGAACAAGGTCCAGAATACTTTTTCCCTCTCTGACTTTGCCTGGACTGGAGACGTATACATGATGTCCACTGCTAAAGGACAGAATGTAGCGCTTTTACCCAGGTTCTATCAAGTTGATAACCTGGTTAAAAGCTGTGGGAACTCCCTTTTTAAAAAGAGCTTTCTCCATTTGTGGAGTTACATGAAGCCAAGTCTAACTCAATGAATGTATTTTTTTTTTTTTTTTTTTTTTTTTGGACAAGCTAAGGGGATTCCATGGTGTCTACCAGTCTAGGGTCATTTGTATTTCAAAACTTATCTTCAACTTAAAATACCCTCCTGAAAGGATTGTCTAACTTATTAGTTTCTTTCCCGTCCAAATTCTGTATAAACTCCTCCTCAACATAGCACGGAACATCACAAGAGAGGAGCAATGGGAAGGGAAAGCTGGTGTGTCAAACAACACTGAAAATGGATAGAGTTAAAGTGATTATAGCTTTCAGATTTGACCAATTCTGTCCCCGACGCCTGTCCTCCAGGGGTACCGTAGACAAGTTGAGCTTCCAAAACTACAGTACTGATATTTGTGACTAATGGCATTGCCTTTATAAAGCATCAAACCATTGTTAGTATTATACAAGACACAGAAGAAGCACTTAAAATAAAGACCTTTTCTAGCTGAGCATCCTAGGCTTTGACAGAAAATGACCTTTATTATCTCTGAAGCATCACACACACACACACACACACACACACACACACACACAAACAAGATATATAACTTTCTTATAATGAAGAGAAGGAACACATCACAAGCCAAGCAAAGTTGTAAATTTGAAATGTAATTATTTTTGTTATAGCAATTTTAAGCTAGACTGTGGAGCTGGTTAACAGTTATTTTCAATTTTTTCTTATGTTACATTTTCATCTATAATTCTCAGTAGCTCACAAAAAACAAACAGAAACAAAGTGGTGCACTATAGAAAATACAATGTTGAATTTTTTATTTGAAAATTTATTTGGAAAATATAGTCACATACAAAGCATATTCATATAAAATAAAATATGTGATATATTAAGAAATCCTTATAAAATCCTTGAATTTTTAATTTGACTCATTAGGAAAGATAATTAAATATGCATCATAACTCCATTTGAAGACTAAATGGCTCTTGCTGGGAACTTGTGATGCTGTTATTGAAGGTGCCATATGGTACAAGGTATATGTGATTTCTTTAGTATGTGGGACAAAAGTGTGATGCAGGTGGAAAATCATGTGATGAATGGTGAAGTGTATGTATAAAACAAGCAGACTTTTATTTACACTTTTCTTTACAGACAGTACCATAGTTACAATCGTAGCATTAATCGCTCTACAGATGATGATGGAGCTTTACAAATCTTAACATGGTCGTATTGAATTTTATGCTAGTTTATATACTGAATTAGACTGTTACTTATCTTCCATATAAACTATGACTTAAGCATCCTTGCATTTTCTGGTCTCTGAGGTAAGGGAATGATTTTTTAACCTGTTAAAATTTCTGTGTAATTCTTTGTCAACTAGCTACTTTTGAATAATTAGTCACTCCAAACTTAGTAATGTCAGAGAATGAAAGTTGCTATTCCACTCATCTCTGTGAGGACTTAATGTTTTGCTGACTGGATTTATCTCATCATCATGAATTATCTGTGGCCAGAAGTTGGGTTGACTGGGATCTAGCTACTCTGGGAAGATCCAGGCTAGGGTGACTCAGTTGATACAACTTCATGTGATCCCTCATACACCAGAAGGCATGTCTAGGCTTGCTCCTCATGGTGAGCAGAGCTCAAAGAGGTAACAAACTAAGGCTGTGGCAAATCACAGTGTCAGTGCAAGAGGCAAAGGGAACCCTTGCCAAGGCTATATGTATGGCACAGGGTGAGATTACATAGTATACTGACAAGAGAACAGGAACGTTATTTTACATTAACCATACTCATATTAATTTCTATATTTACTTAATTGATTAGAATTATTTCTAAGATTGAGATGGAGAAGAAATTTATTTTTAAAAAGACCATTGACATTGCTCTCAAAGAACACTTAAACTATTATTTTTAAATTATCTTAGCTATTGATTCTTTTTTTTTTTTTAATATGAGGGAGAGAGAGACAGAGAGGAAGAGGCAGAGAGACAATGGGTGGGCCAGGGCCTCTCAGCCACTGTGAACGAACTCCAGATACCTGCGTCACTTTTGCGTCTGGCAATGTTGGAACTGGATACTTGAATGGGCATTCTTAGGCTTCACAGTCAGGTGTCTGACCACTAAGCGATCTCTCCAGCCCTGCTATTGATTCGTATTGGCAGTTGAATAAGAGATAACATCTGAAGCAATTTGTATCATTTGCTATCCTATTTATTTTTAAGTAACTGCTGGGTAATATATTTCACAGACATAAAGATGAAGTATAATCTACTATCAATGATTGTTTATCAGAGAGATAACAAAGATGCCAGGAAAAAGATATGCCAGGGGTTATCTCTATAAGCAGTAAGGCATTCATGGATGAAGGATCACAGAAGCCTGTCATGAGGTCAAAGTTTCCTATAGACAGAAAGCTTGGTCCCTTTTGAAGAGAGGAGTAGGAGCTCTTTCTTGGGGAAGGGAAAGGAAGGGCCTGCCAAAACAGGTCACGGGGAACATTATATGTCAATATACATGAACAATAAGTCAATATAGCCAGCAGTTAGAATGAGATAGGACTGAGAGGGAAGGGAAAATGTTGGCGACTAAAATAAGAGACCTGTAAGCCCAAGAACATGGACGCAAGAATTCTGCAAATGCACAGATTTCCAGACTCTGACTGTAATGTGGATGCTAGATTCCTAGAAACACTTATGAGAGTGTGCAGCTTCTCCTGTCATGCACTCCTCTCCTCCTGGGGCTTTGCTCATCTGGAAACAGAGTCTACAATGCGGACCATTCCCCCTTGTTTTCCTTTCTGTTAAAAAACTAGTACAAGTTAAACACCCTTAACTCATGAATCTGAAATGTAAACAAACCTAAGGCTTTCCTATCACTCACACAATGCCACAAGGGACAAGTTCCCTTCTGACCCCATGTGGTTGGCTTCAGTCAAGACAGAGGCACGCTAAGAATCATGTATCAAGTTGCCTTGGAGCTATGTGTACAAAATATCTATAAAACGTAAACAAATTCAATGTTTAGACTTGACTATCCTCCCCAAGACATCTCATTAAAATTCCTTGGAAAAGCTTGGAAATCCAAAATATGAAACACTCTGAGTGCGGGTATTTTGAAACTACCTGTGTAGCATTCCATGACTGCTCACTGCAGTCAAGAGGGAGTCGGTCAGGTACATCCGTGAAGGCTTGTGATCTGTGCTGCTGCAGCTTATCACAACATTTCTCAGCCAAAGATAGTAATATCTCATTAGAATCAAGAATTCAGACATTAATCAAAGAACATTGTAGGCCTATTAATTTATTCTGGATACTATGATTCAGCTTTTGTCAGAGACAAACACTTCTTTTTAGCATTGGTTCTATTAATATGGAATTGTGAACTAGCTTCCAAACTTAGCTGTAAGGAGATCTCAGCATTTTAGAATGGAACTGTCTGTAGGAAGGGCAGTCTGAGTGTACCACCCAGCAGACATTACATCTGCTATATCCCCAACGCCATCATAGTCCTAAATACAAGTTAGTCTAATTTTTTAATTAGAAGAGACGCGATCTCTTGATTGTGAGTTCTCTTATACAAAGGGTAATTTTCCATTTTATTTTTAATTTCAATCATCATCATAATCATTGAACTAGTAAATTTATTCTGTGCCTTAATGTTAGGGCTTAATTATGACATGAGTCTATTTGTACTGTTGGATCAAAAAAAAAAAAAAAAAAAAAAGAGAGAGAGAGAGAGAGATAAGCAGGCCTGGGACTCATGGCTGTCATCCCAGTGCTCGGCAGCAGGCTGAGGCAAGACGATCACGAGAGCAAAGCTGTCCTGTGCTACACAGTGAGTTTCAAACCAGCCTGGACAAGAAAGAATATTCAAGGTCAAAATTTTACCATAATGTCACTTGTTGAGATATAACTGACATACATTTTTCCTGGAAATATCTATCAGATCATTGATAAACTGATGTTTCAGTTCTAGTCAGTGATGTAATTCATGTCATTTTTTCCACAGTGTTAGATAATCCTTTAAAAATAGGTGGGAGGGGTGGCTTAGCAGTTAAGGAGCTTGCCTGCAAAGCCAAAGGACCCAGGTTCGATTCCCCAGGACCCACGTTAGCCAGATGCACAAGATGGCGCATGCATCTGGAGTTCGTTTGGAGTGGCTGGAGGCCCTGGAGCCCCCATTTTCTCTCTCTTTCTCTTTTCCTCTGTCAAATAAATAAATAATAAATAAAATAGGCAGCATAATATTGCCATTCCTGAGTATGTTCACAGTTAAAATGTTTACATTGCTGTCATAGCAAACCACCTACTGAGCAGTGAAATGGTTCACTTATTGGGTTCCGTCTTATGACCTAGCAATTTGTCTGCCCCCAAACCCACTTTTCTAATCTAGGCAAAGCCACCAAGAATGGGTGCCCTGCCCCTGTCACTTTAAAAATAATCTGCATCAACAAATGCCAAATATACCTCTTTGTTACCGCCTTTGTTTTGTGGCAGCCTGTACCTGCTGGAACATCAGAGCAGGAGTGGGTTTTTCACCCAAGACTCTATGCAGCGGTGGAATCTAGGCTAGTGTATTTGCTCTCTGTGACCACATGCATGGTCTGAAGCAGGAAAAGGAAGGAAGGGTTTTATTCCAGCTTATGGCTTTGAAGGGATGCATCCCATTATGGCAGAGAAAGTGGAAGCATGAGCTGAGCTGGTCACATTTCTTCTGCGTCAGGGAACAGTACATGAAAAGGAAGTGGTCGCCTGCTATGAGACCCACCGTCAGTCACCCACGTCCTCTCCCAGTGCTCTAGATCCTAATTCTATCACAACTTTCCCATGCTGCACCACTCCCTGGAGACCAGGTATTCAAACACATGTGCCTTGGGGGCATGTTCTGCATCTGAACCACACAAGCTGGATTGGGTCGATATTGAACTGGAAAGGCCTTTTGGAGGTACAACCTCAGTGGGTGGTGTGACCTGCTAATGATATTGGCCAGTAGAAATGATATGGCTCATCAACAAGCATGTTGGAGACAAGCAGAAACAAAAATGCAGTGAGAGGCAGAAATGAAAATGACAGATGGCATCTGTTTCCAACTCTCTGATTCCACATCCATGTGCCTTAGATATGTGTTGTCCTAGGCCCAGAAACATTTCGTGAGATCATCATGTATGTTAATAATAACATGGCCCTGTACACACCTCAGCATGGATGCCATTCTGTTCTTACAATTAAGGAAAAAACACATCATACCTTCTGTAAGCTTTGAAGTATTTTTGCCAACAGAAAGTCCTTTTCTCAAATCTTCTGAAAGTCGCTTCTGATCGTTTCTAGCTAGAATTAGTACTACTGAGGGTAGCTTGCTTCAGACCCTTCTCTCTTCCTGCTCTTAACATGACCTTTGATTTCAAAGGGCACCTGCTCCATTAGCCTCTAAAATATTGATAAGCAACACGGCCTGGGTGAGACACCAGGCATTGCCAGGCTGGTGTTTGAAAGCAGACTTCCTGCTCAATTTCCCATTTTGCAAATTTGCTTTGGCTGTAAAGGTCAAGAATGGCACCACAGGAACTTTTGATTATGTTATCCCGATGTCTCAGCCATGAATTCCGTTCCTTCCAAAGCTGTAGAAGCCGGCCTCTAAAATAAATGTAGGCATTGTCCCTATGATTTTACCTGTCTGGTAAAATCTCTCACCTTGGCTGACTTTGGAAACGAGCTTTTCATTTTGCTTGGGGAGAAAGGAGAAGAGAAAATAAAGAAAAAAAGGTTCATGATTTTTCATTTCTACTTTTTATTGTTTGCCAATACCTTATTTTAAGCACAGATTACACCTGCTTAAATAGTCAAATAATTACACTTATAACATTTAATTTGATTATTTAGATTAAACCAATTATTCATTTGTAAAGATGCATAACATTGTATCTTAAGTGTGAATAATCTCTGCTAATATATTTCATTATAGAAACTATATAAGTCAAATCTGAAAATAGGAATACACATACATTTATAACATTTCTATAATTAGCATAATTTAGTATATATTTCAGGAAAAGTGAACCAGGTAGCTATGAGTAAGACAATTTTTGTACTGTTCTCATTCACAAAAATCTATTTATAGAATTTCTTTTGCTTGGTAAACTCATCATAAGCTAAACGTTTTATTGGTCAGCCTTTGTGTCACTGTTCCAAAATACTTGATAATTGAACAGAGTGCATACATGCTTTCAGAAATGTCAGCCTGTCATGCGAGGAGAGAGGGATGGAGCCCCACACCACGCATGACAGTGGTCTAGAAGGAACAGAAATGAACGTCTCTGATACGGTCTTTCTTGGTTTTCCATTTTACTTTGTCCAGGTTCCCAGCTACCCACTTCCTGTGCTGGTTTTCCTCCTCAGTCATCTCTGGGAGACACACACACACACACACACACACACACACACACACGGAGAGAGATAGAGGGTTAGCTGGTTTTTTAGCCACTTTTAAATTTAATTTACCATCACAAGTCCACCCCTTGTCAATTCAACAGCCAAATACTTTCTATCCCCGCCTTCTCAACTCACAAGTCCATGTATTATTTCCAGTTACAGCCAGTCCATATCCCAAATCCCCATAGTCTTAACAGTGGCAATACTGTTCAAAAGCCCAAGTTCAAAGTCTCCTGTGAGAGTCCAGGAAAACACTCAGCTGTGAACCTTGGTAACACAGGTAGCAAAGTGAGATATATATTATATACCCAACATACAAACACTGAATAAGCATCCCGTTGCTCTAAAAGAGAGGCATGGCCACAGAAAGGAGACACTGGAACAGAGCAAGATCAAACCGCAGTTCGGTAAACATTGAAAACCATAGATCCGTGTGTCACACCTAGGCACACATGGTGACAAAAGCTTCAACACGCTTGGAAGGCTTGCTCCTGTGGTGTTCCTGTTTAATTCCCCTTTACAATGTCTCTTGAGCTGGTGCCATTCATTAACTATGACTCTCCTAGGCAGACTTTGTAGGTTCTAGAATATTCTACATACTGGGCTCTCTGTTGCAGCTCAGGCTTAGTTTCACACACATCACTTTGTCACAGGTTTCCTGTAGGTCTCTGACTTTGTAACACAGCCTTCTTTTGGGTAGACCCCTCTATGAAACTAGAACCTTTTAGACAAGGTGGCTTTGAGTGCCTGATGACTGGACATGGTAGAAGGGTGTCTAGGAAAACAAATTCCTAGGTTTCTCTGGAGTTAGCAGGATGCTCCAAAGACTCTTTTCAAGTTAAAGTCAAATGAGTTTATTTTCTCATACCATGAGTCTGTGATGGGCTGGTTGTGATCTAGTTGATTTTTGTAATTCACAGTGTCTTTCCTGCTATCCCTGTAAAAAGTACTTGGCTTTAAAAAAAAAAAAACAACAAGTCCTGGGCTGGAGGGATGGCTTAGCTGTGAGGCGGCTGTCTGCAAAGCCAAAGGACCCAGGTTTGATTTCCCAGGACCCACTTTAGCCAGTTGAACAAGTGGCGCATGTGTCTGGAGTTAGCCTGCAGTGGCTGGAGGCCCTGGCTAGCCCATTCTCTCTTCCTCTCTCCCTCTTTCTCTCTGTTAAATAAATAAATAAATGAAAATAAAATATTTTTTAAAAACAGTCCTTTTTCTTCAACATCCTGATTTTTTAAAAGACTTATTCACTTCTTTTCTGTGCAAAATGCAAGTCTTTCAGACATGTGCACTATTCTCCCAATTCTCACAAAAAAAAATAAACTTGGAAGAAAACATTTAGAAAACCTTATGCCCCAACCTGACTTGTGGGCTGCCTTGAAATTTCCTCCAGAAAATTAGTGATTCCATCACCTTTAATGTGAGAGCACATTCCTTTCTCTGGCATTCCTATCAGCATTCTGGCCTCTTGAACTCCCACCACAACCATCCATTAAGCCTGGTTCACTGCATTTTAGTATACTTCCAGCCTGCCTCTCTCACCCTTTCCTAATGGACAGTAGAAACAGCAGTGACCCCATTCTCTGGTGACCAATTTTCTCTATTTGACTTTGCATCTTTGTGACAAAATACCTGAGGAAAACAAAAGGAGGAAAGATTTGTTTTTGAAAATGGCCTCAGAGATTTCAGTCCACCATGATGGGGAAGGCGTGAGAATCAGAGAGCCTGTGGCTTGATTCAAGGAAGACAAGAGCATTAATGTCACCACAAGAAGCACTCCTCCCACTCCCATGTATCCCACTCAGACCTCCAGCGGGAGATGGCACTGTTCACATCCTCTGCAGGCCCTCTAACTTAGCTAGTTCATCACTCACAGACACAGCTAGGCGCGTGACTTCCTTATCCCCTAGCCATTTCTCAGTTCAATGAGCTGATCGTCAAAGGAACACGTCATACAAGGTCTCCATCCCTGGCTTATCTACTTTTTTTTGCCAAGTTTCTTTCATGTTCACTGATGAACCCCTGAAATCCCAGCTTCTCTTCTGGATATGGCATCATTCCTTTTGGGGCATAGTATCTTGTGAGCTCTAAGACTTCCTTCCCTGATCTGGTAGATGGTTGCTGTGTTCTACTTTGTTCTGCAGAGGTTCAAAAGTGATTATCTCACAGCAGAGCCCAGGCTGGCCTAAGACTCCGGGTCTTCCTGTATCAGCCCCCAGTAACTGAGATTCAAGGCATGAACCATCACACCTAGTTTAAAATGTTCATTTCATCTTGTTAATGGTCCTGTGAAGTTTCTGTCTTCTAGTCTCTTTCCTTGTTTGCCATGCTGGCTGTCTCCTTATAGAGACGTCCATTCTCCAAATCATGTAAATGAAGGTGTTGAAAGAGGAATGTTCACTTTGATACAAATGTTAATAGTATTTTAGCCATGATACATTTCAGAAAACTGGAGAAAACATAGCACAGAGTCCTTTTCTATTTATTATTTTTAGTAAGTATGCAAAGCAATGAGCTTTCTTTATGATATTTTCAAACACATATGTCACTGAATTTTGTTAGTCAACTTTCACCAACCTTGGTTCTTTTCCTCCCATCTGCTAGCATGTTTCCTATCATTCATCTGTCTATCTATCTATCTATCTATCTATCTATCTATCTATCTATCTATCATCTATCTATCATCTACCTATTGTCTATCATCTATCTATCTACCTATCATGCATCTCATTTATCTATCATCTGCCATCATCTATCTATCTATCTATCTATCTATCTTTCTTTCTTTTTCTTTCTTTCTTTTTCTTTCTTTCTTCCTTTCTATCTATCCATCTCATCATCTATATCTATCTATCTATCATCTATATCTATCTATCTATCATCTATTTAATCTATCTATCATCTATCTATCATGTGTCATCTATAGATCATCTTCTAGATTCCACAGCAGAAGGAATGTAGTATTTTTATGTTTTCTCCCATCAGTCTCTCTTATTAGGCCTTCCCTTTAGATCTCTTCCTTCTGTCATATAGTTCCCTTTCTTTTGTCATCTCATATCATGTATGTGTGGAGGACTATGTATTCTCCATGTGAGAGGAAACATGTGGTAATTATCTTTCTGAGTCTGGCTTTATTTTCTTAACAGGATGATGCAGTTACTATCTTGTTGCTGGGACAAATATCTGACCAGAAGCAGCTTGTGTGGTGAAAGGGTTTATTTTAGGCTTGCAGATTCTGGGGAAAGTTCCACCATGGCAGAAGAAGCTGCTTCATTTCTATAGAACCTTAGCAGGGAGAGAAAATAATCCAATAGCCAGCAAGCATGCACAGCCAGAGCTCAACCTGCTCACCACACACCTGGTAGTGCAGACTAAAGAGCCTCTCCTGTGACATGCCCCATGCTGCAAGATCTGTTGGGAATTAAGCAGGAAATTTAATCTTAATAAAAAATTCCTGAGTCTATGGGGTCATACATTTAAGCCACCATACAGGATGATCTCTAGTTCTGTCTATTTTCCTTCATATGATATAATCCATTGTTCTATATGGCTGAATAACACTCCAGTGTTTGTGTAGGCTATGTTTTCTTTATGCATTCTTCTGTTGGTGGCTCTCTAGGTTGGTTCCATGTCTTGGCTGCTGTGGAGCATGGATATCAAAGCATGTCTGTGGTAGAGCTGAGTCCTCAGGGTAAAACCCTGGAGTAGTCTGTTTGGATCACACAGAAGCTCAAATTCCAGAGTGTTGAGGAACCTCCTTCCTAATTTCGAGATGGCTGCAGTAGTTCAACTTCCCTCCAACAGAACATGAGGGTTATCCCCCCCGCACATCCTTGCCAGCAATTGTTTTCATAATAGTGGCCATTCTAAGGTGAAATGGAATCTCAAGCTAACAGTAACTTACATTTCATTGATGACCAAGGATGTTGAACATTTTTAGTATAGCTTTGGACTTTTGCATTTCTGTTTTTTGGGAATTTTCTGTTCAATCAATTTGCCCACTTATGGGTTGATGATTTTTCTGTTTTTGTGTGGAAGATTTTGAGTTCTTTGCATATTCTAGACATAAATTCCAGAAGTGTGGTTTGCACAGTTTGTCTCCTATGTGGTAGGCTGCCTCTTCAGTGTACTCAATGTTTCCTTCACTGTTCCGAATCTTTAATTTCATTTACCAGTTCTTGAAATTACTTATTGAGTGTTTGGAGTCCCTTTCAGAACACCCAATGCCTATATATTGAAGTGTTCCCCCCCAGCCATTTTCAAATTTCAGGTCTTACATTTAGGTCTTTGATCCATTTTGAATTGATTTTTTTGCAGGGTAAGAAGAATCAAATTTCAAAATTTCACTCCTTCACATGTGGATGAAATTGGTGGATAGGTTGTAAAGCAGGCGATCTTTAGATACATGTACTCTCAATAGCACCAAGGAAAGCAGGGCAGGAAGGAAAGCTGTCCTTATTGAATTATAAAAAGTTAATTATACCCAGAATTCTATTTGCTATACATTATTGTTCAGAAGAGAAGACAGGCATTTTCAGATAAAATTTACCACTGAACATTGTCTCAGACACGAAAATGGTTACTCGTTGCCTAATGGAGGAAGACAAAGTAAAGATATTTGGAACAAAAAAGGGAGTAAAACTCAATAAGCATTAGTGGTATAGAAGCAAGAAAAATAAGTGATAAATTCATTGCAATTAAAAAATCTATATCTTGAAATAAGCAGAGTGAGCATCAAAGAAATATAGCATGCAACACCCTAATAATTAGATGAGAAATGGTGGTATTTGAAAAACAGAACAACTCTCTATCAGCATAGAAGATGAGAGAGATGAGGATCAGACTGGGGGACAGTGTCATGGGCCTGCTGGTGGGACAGATGTCAGCAAGTCCCCAAGAGCTGCCAGGCACCTCAGCTGGTCTTATGAGTTACAATATAAGCTAATTAGCACCTTAGAACTCAGCTGCTACCCCTTGCTGGCAATTCAGGAAAAGAAAAATAACTTATCCTACCATTCTCCAAATTAATTTGGAATGGGTAGAGTTCACCTGGGGAATAAATATTTAAGGGGGTGTGGAAAAGATGCGGGCTCTTTGGTGAAGCTGAGCCTGTGAAGCTACAATGTTCATGTATACCTTTGTATGAAATGTACAGACTGAAGTGTTAGTTGAATTTTCAATTATATATTCCTAATGTTTAGGGTTTTTATACTCCATAGGAGACACAAAAGAAAAAAACATATTTAATTGTATTCTATTTGTGTGTGTGTGTGTGTGTGTGTGTGTGTGTGGTTTTTCAAGGTAGGGTCTCACTCTAGCTCAGGCTGACCTAGAATTCACTATGTAGTCTCAGGGTGGCCTCGAACTCACGGCGATCCTCCTACCTCTGCCTCCCGAGTGCTGGGATTAAAGGCGTGCGCTACCATGGTCGGCTGTATTCTACTGTGTATCAAATATTCTGTAAACCTCATGAGTTTCTCTCAATGTGTTTGAATAACATGAAGGGATACTGTGCAAGTATTCTCCACAGAAATTTCTACCTTAAAATTACTGCTTATTATTTTGATTCATTAATTTCCATTAAAAGCTTAGGGTCAAGAAGAATAGGAAAATGTACTTTTGCTTAAATATTTAGAATTCAGATATAATTTGCTCTCTTTCTAGAACTCTTTCTAATTTCCATTTAATGAATCAATGATAATGTACTTAGTGAAATGAGCTCAGACAAACTGCCCTTCCATATTTATTTGATTTTGTAGACAGGTGACATTGATTAGATAATGAAAATGTTACTTCATAATTTAAAGTTTTAATCAATGTAATTACAGCTCTGAGTGATTTAGCTATTTGATTAATTTGTTGCATTATACTGTTTTGTTTAGGGAAATAAAACACATATAAATGAAACTGTATTGAGAGAGGTGAAAGAGGATATGGTAAAAGAAAACATGTCTTTAGAGATGCAAAATATTCCCAAATAACTGAGTGTTCTAACAGATTGTTAAAAAATGTAAAGAGGGACTAGAAAGATTGATTAGTGGTTAAGGTGCTTGCCTGCAAAGCCAAAGGATCCCAGTTCAACTTTCCAGGACCCACGTAAGCCAGACACACAAGGGGGCACATGCATCTGGAATTCGTTTGTAGTGGTGGGAGGCCCTGGCATGCCCATTCTCTCTCTCTTTCTCAAATAAATAATTTTTTTAAATGAAAAGAATGTTGCATTAATTCTTTTTGGATTTTTAAAATAATATACTGACAGTTTATATCTGTATATAATGTATTTTCTAAGATTGTATTTATTTATTTATTTGCAAGGAGAGAGAGAGAGAGAGAGAGAGAGAGAGAGAGAGAGAGAGAGAAAAATGGTCACACCAGGGCCTCTAAACAGATGGATGTGCCACTTTGTGCTTCCAGGTTTACGTGGGTGCTAGAGAATTAAACCTGGATCATAAGGCTTTACAAGCAAGTGCATTAACTGCTGAGCCATCTCTCCAGTCCTATATAACAATGTATTTTGATCATATCCACTCCCATAACCTTCTCTTTTTCTCCCCAATAAACCCAATCTACTTCTCAACTAATACGCCTTCTACTTTCGTTGCAGTCAGGTTTGCATTGCTGCGAGAAATCACCTGTCCAAGAGCAGCTTGTGGGGAAAAAAATGTTTATTTTGGCTTACAGACTCGAGGAGAAGCTCCATGATGGCAGGGGGAAATGATGGCATGAGCAGAGGGTGGACATCACCCCCTGGCTAACATAAGGTGGACAATAGCAGAAGGAGAAAATGCCAAACACTGGTAAGGGGAAATTGGCTATAATACCCATAAGCCCACCCCCAACAATACACTGCGTCCAGGAGGTGTTAATTCCCAAATCTCCATCAGCTGGGGACTTAGCATTCAGAACCCCTAAGTTTATGGGGGACATCTGAATCAAACCACCACAACTTTTATATGTTTTGTGAACCGCTAGTTTATATAGAATAACTTGCATAAGCATAAAGGGGGTAATTTATTAGGGAGCCTGGCCAAATTACCAGTAGTTACACTGTTGAGGAAAACTATTAACTGTCAATATTTTCTCATGAGCCCCTACCCATCCATACTATAACGTTGATGGGTTCACTTTTGTGTAGATAGCTGCTTTGAGTTAGTGAATGAAACATCCAATTTACATATGGTTTTATTTAAATAATCACATTTAAATTCATTCATATAACAGCTATGCAGGATATTTATTTATCCATTTATATCACTAATTACATACTATGATATAATAAATTATATCACAATGAATTATTTTGGTTATTATATTTGTAATTATATGTTGTTTCTCTTTTAACATTATATTTAGATAGACTTTGTCCCCTCTAAAACTCATGTTGACATTTTATTCCAATATAAGTGTTGAGAAATAGAAACTTTAAAAATAATTCAGTAACCCTCATGAATAAATTGACTCCATGGAGATACTGGATTTAATCTTCTGGGAGTGACTTGGCTTCTCTGGGATTGGATTAGACTGAATTCACATACTTGAAAACAAGGTGACCACAGGTGTTGCGGCCTTTCCTGTGCACATTTGCTGACCACTTCGTGTGCTCCCACCAAATGAAACCATCTGTTGTGGGTCCTCCGCAGCAGCTGAGAAGATCCTGGCTCCATGCTAATGGGCCTCCAAATAAGAGAGCTGAGATGGATATCTTTTCCTTATTCTGATAAAAAAAAAAATTCAGAGCAGCACATTATGAATGAGCACAAGTAGAATCTTAGATTAGTTTTAGTTCCTTTAAAATGTCTTTTTTGAAAATCATCAGTAAGAACTCAAAATTCCTAGGCATCCGTCAAAAGTTCTCCTAGCTGAGATGTCCATAGCTTGCTAAGAGTGTGTCCATGCTTGTGGCACTCAAACAAGTCATCCTGACCTCACCTGGGTGTTTACTGACAGCACAACTCTAAGCAATACCATTTTCTGGTTGACAGGCAGAAGGTGAACTCTACTGCTGGAGTATACTGTCCACACCTTTGTCACCTCATCAGGCAATCCGGAAGCACACTGACCAGGGTCCCCACAAATAATGTGAGAATAAAATGTTAACACCTCATTGTATTGTTTTGAACAACAAATGAGGTGACAACTATTGATGAAATATGAAATGTTCTTAAATTTTTAGTTGTTAATGTCATCATTAATTCATTATCTTGTTTTTCAGGAAAACAAATTCCATGCAGTCACTCCCTTCCCTCATAGAAAAGCTGTTGTCACTGCGGTGCCTCGTGGGGAAGGTCTGATTGCTAGATCCGTGTCAGCAATGCTTTGCAATTGAAGAGACAGTGATCAAAAATCAATTACTGTGATTCTCCATAGACTTTCATGATTTTTGTGGTTGAGATTTTTTTTCACTCATTGAATCTATCATCCTTGTTACATAGTTTATGATGAAAAGTACATTATACTACCTTTTTGATAATGAGTCTTATGTTTTCTGAATATTGTTTCATTTTAAATTAAATGAAGTACTCAAACATATCAGATTTTTTTAGAGTCATGGTTCTTAGGCAAACACAAGATTACATTTCAGATCTAATTAATCAAAATGTCAAGAGGTAGAATTCAATAAATTGTAGGTTTTCAAAGTTCTCTGTCACTAAATATACCCAGGAGCTAGATGCTGATTTATAGTTCAGCCAACTGCCTGTGGTAAATCTTATCTACATTTTAAATGAAAGAAAATACTAAAATGAAACTTCATTTTAGACCTAAATTTTTATTATTTAAATCAGAGATGAATACAATTCTGAAGAATTCAAACTTTGGTGAAACACCCAGGCTTTTTCTTTTTTCTTTTCTTTTCATCTCTTTTCTTTTCTTTTTATACATCAGTTTCAGGAATTAGAAAAAAAATTATATATAACTGAAGTACTGTCTTAAAAACCACAATTCATTTTAAAATGAGAAAGATAATGCATTGAAATAGTGAATCTCAGTCTATAACAAAGCAATATTGTTTGGTCCTCAGAGAATAAAATGAAATGAACTGATATACACATCAATCAAGGCTAGTTAAGCTATTTTCTTCATGATGCCAATTGGCTATAATATGGAATATGCCAGTATTCAATTAATTTTATCATTAATGCAGATCAGGGGTCTGATTTTTCCCCTGTATGAGGAACATAGTGGAATCTTTTTCATTTCTTCAGGTCTGCAGTACAACTGCTTTTCTCAGGCTTTGCAGTGCAAAGGCACCATGCATGCATGCATGGATGTGGGAGATCTCAATAAAAGCACAAGCATAGCATTTAGCTATCTGACACCTGGCATGAGAGTTAATATCCTTTTTAATGTGTATGCTTATGAAATTTACATGTAGTAAAATGTTGACATCACGTGAAAGAATGCTATCTGAATTTAGAAATCCCCATAGATAAACATCAGAATATAAACATTATCACTACACTGTTCCCTAAAATTTCCTGAAAACCTGTGATTTTTTTTTTTATTTTTGGGATCATTAAAATTTTAATTCACCTTAAATCCTAGCTTTATAGCATGATTGACAAAGAAAATTTTTATGCAGAGATAAATGGTAATTACTTGCCCATACACATCAATGTTCCTCCATGAGCTAATTTAGGCATAAGCAAAACTGATCTTTGATAAAAATTACTTGTTCAGCCAATGTCACTCAATATATTATTTTTAGGGACAGCGGCATTTAAGCATTAAATACTGACCTACATGGTAATATTCCAAAGTACTTAAAATAATTGAAAATGACATCTTGTGACTCAGGAATAGATCATACATGCTTTTATTTTAGAGGACAAATATTATGCATCAAGCATTTTCATAAATAAGACAACAATAAAGCAAATTATGTTTTTTAACTTTACTTCAGCTAGTTTGACTCTATGAGCTCACAGTCTAAAGGCTTTGCATTCTTACATAGTTCACAAATAAACAGATTTCCAAAGGTCTGAATAACGTGGGGCCCTTAAAATTGTGCGTTATGATATGTTCTATGATAAATGGTAAGAGCTGGTTTTGAGTGAAACATACTGTCTAATCACAATTTTCCATTGCCATAAAACACTGGGAATTATAGAGAAAGGCTTCTACGACTCAGGAGTCATTGGATCAATTAAAATGGACTCCCTTACAATCCACTTTTGCAAGTAAAACTTTCACTTATTCCTAAGTCATTTATGTATTTTTTTCTGATAGAACAACTTGGAGGTCTGCAAGCTCCCCAGTTTTGGTCTAGTGAAAATCTGGACCTCAGTGAAGTTTTCTCCTGCTGAGGCTGTTGCTGTGTTTGTGTTGGAACATTGCTGAGTACGTGAAAGATTTATATTTGGCTCAAGGCCAATTGGTTCTCTCCACCAATTACAAATACTGAGAAACTGGAATGCGTTTTGTTTAGCATTATTAATCTGGAGGCATCTGAGGCAATATTGACATATGTAGATAGAATGGGTCAGAGAGGTCTTTGGCTGAAAACTAGTACTCTTGTCTCCATGTGGAAACGAGAATCTGTCTTGCACATATTCTGTGATAATGTTTATAAACCTCTTTTAGATGAAATTTATAAACTGTTTTCTGTGTCTATTTTGGGTGCTGATTTTGTTTGCTTGCATGGATTTTTCTCCTATACATTGCATCTTGGTTTCTTTCGCCTAGAAGTAAAGTTATAGAAAGAAGGTCACGAGTACGCTGTGCTTTCCTGATGAGCATGTCTGTCTTACTTAATGCACGATGTTAACTAACCATCTATACAGGCCTGTTTTTAAGGATAGCTTTTTACTCCTGTGGACCATCTTTTGAATAGTTTTGAGATTAATTGTCACATTATAGAACTGTCTCTCGGTCATAGCAGAGGAGATGAAATACAAGCGAAGTGTAAAATATGAACCTTCCTTTCAATGCCTGAGTAGGAAGTGGAGTGAGTGTGCAACTTGTCATTCTTTGTTTTCCT